>JAQMRL010000006.1:12656087-13188587 GCA_035578175.1 Catonia carolina | reverse complement strand
CTCATTATTAAAATAAGGTTATGTTTTTTGAGGTTAGTTTTTTGTTTATTTCTAATGTTTTATTACTAATGTTAAATATATTGCTCATTATTTGCATTGGCAAGAGAAATTCATGTGAGCGTTTTTCATCAATTTGTGTAAAAGTAATACGTTCGTGCCTACAGCTTTAAATAAAATTGTTCTACATATTTCAAAACCCCTCTAATAGCTTCATCCCTTCACTAAGAGGATATAGAATACTCTATGACCAAACTGTTCCGTTTGCGCCCTCACACAGTTTTGTTTCTGTATCAAGGTGCCACCTCCCCTTTGCCATATAACTTTTTTTCTTTTTTTTTAATTCCTAATATGTGTACGTTGCAATCTGTTCAATTCTGATTAATAAGCAACCCCATGACCCAATGAGATGAGGATGATATGCATGACGTGTAAATGAGGTGTAGTCTTGTACAAACTCAGGCCGACCATTCCTGAAAGAGTATGGTTAATTGAACCCCAACCATCAAAGTACACCGGTAACCACTGTCTAGCATTCAAATTCGTATAAAAGTAACTACCTTTATTAGGATTTGAACCAGGAACCTTCGTCTCTGAAAATCAGCTGTTTAAACAGCTGTTTTTGGCAACGACTTTACCTCTAGACCAACCCGGTGTATTATATAACGTTTAATTTCATATATATCTTCGTAATTGTTCACATAGTACTATATAGTTTTGCCTGACGGATAAAGTGAAACGACGTATAATCAGAGGCTTGTTTTATTATTAAGTAAAGGGTGATTCAAAAAGAGCGCCGGTTTTTAAACGGCTGGTAAATTTTTGTTTATCGGTTGGCAACATTGTTTGACCTCATTTCTATTTTGGAGAACATTCCGATTGACGATTCAGTTGTAGTTTCTCTTGTTCGCAGTGTAGTACTCTCGCAGTCTGTGTCTAACCATGGAGAAGTTTACTATTACGCAACGAGTGTTAATCGCCAAAACATTTTACCAGAGTGGAGAGAGTTATGCGGCTACTGTCAGGCGACTTCGCGGTACTCTAGGACGTAATGAAGCACCGAATGAATCAACAGTTCGCAGGCTCATGAAAAAGTTTTTTGAGACGGGTTCAACAGTCGACTTTAAAAGTTCTGGACGTCGTCGTTCTGGCCAAACTGAGCAGAACGTTGCGTTGGTTCGTGACAGTGTGGCTGTTAGCCCAGCAAAATCAATACGTCGCCGTTCTCAACAATTGGGTTTAAGATGTTCTTCTGTACGGAGAATTCTTCGGTACGATCTCCAATATCACCCGTATAAAATTCAGTTGACGCAACATTTAAAAGTGGCAGACCACCAGAAGAGACGACAGTTTGTTGACTGGGTATTGAGAAAACGGCAGGATGATGACAACTTCGCAAACAAAATCATTTTCAGTGATGAGGCGCACTTCCACTTAAACGGTTTTGTTAATAAACAGAACATCAATGACTTGAAGGAGGAAATTCGACGGGTTATCGGGCAAATGGAAGTCGAAACTTGTCGAACAGTAATATCCAATTTCATGGACAGAGTTGATGCGTGCCAGCGCAGTAGAGGAGGACACATGCATGACATCATTTTTCATACATAAAATCGGAAGGAAAGATGAACTTTTTGATGTATTTATTTTCAGTTTTTCAATAAAATAAATCTCTTAATTTGATATATGAAAACCGGCGCTCTTTCTGAATCACCCTTTACTTATCAGTAATTACTGAACTAAAAAAAAATAATAGTTATTTTTTAGTTGTTTGTTTGTGCTGTAGGTACTTTTGTTAGGGTTAGGTTATGTTTATTCGTAGCTAGAAACTTTATCTAATAGGAAGCTTTTATTTTTATAATTTTACATAATATATCTTGCCTATAACGGGCAGGTGGAGTGTTAAATTAAATTGTACTTCATCTGTTGGTTCCTGGGATACAAAAAATAGTCCTGTTTCTTATCACATAGTCAACCAAATATACGACTGAACTTTTTAAGAACAGAAGAGGTAGCATTGTAAAATACACTAGTCAGAGTTTTCTCCTCTGAGAGTAATGAATTTCACTGTTCAGCCAGACCCTGTGGTGAATGAAGTGAAGGTGTCATTTGTAGGATGGAGAGTGGATGCTTTTCAGAGGGCCTGACATGCTGATAAGCATACTCTTTCAACTCAGTGAGGAAGGCAATAATAAACTATCTCATTCCTCGTTTTTACTTAGTAAACCTCTAAAGGTTCAAAGCAAACAGCCTTTCAGCAGTTAACCTAAACCACACATAATATATCGTTTACTGAAAAAATCTTAATAAAAAAAAAATATATTAAAACTACCATTGAAAGACAGAATTACCTTCCCTACCATTAGTTTAATGGTAGTTAGAGTAAATGACATTTGATTAGGTTAGGTTAGATTAGGTTACTAACACTTAATGTAAAGTAACACAGTTCATTAAACATGTTTACAATAAAAATGGTGGGTTTAATTTTTCTTACCATGTTAAAACAAATAGAACATTAAAAAATTGTGCTAATTTTTATTAATTTTATAAAATTTTAAAAATTACTTAACTGATGAGACTTTTACAGCTTACAAGGTTTCTTTCTAAATATTTTCAATTTCATCATCATCGTCTGTCAAGAATTAGGCTCAACAGCCTATTTATCTCTTTTTAGGTCTTCCCAAGCCTCACTTCCCTCTAGGTTTATATTTCCATTCTCGCAGAGGAATTCTGTGTGCTGGCATGTGAAGTAAATGGTTGGACCAGATTCTTAAGGTTTCCTACAGTGAGTGAACATTTAATTTGGTGCGTGTAGCTTTGTTACGTACTCTATCTAACCAGTACAACCTTTAAATCCCCGCAAAAATCTCATTTCAGCAGCCTGGATACGAGATTTATTCCTCTGTACTGACACCCATGTTTCACTCCCATATGTTATGAGTCTGCCCATAACAGACAGGTGGAGTGTCAAATTATTTACACTCAATCTGTTAGTTGCAGGGCTAAAATAAATAGTTCTGTTTCTTATCACATGGTCAGTCAATTAAATGACTGAATCATTTAAGAACAGAAGAGGTAGAGGTGTAAAAGACACTAATCAGAGTTATCTTCTCTGAAAGTAATGAATTTCATTGTACAGCCAGACCCTGTGGTGAATGAAGTGAAGGTGTCATTTACAGAGTGGAAAATATGTGCTTTTCAGAGGGCCCGGCATGCTGATAAGCGTACTTTTCCACTCAGTGAGGAAGGCAATGGTAAACCACCTCACTCCTCGTTTTACTTAGTAAAACCTCCAGAGGTTCAAACCAGCTTTCGGCTGTTGACCTAAACGACAACATGTTATGAGTGGTACAGCCATTGCTCTATAAAATTTCATTTGGGATTCCTTTCTCGTTTTCTTTCATTTGAAATTCTTAATTTAATAAAATAAATAAACATTCAAACAAATACTGAAGAAAGTTCTACACTATGGGATAATTGTTAGAAGATGACAAACTTATTGAAGTGATTAAGTAGGTAATAATTAGTTTATAAATAAGTAATATTTGTATTTTGGTAATTTGTATTAAGTTAATTTACAAGTTCTTGACATGTCTTATACTCCCTTTATTTAGGAACTGAAATATTAACTTTAAAATTGGCAGTATTACAAGTTTCATTGGAGATAATTGTACCAATTTTTTTCTAACAGAACTAAATAACATTGTACTTCCTGTACTTTTGTTTGAAGTATTTAACCTGTTAAATGATATTTAAAAATAACTTAAGACAGTATTAAATTTCCTGAAATTTTAATATACATTTTGGTTTCGATTTGAATTTAGATGTTTCATAAATAGGATATACATAAATTTCAATATACTGAATAATTAATGGTGCATGAACCAAATTAAAAGCAAAGTGTATTTATATAACTTTGATTTTTTTACTTTCTCTTGCCTATATGAATATATAGGAAGGAAAGTATTGTTTTCATGTCGATTTTTCGAAATCGAGTTTTCACCGGATCTATACGTTTTCAGACCCCCTGAACCCAAAAAACATGTTTTTAGCGATTGGTCTGTGTGTGTGTGTGTGTGTCTGTGTGTGAACAGAATATCTCAAGAACGGAACATCGTACGAACTTGAAACTTAAGTTACATACCACTACCGGACCCGACACGAACATTTTCATCAAAATCGGTCAACCGGAAGTAGTAGTTTATTCGTGTAATTTTTCACTTTTTTGCAATTTTCTCAAAAACTGGTCTTACGATTTTTTTAAAAATCGTCTGGTTTATTCAATTTTTTATTCTCTACAAGATAGGGTAGGCGCCATGTTTGCTGAAATTCTTGGTGAGGCTGTTTTTACGAAAAAACGTTGTTTTTTTTAAGATAACGGCTTTAATATGCATTTCAGCGCAAAACGTTATATAATAAAAGTTGTAGAGAATTTAAAATTCTACAACTTTTATTTCAAACATTTTTTTGTATAACGCTTAGTTTAGCGGTAATTAGCGATTTTCTGATATTTTTTCTCACGAAAACGTGTGAAAAATCGATTTTTTTAAGATTTCGGCTTTAGTGCGCATTTTACGACAAAAATGTATATAATAAAAGTTATAGGAAATTAAAAGATCTACAACTTTTATTTAGAAAATTTTTCTGTACAGAGCTTTGTTTAGCGTGAAAGTGTGATTTTCCGTATTTTTAAGCCAAACTGAGGTTGATTTTCAATTTAGCGTCTTTTACTCATGATTAAAATAAGGTTATGTTTTTGAGGTTACTTTTTTGTTTATTTATAATATTTTATTACTAATGTTAGGGTTATTGTTAATTATTTGCATTGGCAAGAGAAAGTTGTGTGAGTGTTTCACACCAGATTTTTTATCTGCAAAAATGCATTGTTGATGTTGGAACTATTACTCTGATTGCTAAATATTTACAATAATTTCGCTTTATTTTAGTACCATTTAAGAAATATGAGATAAACTTACTAGTTGAGTCAGTTTTTCTGGGAATGAGCCAAATATTATTTCAGGAAATGAATGGAAACCTTCTAATGTAAATGAGTTAAGGTTAGAATAAATATATACTTGGATTCATTTAAACTATACATAGATTTTATATGGATGCATGTGTGTTACATTTAAAACACTCTTTGACTGTTTTTTAAAAAGGAAGTAACATTGGGAGGGTTAGGTTATTAGGGAAATGCTCCTTTAAAATAAACAAAATTTTTATCGGTATGAAAACCTAACATCTGTTTTGTTCTTACCCAACTAAATTTAATCTTTTTATATAATTAAGACCAGATTTATTTAATTCAATAATTTTGTAATATGTTTTATTTTTATTTTTTACCCACCGGGTTGGTCTAGAGCATAGAGTAATAAAGAATAGAGGGGGAACTGCCATGTTAAAAAGTGGTTTAACGTTTTTCGTCTGCTACAGTAGTTCCCGTTCCAAATTTTAATGTTTATAGAATGCGCTAGTAGCGCATACGAGGGAGATTTGAATTTTACGCCTGTAGAATGCGCTAGTAGCGCATATGAGGGAGATTTGAATTTTGGCCTATTATCCTATACAATATTTATATTTTATTTCATTTTACTTTTTGCTCTTTAATTAAAATTTTTGGGAACTAATTTTTTTTAAAAGTCGCATCAACAGTTTGGTTATCGGCGATTACCGTGGGTCATGAAACAGTGGGTTGAGATTAGTTATAATTAATGAAATGAAATTTTGTTACTTAAAGAAGTGGTTTTTTTCGCAGAGGGTTAGGGGACGTGATTTCTTCTGTTTTCCGAAAGCAAAAAACCTGTAAGTATTAACATGATAAGTAAATACGTGTAGGCCAAAATAAATCTTGTTTGTGTTTAGGTTAACCGTTAAAAGATTGAGGAAACATTAAATGTATAAATTGCCTTCTACTTTTAAATTATTATTTATTACATAAATGCGGTGCTTAAGTTTGCCTGATGTAACAATAGTTATAGTAGTTTCACATCACATCAATTAAAAAGAAAGCTAACCAGTAAAATGGCACATGACCTAACCTATATCTCTAACCTAATTATTAATAACCTAATACTAATTAAGTATTAGTTATTAATAATTTAATTAATAACCTAATTATTATACCAGGCAAACTTAATCACTAGATAATGTGTACAATAATTAAAATAGGCAATTCATATATTTCATTATTTACTAATTCGCTAGTAGTAAATGTGCTTAACCTATAAACAAACAAGATGTATTTTGGCCTACACGTATTTACTTATCATATTAATACTTACAGGTTTTCGTCTCTTGGAAAACAGAAGAAATGACGTTAAGTATACCTCTGCGATGAAAACACTTTTTTAACCTAATAAAATTTCATTGTAACTAAAAATAATCTCCAAACAACAATGGTCTCATCCGCCATTACTAACGTACAATATCTAACAACGCTTGCTCTGTATGACGCCTAGGTTTCAAATTTTAAAGCGACGCCAAAACGCACTCTATGTTTGTCAGCATATAACACTAGCAGACGACAAACTCCGTTTCATTCCGCCTATCTCAGTTCCCCCTCTATTCTTTATTACTCTATGGTCTAGAGGTAAAGTCGTCGCCAAAATCAGCTGTTTAACAGCTGATTTTCGGAGACGAAGGTTCCTGGTTCAAATCCTAGTAAAGGTAGTTACTATTATACGGATTTGAATACTAGACAGTGGTTACCGGTGTACTTTGATGGTTTGGGTTTAATTAACCATATTCTCTCAGAAATGGTCGGCCTTGGTCTATACAAGACTACACCTCATTTACACGTAATACACATTATCCTCATCTCATTGGGTCATGGGGTTGCTTATTGTTATAAATTGAACAGATTGCAACGTACACAAATTAGGAATAAATAAAAAAAATAAATGTTTTTTTTTGTTTCTTGTACAAACAACCTGTAAATGGTTGGGGCAAACACCTTTATGAGGGAGTTGTTGTAGGTCTGTTATCTGTTTTCCTAAAATAACACACAAATTGGAGTCAATAACCATTGTAATAAAACTGATTCGCTAGTTTGTTTGTTTATCTTATTGAGTATTATCTGCATTAGCAGCAATTTGCAAAACAGTCGGACGTTAAACCAAAAAAAAGAAGAGTATTACCCGAAAAAAATGTTTATAGTTACTTTTTTACATCAATAGAAAACAGGTCTAACTTAAAGGTTCTTAAACTGTTTACATTAATAAATTTTGAATTATGCCTCTATAAAATAGTTAATGGGTTCATCAACATGGAAGAGTATGGTACTAATATGGTAAGAGCATAGTAATAATACTTATATATATAGTGGCGACTATTTACAACACTATGGGTCGTTTGTCGCAGTCAAAACGCCATTTTTGCCTGTCTTGCCATGACTCCTCCTCCATGTTTCTTCTCCCCATGGCTCTGTCAATACCTTCCATCCATCTCCCTCTCGGTCTTCCTCTTTTTCTATTTCGCTGCGGTCTCCAGTTCCATGCCTTCAGTGGGATTCGTACGTTGCTCATTCTTCGCATGTGACCATACCAGTGCAGTTGTTTTCTCTCAATACGGTCTATTATTGAGTCTTCAATGCCCATTATTTCTCTTACTCTTATATTCGTTACCCTATCTCGTAACGTCAATCTGCAACATCTTCTCCAATATCTGTTCTCCACCGTACTGATTCTATTTTTCATGTTTTGTGTAATGGTCCACACTTCTGCCCCATATGTCACCGTACCTTCCACTATTGCTGAAAATATTCGTTTCTTTATGTCTTTTCTTATGTTGAGACTCCACAGAATTGAGTTCAGTTGACCAGTTAATGCCTTTCCTTTCACAATTTTATTAGCTATGTAAGTAATAATACTTATTACTTAAATACGTAACGAATAGGTATTTTAGGTAATATGTCATATTACTTTTATAAAATAAGCAACATGCTTACTTAACTTACTTCAAAAAGTAGGCCTATGTCATCTAATATTTACCCAATAGTACACAAACATTTTCTTCAGCATTTGTTTGGATGTTTTGGATATTTATTTTTATTTACAATGTTTTTTTTTCAAATAAACATTGGAAAGAAATTCTTATACACTGTAAAATTACTCATCAATCAAGTCATTTTTCAGATTTCTTTTTTAACGAATGTAAATTAACACAACTTTTTAAAACCTGTGGTAATTCATTGATGTATTTTCTTGCTACATAAATAAGTTTTTGTTTAAATCATTTAGTATTGTAGTTGACGACATAGTAATCAATCTGTTTCTTGTATTATAATGATCGATATTAAATTTCTACTTAAGTACAGTCCATTCGGAACAGCATGATAGTATTACTTAAATGGAATATAAAACAGAGGAAATTTTGTAATGTGCTCATGCGTCAGTGCTACCAACTTAAGGAAAATTTTTGTGTTAACTTTCCCTGTTACTGAATGAAAGCGTTTTTAAATGTAAATTAATAATGGATAAGAAAACTAATGATGTTTCCAATAATACTCGAAAAATAGAATTTTTTTTTTGTTTATGTCCGACTGTTCTGTAATTACTGCTAATGCAGACGGTAATGGATGAAATAAATTTTTTGTAACGTATGTAAATAAGCCGTGCCTTAATGGGATTCGAACACAAGATCGCATGATGAGAGGTAAGCACGTTACCAACTACGCCAATGCGGCCGGCTAATTAATTAATTATTATTTTATTCATTATATTATTATTACTTATTAAATATTCAATAAGCCGTAGGGCAGGAGAGAACGAGGACGCCCGAGAAAAAGATGGGTAGATTTGAGAGGTTCAGAACAGGCAGAGATGCCTAATCCTTGAAAGGCGGAAGAAGATTAAATATTCATGTATTAATTAATTACATCTTGTGTATTGAATGCATGGGTTACTGAATTCAACAATAACAAATGCCGGTAAAATAATTATGACGAAAATTCCATTTGATTTTTTAAATTACAAAACAAAGATTTATAAATTATGTTTTGTAATATTATTAAAAAAGGAAATTTTACTTTCGAAAAGGGACTTTTTATTCTGAAAATTTATCACCATTCAGAGATTTACTATCATGCTATTTTGAATGTACTGTATAGGTATGAGATGACATTTGGGGGCGGAAAGGGGTAGAGGATATTGGAAGGGATTGGTGTTGGAGGCCAAGGCTTACATCGGGGTGTGCATTAGAAGAAAAAAAAACTGGTGTGAAACACTCACACAACTTTCTTTTGCCAATGCAAATAATTAACAATATAACCTAACATTAGTAATAAAACATTAGAAAGAAACAAAAACCTAACCCCAATAAACATTTTAATCATGAGTGAAAGACGCAAAATGAAAATCAACTTCAATTTGGCTAAAAAATACGGAAAATCACTCTTTTACGCTTAACTAGGCTCTGTAGAGAAAAATGCTCTAAATAAAAGTTGTACATCTTTTAATTTCCTATAAATTTCATTTTACACTTTTGTCGTAAAATGCATACTAAGGCCCCGAAATCTTAAAAAAAATAGATTTTTCACACGTTTTCGTAAGATAAAACAGAAAGTCTCTAATTACCGCTAAACTAAGCGTTATACAAAAAAAATGTTTGAAATAAAAGTTGTAGGATTTAAAATTCTCTAAAACTTTTATTATATACATTTTTGAGCCAAATTGCATATTAAAGTCGCAATCTCAAAGAAACAATTTTTTTACGTGAAAACACACTCTCGAAGAATTTCAGCAGACATGGCGCCTACCCTATCATGTAAATCATAAAAAATTTAGTAAACCAGGCGATTTTACAAAAAATCGTAGGACCCGTTTTTGAGAAAATCGCAAAGAAGTGATAAATGACACGAATAAACTACTACTATCGGTTGACCGATTTTGATGAAAATGTTCGTGTCGGGTCCGGTAGTCGTGTGTAACTTAAATTTCAAGTTTCAAGTTCGTACGATGTTCCGTTCTAGAGATATTCTATTCACACACGCGCGCGCGCACACACACACAGACCAATCGCTGAAAACATGGTTTTTGGGTTCAGGGGGTCTGAAAACATATAGATCCGGTGAAAACTCGATTTCGAAAAATCGACATGAAAACAATAGGCCTACTTTATTTCCTCTATATTGATGTAGGCAAGAGAAAGTAAAAATACATAAGAAATATGGACCAATTATGTTGTAAAAGTTATGTTTCTACCACTATTAATTTTAAAATTTTTAAATTAAAAAAGATTACTAGTGGCTCATTTTTTTTTATAATTAGTTAACTTACTATTTCATTCATAATTTTTTTATAAGTGGTTATAAAATATCGATAAAAAAACTGTTGAAGAATTCATTAAATAATTCATTTGATAATGGGATTTACAGGCATTAAATACAAGTAACATTAAATAAAATAAGCTTGAAATTTTTATACTTCTAATTTCATAATAAACTGACCTATTTTAGTATTTACTATTTATTTTTAGTTTAAACTGTACTTAATTTGTCACATGATGACTTAAACCTGTCATCCAAATTGACATTTAGTTATTTTGTTAGTCCGTTACCTTTTGTTTTACGTAAGTCGATGGTAATGATCAGTACACACATCAGTTTAGGCAGCAACTGATGATGCTGGAGTAATGCCAAATGCCTTTGAAATTGTGTTTTCTTTTTCTTTTGAACACTTAATGCTTTTGCTTTATTGTTGGCTAAACAATATATTTTTTAAAATTTTGTGCCAAAATATTTCGTGTTTATCAATTTTTTTATTATTTTAAAATAAAAGTTAACCTTTTTAATTTTTAATTATGTTTTTTATGAAAAATTGTCAACGTGATTTTTGTTCCTGTTTTTTTGTAATTCAAGGATTATCATTTACTTTAATAAGGTTATTAGGAATCTTTGATAAAGGAGGAACAAACTCACAAAAAAAAAAAATACCTGGTTGTTCTGTGGTTACTGATATGTTTGTTATGTAATTATACTAGTGTTAATATTTAAATAAATTTAGTTACAAATTTTAGGGGTAACATGACTTACAAATTGATAAAATTACCGAGAAATTTTTGGAAAAATTGTGGTGTTTTGTGTCAAAAGTTAAATTTTTACTTTCTCTTGCCTATATGAATATATAGGAAGGAAAGTAGATCTATTGTTTTCATGTCGATTTTTCGAAATCAAGTTTCACCGGATCTACACGTTTTCAGACCCCCTGAACCCAGAAAACATGTTTTTAGCGATTGGTCTTTGTGTGCGTGCGTGTGCGCGCGAACAGAATATCTCAAGAATGGAACATCGTGCGAACTTGAAACTTAAAACTTAAGTTAGATACCGTTACCGGACCCGACTCAAACATTTTCATCAAAATCGGTCATCCGAAAGTAGTAGTTTATTCGTGTCATTTTTCACTTTTCTGCGATTTTCTCAAAACCGGCACCTACGATTTTTTTAAAAATCGCCTCATTTACAAAATCTTTTATGCTTTACATGGTAGGGTAGGCGCCATGTCTGCTGAAATTCTTGGAGAGGTTGTTTACTCGTAAAAAAATTGTTTTTTTAAGATTGTGACTTTAATATGCATTTTATCGCAAAAATGAATATACTAAAAGTTGTAGAGAATTTTCAATCCTATAACTTTTATTTCTAACATTTTTTTGTACAACGCATAGTTTAGCGGCAATTAGCAATTTTTTTTCTCACGAAAACGTATAAAAATTGATTTTTTTAAGATTTCAGCCTTAGTATGCATTTTACGACAAAAGTGTATACAATCTAATTTATAGGACATTAAACGATCTACAACTTTTATTTAATGCATTTTTCTCTACAGAGCCTAGGTTAGCATGAAAGAGTGATTTTCCATATTTTTAAGGCAAACTGAGGTTGATTTTCATTTTGCATCGTTCACTCATGATTAAAATTAGGTTATGTTTATTGTGGTTAGTTTTCTTGTTTATTTCTAATGTTTTATTACTAATGTTAGGTTATATTGTTAATTATTTACTTTGGCAAGAGAAACTTGTGTGAGTGTTTCACACCAGATTTTTTAGTATTAGTTCAGTAATTGTTATAAAAGTTTGGAGACTTTAAATAGAATTTAAATTTTACTTAATTATTTTTTATTTTTTTTTTATTTTACGGCCACAAAGGACCACTTAAGTTCAATCTTTCAACGTCTAGCTCTTTCAGATGTTCCACCAAAACGCCCCCGCAGTTGTCGCTCCCGTACTTCTCCTCTTCTTCGCCAATAATTCTTCAATGTTTCGGTTCTTCTCAGTCTCTCAGCGTCCGAAATCACCATGGCTTTCCTGACCCTCATTTGTTCCCTAAATTTAACCGATCGCTGTTTGTATGTCCTGTAGCTCCCTGACTTAGTTTTGAGGTCAGCTATTGTGATGTTTAGTTCCTCCATATCCTTTTTGACTTCCTTTATACAGTTTGGTGTCATCTTCTTTTGCCAGAAAAACTCAGTCATCCTTCTTAGTAATCTTGTATCCTCCATTCTCAATATATGTCCCAGGAAGGATATCCTTTTTTTCCTGATGATACTGGTTAAAGGCTCAATTGTTTCATATACTTCCTTGTTTGGTACAATATAGAAACTACCATCTTGAAGGGACCATTTTCCAATACACCTTCTTGCTATTTGCCTCTCCACTTTCTCGATTTTGTCCTTTTCGCCTATTCTTGTTGGACCAAACAGGGTTTCACTTGCATACAGGACTTCAGGAAGTATCACGGTATTGTAGTGTCTTAATTTTGTGTTGATGGACATACATTTCTTATTGTAAATATTCCTAGTGGTTATGACGGATTTGATTAATTTATTTGTTCTTTCCTTCCAGTTAATTTTTTCTTTAATGTTGTGCGTTATTGTTTCACCCAGGTATTTGAAACTTCTAACTAATTCCACGTTTTGATTGTTAATTCTGACGTTGTCTACACACAGGGGATCTCGAACCATTATTTTTGTTTTTTCATAATTGTTATTAACATTCACTATCAGAATACTGATCTGGCATTTCAAATTTTTTTTCAGATACATTTAATCATGATGTAGACAATATAAACTGGAAACTAAACAGTAAATCAAACCAAGATGCACCATATGAAAATTGCGATAATATAAAGAAAAGAAAAATTTATGACGATGATTTAAATGAACGAGTTAATAGAAATCAGATGTCTACACCAGAAGAACTGAAGATCTATTCAGCAGTTGTAATAAATGAACTACGAAGTGTTACAACTAATTACTCATTACAAGTCGCAAAATTTTTGATTAATCGCGTTTTATTTCATGCTACAACTGTTGATATCGGACCAGTTAATGTAATAAGTAGTGGTAATAATTCAAATAATATCGCAGATAATAATCTATCAAATACAAATAAGGACAATAATAGACGTGATCATGATAATGCCAAATGAATATTTTATGATAATGGCGATAAATTACCTGAGACACCAGTGATGGATGTCATGATAGTAATTAACCTGTAGTTTATTAAAAGTGTACATTTTAGTTCAGTACTTAGATACAAAATAACTTTAAATGTAGCTTGTTTCGTTTAATTACATCTCACCATCTGTTTACATTTCCAAGCAAGATTGCTTTAGCAAGAAAAAGATAGAGAAGAGATAAAACTATATTAAAATGAATGAAATAAATTTAAACTTGTTGATAAAACTGTGAAATGAATTATTATTCATTCTGATATAATTCAACTAAATATCAGTAAGAAATATGTAATCCAAAAAAACTGAAAGAAGAATTCTAAGAAAAGTTGATGGATTCAATATCTTAGAACTTGGTAAAAGAAGATTAAAAGTTAACAAGGATTTTTACAAAGATAAAGAAACAATGATCAAAAAAGTACAGGATTTTATGAATTCATTCAAAGAATGATCAATTAAATAAAATGATAAATCTTTAACAGCTGCAACAATTCATCACAAACAAAAACTGGAAATGGAAAAATTAGAATTTCCGGATAATGGAGATCTAAAAAGAAACAAAATTTTGAAGTAGTTTATTTGAGTTGGAAATTTCTTTTATGAGTTTTTTATAGCTTAAAAACCTACAGAAAGAAGAGATATAGGACGACCGAGGAACAGATGGGTACCGGAACAGGTTCAAGAAACCTAATCCTTGGAATTGAAGAAGAAGAAGAAGAAATGGAAAATGTCCTTCTCATTCAAAGTCGTGGTATACGTTTTATGCCACACTTGCGCACATGTTGATTTCGGAGACCTACCTGATCGTCTTTGGCCTGATGGGTTCCAATTTTTATTTTCTTTGGCTATTTTTTATTCTCCATTTTTTGCGTGACACCAGCCATCTCGGATGTTTGTACTCAGTTTTCTCTATTGTTTTGTTCAGTTTCCCAATGGTCTTTCTTATTTCTACGTTCCTGACTCACTCCATCCTAGAGTTTTGACAACTTCTGTGTAAGTAGTTCATTTCCATTGCACTCTATCAGTTTCTGCCGAAGTTAAAAAAACAGCCAAGAAGGAAACACACAGGAAAATGTTCATCGAGGCAAGAATGAAGCAAACATCCAAGAGAATGAAGATGTATTTGGAGTCCCCAGACCTTAAAATCCAAAGAACAAAATTATCAAAGTTTTTTCTAAGTAGGAAATCTGAAAAGAATGAATTTTTGTAACAAACAAGGAAAGTTTGTTTACATATTTGACTGTGAAGTTGAAAGTCCTGGGTTTATACATTCCGCAAATTTTAGAAACCCTCTGAAATTATCAATAACTTAGGAACTTAATTCCACAATCATCCAGATTAATTTGTTCCTCGTATATTTATACCTTTGTATTTTTCTTCTCAAAAATTTCGGTTGAATTTATGGGTTGATGAATGTATAATTTATCATATGTTGAATAAACTGGATTGTTTCGTAGGGTTTCGAAGATTTAAGATCCAAATCAGGTAATCATGAGGAAGCTTTCAAGAAATCACTTCTGTATTAATTACCAGATAATACTGTATATTAATTGTTGTGGTTCAACATTAATCTGATTGTAGAATTAGTTGCTTACCAAAATGAAAATCATTTGAAAGAAATAAAGTAGAATTTGTAGTTCTCAAAAGGCTTTTCCCAAAATGCCAGTACTAGTTGCTAGTTGACTATCAGCTAGCAAAGTAGTGTAATGGGAATGAACAACTAGCAACTAGTTGAGTTTAAATACTAGTATTCACTAGTGTGCTAGTGACTTAGAACATGTTTGATTTTACTAGCGGCTAGTAGTGGAGAGGAGGTCTTGTGATTGACTAGCGCTAGTAACTAGCACAGTGTGAACGTTTGGAAATGTTGCTAGTTGCTAGTAAGCTGTCATTCTAGTAATTAGTATTATTCTTATTCAGCTATCTCTGGTATGCTTCGTGTGCTCCTCAAGATTTGTCTTAAGGGCTTGTGTAACCACTTACCGTGCCAATGTTAAATTTCATGAATTTGTGACTCATTACCTCAGCACCTATTATAGATACCTGGCTGAAATTTTACCAGTGTGTTATCCAGTCTGTGTTCGTACTTTAAGACTAAAATTATGTAGTTTTGTTGTTTTATTAATTTTTTAAATTTTGTTGTCAAAATTTCTTGTAAAAATTAAATAAATATTTGTTTACTTAGTCATTTTTTAATAAAACCAGCTAATTATGTTAGTGTAATTAGATTATTATGTGTTTAATATGTACAAAAAACTTCAGCAACATATCTCTAATGGTTCCTGAGATCGTAGGTCACTTTAATAAAAAAAAACAAATTTTCATATCAAGTTTTTATTGAAAAATTATTTAGTTTACCTACCTAATTTTTTTTGTCATCAGCCTCTCGACTGTTTGATGTAGTTCTCCAAGCTGTTCTATCTTGCGCAAGTCGTAGCGTGTAACACCCTACAGGTATGTAGATATGAAACGATTTGCGCAAGATAGAATAGCTTGGAGAACTGCATCAAACCAGTCGAGAGACTGATAACAAAAACAAAAAATTAAAATAGTCTAGTTCCATATTCATGGTCATCATCTTCATCCATTTGATCTTCCTTTCTTCTTTTAACATTTCTGATTGATTGCCTAGCCTTTTTTATTTACATTTATTATATTATAGAATTTACATATTATTTAAGATATATAATTGCAGAAAAAAGGAATACTGATTGATAAATCTGACAAAACCTTACAAAAAACACAAAATTTAAGAAAAAACATAAAAAAATTACTAAAAATCAATACACAATATCGGTTGGGTTGTAAATTGTTCAGAAAATATCATATATTGGATGGTGCCAAAAAACTGAAA
Organism: Catonia carolina; assembly: GCA_035578175.1. NCBI lineage: Eukaryota > Metazoa > Arthropoda > Insecta > Hemiptera > Achilidae > Catonia > Catonia carolina. The sequence continues at coordinate 13,172,289 of JAQMRL010000006.1, read as the reverse complement.
ATTGATATTTTGATAATTTTTTTGGTTACACATGTCCTTAAAGTTTTACGGTGTACACCAACAGAAGACATGATTTTTATTAAGTAACATTTACTTTGTACAGTAATACGCAACACAACTCACCTTTTGTAGGTCGTGATAGTACCTAGTAGCAGCTAGTAAACTATCATCACGTAAATAGGCCATTAAGATAATGATTGCTTCCACTTGTATATACTTTTATTATAAAAGAGCTGAGTGGATAAAGGTGCTAAGTAACACTTTTCAAAAATTAATTTTTTGTGACTGATAAAGATGCTATCTGTACGAGGTGTGGGTATGAAATAACAAGACTGACATTGTAAAAAAGTTCATTTTTATTTTATACATAATCACTTATTATCACCTTCAATATACACTCCTCTATCCCTACAACACTCCATGCAAATTTTTCATTGTTGGAAATAGTGCTGGAAGTCATCTTCTGTCAGCTCCTTCAGGACACGTGCCGCTTTCTCTTTTACAGCTTCCATAGACTCAAATCTTGTCCCTTTTAATGAAGATTTCACTTTAGGGAACAGGTAGAAGTCACATGCTGCAAGATCTGGTGAATAAGGTGGATGTTCTAACACTGAGATGCTGTACTTGGCTAGGAACCCCTTGATAGATAACCCGAAATAAGCTGGCGCATTGTCTTGGTGGATAATAACTTGCCATAATTTGCCCTTCCACATTTCAGAGCGGTTTTTCCTTACTCTTTGACGTAGTTTAGAAAGTACCTCAAGGTAGTAATATTGATTAATTGTTTGACCTTCAGGAACCCAGTGAAAGTACACAAGCCCATGGATATAAAAAAACAATCATCATTGCTTTAAATTTTGACTTGCTCATTCGAGCTTTTTTAACTCTCGGTGAAGTTCGGCTCTTCCAGTACATGGATTGGCGCTTCGTTTCCAGATCATAAGTAAAAAAACCACGTTTCATCACATGTTATTATCTTCTACCTGTTTCCTAAGGTGAAATCTGCATTAAAAAGGACAAGATTTGAGTCTGTGGAAGCTGTAAAAGAGAAAGCGGCACGTGTCCTGAAGGAGCTGACAGAAGATGACTTCCAGCATTGCTTCCAATGTAAACACCCCTATCGCTGCCGGGAACACATACGGCAACCAAAGCGATAGGTCGGCGAGGGTGTTAACAAAACATAAAAGAAAGGAAGCCAAAAAAAACAAACACTCAGGTAAATCGTTGCACAAAATGAAATAAAGCTAGAAAATGTATGTAGTAAAACAATTTAATTTATAACAATAAAAATATGGTGCAAACATCAATAATTAATACAAAGTTACCCAGTCTTAAATAGCTGAAAAATCTAAAAATAATATCAGATCCAAAAAAGGTACTTCCTGAGGCAAATAATTGTTTATATCAAGTAAAAATGATTAAAATATTTAAAGATATACTCACTAAATGATACTGAAAATCGAAGTGGCCAAAATATTATTGAATTAAACTTTTATTTTCAAGCTTAGCATGCTAGCAGCTTCCTATTCAAAATATATTATTATTATTACCTTAAATTCCATAAGTTATACAAATATTTTTGTATACATATATATAAATATGAATGTGCAAATATGTAGAAACATTTTAGGTTATACTATAAATCTGTTTCACAAATATAATAATTGATTAAACAGAAGTTAAATTTTAAACCTTTTAGAATTTTAAAATTTTAGAAATACTTAAAATTAAATTCAACCTTTTTAATAAAATGTAAATAGAAGAAAAATAATTTTTAAGAAAAATTAATATGGAAAGAGTTAGTTAAATTTTATTAATCAATGTTCCTGATTTGCATTACGTTTTGCAAAAGTTTTAGTAGGAAAATAGTCCAAGTAGATCACTTTAAATGCACTAAATTTCCTGTCCAGAACAAGAACTTAACAAGATGGATCTTAGTTGTGGCATGATCTTCTCCCCAAAAAAAATGTATCGGCTACCTCGCTAAAACACTTTAATTTAGATGGATGAGCTCCTCTCATGATAATAAAATAACAAAACATACCCGATAGTAGTTAACACTTATTTTTGCAGTATTACTGACGTATGCGATAACCAGTCGAAGATTTACAGATGAAATTTTCATCCGGATTGGACTTCATGTAACTCCATGACAGAAAATTTCAGGAAACATTGAATGTTAGTTAAAGGATGTTGACGAAGTGACCATTCGTCCTTCTCGGGAGTCGAACCCCATGTAGTGATTATAGAAATGATATGATTCACTGAACGGCTATTACCGTCCCCGGATTGGAACCCTGAACAAAAGATCGAGCCAGTGATAAAATTAAGTAAAATAATCGTCGATCGCAAGTAAAAGCACAAACGCACAAATTAAGCAATATAAATGAACAAAATTACAAAGATCTGAATTTAAAAGTAGAAACTTAATACGAGTTGCAATTAATTAACAATAAGGAAGTTTTTAAAAAAAAATCAAAACAATTAAAAATAAGCTATTACTTTTCGAAGTAGAATACAATTTACCAAATTACAAAACGTTATATCGGTTACAATAAATTTATCATAAGTCAAAATTTAGTTTTACATAAACCAAAATCGAATTTAGTAGTTATAAAATCGCAAGAACAACTGCAACATAGATTTGTTAGTATAAGATACAAAATTTATGCAACTCGTTAAAAGTTTCCAGCTTTCGGAATGCTAAAATAAAAATCAAAAAACTTACCATATTTATGGGCAACGAGAATTAACTTTTCCAAAAGTTACAAATAATAAATGTTTAATTTTATTTTAAATAAAATTTACAACTACATTGCGAACGAACCGCACACAATGAAAATTCCATACAGAGTGTACTAACTTGCAAATGGAGACGTCGATGAGATGGCAAAACGCAGTTAGAAGAAAAAGCGGTAGATCGCACCACCGGACGGTAAGTTTAGTAAACGTTGACAAAGTAAACTACGAATTATCGGTAACCAAAAGAAACAACAAGCGAACGCTAAAAACCGAACAAAAAAACGTAACAATCTGGAAACAGATGTTACACCAACAATGGAAAATTCGCATGGAGCATTGCAGGCATAGAGAAGGAGTGTATATTGAAGGTGTCAATAAGTGATTATGTATAAAATTAAAATTAAATTTTTTACAACGTCAGTCTTGTTATTTAATAGCCACACCTCGTACATATACAGTTATACAGACACAGAATACTCTATCTCTACATTCTAAGAAAACAGTAGTGGTTATGTGCTATGTACTGCTTAATTTATGTGTTTTAGTGAATGAAGATGTTATAATTACGTGGCACTTTTCTTCCTTCATTATGCAAGACATTTTTGTTTTAGAATAAAACCTTTAACTATGGTAACAGATATTTTATCTTAATCAGTAAAAGTGTGAAGTAATGTATATTTTCTAATTCCTTTATAAGAAACGTGTTTTGTGTTATTTACAGTAAATACTGTTCATCCTATCTCAAAGAAGATAGTGCGCAATACAAATTTTTAATGGATGAAGGCATTACAATCGTAAGAAAATTATAAAGTAAAGTTGAAGATCTTAAATGCAATAGGCGTAATATAAATTTCCATGAAGGGGAATAATATGTGAGTGCCAAAGTTAAAGTCAGACAATTCACAAAATAATGGGATCCTTAGAATTTTGATCGTATTTTTCTCAAAACTATATTTTTGTTACATAGCACCTTCATCCACTAAGCCCTTCAATTCGTTCTATAAAGTTATTTAAAGATTAATTTTAAAAAAAACTGTATAAATTATGTATTACGTAAATAATTTATTAATATAAAAACTAAATAAATTTTATTTATATGTAATAATAGTTTGGTTTATGTATTAATTCCTCACCCATTTAAATAATAAAAATCTGGTTATTAAAGAAAATAAATGAAGAAGTACAGCTTTTGATAAGTAGTAGAGAACTTATTATTAAGACTATAAAAAAAAACAAGATAACTTCAATATTTTTGCCTTGTTATTCAAGGAGAACGATAATAGCCTACTCCAATTGATATTACAGGGGAAAAATATCTGGAAAAAGAAATTCAGGAAGATAACAAACCATCTACTGCAATGGTGTCTAAGGTTGAAATAGCAATTGTAATGTTTTTAGATTAGGTTAGGTAGAGGCTTTTAAACCATTCAGTCAGTCAACTCATTGATCAATTCGTACAAGAATTTAACTGAAACCAATATTAAAAAACCACTTTATAAGGTGGTCAGCTGACAGCCTGATGTTTCAAGTTTCAACTCAATCGGAATTGTATTTTTTTCTGGAATGAATAAAATAAATAAACATGAATGGGCTGTTTGCTGACCATAACTTTTTGGCATATAGGAGTCAAGCACAGAAAGATAGAGGATAAGAACATTCCAGGTCGACATAGGGACATTCCAGGTCAAGGAATCTTTGGGACTGGTATGGTATGAGAGTTGGATTAACCTTTTTTGTCGGGCAGTCGACAAAACTCAAGTGACATTGATGGTAACCAATAATCTTAGAGAACAAGGCATCTGAAGAAGAAGATATAGAAGTCAATATGTTTTTGAATTAATGAAATTAAGCATGGGCTATTCATGATAGTATGTAGTATTATTGCACTAAGTCACATCACAAGAAGGAAAAAATAAAAGTAATTGGTTTCAGATTATATAATATTTCAGAACTTTGCATTGTAATTTCATTAACATTTCCATAATATTTCAGTATTTTTTTTAACCCCGACAGAAAAAGACGGGTGTTTTAAGTTTAACCTCTGTATTTGTTTGTGACATTGTAGCTTCCTAACAGATGAACCGATTTTGATTTAGTTTTGTTGTTTAAAAGGTGACTTGATCAAGAGTGTTCTTAGCTTTAAAAAAACAAAAAAAAACAGAAAATTACTAATTCCTGCTAAACTAAGCAATGTACAAAAAATTGTTTGAAATAAAAGTTGTAGGTTTCTAAAGGTTCTACAACTTACACTTTTGCTCTAAAATGCATAATAAGGCCGCAATCATAAAAAACACAGGAAATCACTAATTTGTATCCATCTGTGGAATCGTAGCTCCCAATGGATGAGCCGATTTCGATTTAGTTTTATTTTGTTTGAACGGTGACTTGATTGAGAGTGTTCTTTGCTATGATTCATCAAAATCGGTCAAATGGAAGTAATAGTTTATTCAAGCGATTTTTCACTTTTTGCGATTTTCTCAAAATGGCTCCTGCAATTTTTTTTAAAAATCGCCTCTATTACTACAATTTTTTTTGCTCAAAAGATAGGATTTGCACTTGTCGGCTGAAATTCTCGGAAGACCTGTCCTCTCTTTGAAGAAAAAAATATTTTTTTTAAGATTGCAATCTTAATAAGCTTTTTAGGGCAAAAGTGTACATAATCAAAGTGGTAGAACATTTAAAAAACTTACAATGTTTATGCCAAAAAAAATTTGTACAATGAGAATTTTTTTATAATACCTAAGTCTTTTCAATTCAATTTAAGGTTGTTTGGAGAAGATCCATTGAATTATTGAGAAGGTGCAGATATTTTTTAAATTAAGCTACATTAAAATATTTAGAGAGCTTAACAATAATTGCATAACGAAAATATTTTTGTGGGATTGGGTTCAATAAATTAGTTTTTCGTTTAATGAGAACCCATTTCAATTAACATAAATGTTGAATAGTTATCAGTAAAGAACATTAAATTAATTAATGTACGAGTTTCTTAAATTTATTATATAATTGGAACGTTGCCATTTTGTGATCTTCATGATTAAGACTAGAGAGTAATGTTAAATTAGGAAGTAGAGTGTAGTCCAGGGGGCAGTACTGGGACCTATTCTCTTTCTTTTTCTAATGCTATTTCTTTTTCTTACTCTTCAAGTCCTCTTAATTTATCCAAAAATAAATTTTTTAATATAGTTCTGTTGTTATGTAAGTATGGTCTGGCTTTCAACTATTCCAACTCGTGTTTTAAGAATGTTTTTTTTTATCTTAGCTTATTAGCTACTTCTTTCACTCTTTAATTTGTGTTTTTATTAGCTCTATTCTTGTCTGACCATATTCAAAAAGGATTCACTTTTGTTTGTTTGTTATTTATAAATACTTTATCAAAAACATTGTCCTTTAGTTAAAAAAATCAATCATTAATATTTTTAACTAGATGTCTTTCTTGGATTTTTCAAAGGCTCATGTATTAACATTCTCAATTCCTAAGCTGATGGTCTTTGGTTTAATTCCCAGCAAAGTTCTAAAAATTGTTCACTGAATTTCATGCATAGGCTATATAAATAATAAGCACTAATAACCCACTATAGTTGGTTATCAAGCAGTTGACAAAATTCTGAATGACTAAAAACCAAATTTCGTCTTATTTATTAAAGAAACTACTTTTCAGTACGTGATGGCACTTAGTATCATTTTTTAAATTTGTTGTAGATGAACATGACATATTTTTTATAATTTTGTTTTTACATTTTTTACGCTGTTGTATATGATGTTGAAAAAATATATCAGTAAATTAATCAACAGAGAGGTGGTACTATTACACTTTGGCGAGACCTAAGGGTTTTCCACCCAATGTCATGACAAGAAAACGGTTCCATCTGACTGATTCTGGGCAATCCAGAACTCGGTTTTAATAGGTTCCTAATAAGGGTGGGAATTTCCAGCACACAGGGATTTGGTGGACAAAAAGATGTTACCTTCAGCAACCCCTAATTTTGTTTTTGTTTAACGTCCGACTGTTCTGCAATTACTGCTAATGCAGAAGGTGAAGGATGAAATGAATTTTTTGTAACGTATGAAAATATGCTATGTCTGAATAGGATTTGAACCCAAGACCGCATGATAAGAGGCGAGCACATTACCAACTACACCAATGCGGCCGGCAGCAACCCCTAAGTGGCTCATGTAGCAGAGAGGACCACTGCATGCTAATTCACCTCAACATACCCGTGGGTCAGTCATTCACCCAGTTTACTCTAACCATGGTCAGTTCCTGAGTCATAGGTTACTGGCTACAGAGCATCTAATGCACCTTCTTACATGTAATATACTTAAGCTCTTTCACAGGCTAAAAATGTGCCGTGTAACCGCCTCAATATAGGATCTCACAGGTACAATATTTACAAAGTTTATCCAATTATATTGCTAATGTTTTTTAATGACTAGAATAGCAGCTACACTCTGTAAACACCTTAATAGTTCCTGAACATACCACTATATATTTTGCTGTAACAATATCAGCTGTGAATTTAATGTTAATTTTTTTTTTTTTTTGATTGTTTACATCTGAATGTGTGTTCAGGAAGTGATTGATGATTTTCTGGTACCCTTTTACAAGATTTTCACGGGCCATCCTGTTGGCATAGTGGTTAGCGCAACTGGCTTCTACACCAGGGGTTCTGGGTTAGATTCCCCGCCAGATCTGGCATTTTTTCATCACTCAACTTCATGTATCATCCTTCTCACCGTCTGCATTGGCAGCAATTGCAAAACAGTCAGACGTAAAACAAAAAAAAATTACAGGATTTCATCTGTTTCATTTACTTACTTCTCAAAGAATTTGAGATGGCTAAGAAGAGCTATTGATGGTTATGAAATAACAGGAAATAACCTTGCCAATACTGGAGTTGCGATAATGAGTACAACTACCTAGTCCTAAGTGACTACTCCATAATGGCTAACAAGCAGACAATACAATTCGCTTTTTTATTCCATTACACATCATGATTAAAATAACCATGCAGTTGTTATGTTCTTAACCCATTCATTCACGTTGGCCATATGGCCAACGTGAATACATGTGAATACATACGTGAATACGTGAATACATGTATGTGAGTACATGTACATGTACGTGTATACATGTACATAAAACTTTACCTATTCTTATGCACTAAACTGCGCACATATCACTTTGTGTAAAATTGGCCACATACATGAACAAATTCTTTAAGAGTCCAGCAAGTGCTGCAATCTATTGGGACTTTTTAAAAGTTTTAATAATAAAAAAAATAGTACTTTAAGAATATATAGTTATATATATATTTTTTTAAATTCCTATTACGTGTACGTTGCAATCTGTTCAATTCAGAACAATAAGCAACCCCATGACCCAATGAAATTAGGATGATATGTATGACATGTAAATGAGACTGTGTAGTCTTGTACAGAATCAGGCCGACAATTCCTGAGAGAGTGTGGTTAATTGAATTCCAACCATCAAAGTACAACCAGTAACCACTGTCCAGCATTCAAATCCGTATAAAAGTAACTACCTTTACTAGGATTTGAACCAGGAACCTTCGTCTCCGAAAATCAGCTGATTTTGGTGACGACATTACCTCTAGACCAACCCGATTGGTAAGAATATAATAACTTTTTTTTAAATTCTAAGATAAAAATTCGTGACTGAATGGGTTAAACTAAAAATGAAACCATTATTTTTAACGGGTTTTCACCGGATGGTGATATTGAGTGGCGAGTTGAAACCTTTACTTTTTGGTGGCCCTGAAAAGGGCCGTTTAACCCTTTATAGGTTTGTGGTAGGTATACATACCACTGGCAATAAGGTCGATTTATTTTAAGAATAAGCTATGCAGTTGAACCCTATTGGCATTTTATGGTTTTATAGATGTACTCTGGTAAGTAGGCTATCCACATATTGAAATTAGCACACAGCGTCCATTTGCTTTGTGAGTTGCATGAATGTGGTAAGGATTCATACCAGCGTACGCTACCATGTTGTTTTGATGTTACTTTTGTACAGTGCTTAAAAAATTCAAGTTTTTTACGGGAAAGTTAAGATAAGTTATTTGACACATTGTTCTGCTATTTAAGGCAACAAGTTGTTTTAATAAGCATTCTTACCACTAAATATTATGTGATTCCCATTTCAATAAACATTGCTTAGTAAGTATACTTACCAGGGCTTAACATAAAAAAATAAATATCTTACTGTTCTGACACTAGAAATACATTATTCAAGTCCCTATAAAACAAAATTTAACATTTTACAAGATGTATATTTTTCCCCATAGTACTGCCCTATAAAGGGTTAAACGGTGGTCGTCTTGGCGAAGCGCCGGTCATAGTCGTCGGGGCGGTCGGGGAGCTTGGCGACACGACATGTCGCCGTTCAGCGGAGACGTCATCTTTTTCCCTCGCAGTATTGCGTCGATGGCTACTTCGTTAGGGTAAGCGGACTGTGAACGCTGGTGGCTGGTCGCAGGTACTGATTCATGATGGTGAACGCTCAGAATAGGAGCATGTAACTACGCGCTTAACCTTCATTAAGTTGTCGGTATTCAACGTGAGTTCCAGTAGCAGCAGTGATGATGAATATTATTCCTAATGGAAAACGCTTATACAAAATTGTCATCTTTTAAAGACGATACCGTTAGTGACATTATATAAGAACAGAAAATTGTTCGGCATAATCATCTTTTTCAGCAATTAAAAAAAGATAGATAGGGTTTTTAAATGCATGAGAATGACCCTGGAAACGTTTAATTTTATTTTGTCAAGTAGAACTCGTTTTCAAAAACAATGGTGCAACTTGCATAAGCAACCAATATTACCGGAAGAAAGACTTGTGATTACTTTGAAATACGTATTTTGAACATTCCGACTACCGATATTTAATATTATAAAGCATTGTTTGGCCAGTAATAATCTTTTAAGTTATTTTTAAAACCTATTCTTCTACAATCAATTAAGTTATTTATGAATACGTATTATACGACGCGAGTACAATTAGCAACCTGCTAGCAATCAGCAGGCAGGTTTATGCAAAACAAACCAGTGAGCTTAAATGCGCAGACCAGCGCGCAGCTTTCTCCACCAGCGTTTACTGTGAGACGTCCGATTAAAATATAATAGCCTATTCCTACTAGCAGGCTCCCGCTTGTAAGCGACCTGCGACCAGCGTTCACTGTGCGCTTACCCTAAGATCCGGTGGGCGTAAGGCCGGTCGAGGGACCGCTGTGGGCATCGCTCGCGGCAGCGGTTATTGGTCTTGACCTTGGTGACAAAGGCCTTTGTCGGTATGCCGCTACAGGCCTGCCGCCCCTTTCGGAACAATTGGCGGTTCCCTCTGTCGCTACGTCGGAAGCTTTGTAGTCGGCAGCACAGCACCTAATCAAAGGGGACGACGGTGACAGAGTAGATATTAAATTAATGTTTTTTAAATGGTCTTTACTATAGATACATATTCTTTCCGAAATCGGTCAGACTATATTAAAAATAAAAAATTTAATTTTGTATATGCATCATTACCTATGTACGCATAGATTATCTCTGTCTACAAAACATTAGGCTACTACTAATAACAAACTAACTACAAACTGAACTACTGTGTTTATAGCTTGGGCGCCAACATGGCGTATGACGACAGTTTTGTATGTATGTTTGTATAAGTACAGAATACTCAGACACTAACACATTTCTAACTGTTTGTGTTTTTATTATAACTAAACCGAGCAATAGACTAAGATGCTCCTGTTAATAATAATTTATATTTAGCATTTCGTTTCGTTACTTAAACTTTTCATAGGATGTTAAAACAGTATGTACAACAACATGTGTGAACGTGCGCTCACACACATTCTTTCTGCATGATTGTTTTTTAGGTTATACTTGTAACAGTTTTGTTATTGTATTTATTTTTGTATTGCCAAATTATGTATCCGTTTAATTCTTACTTTCAAAATGTTACCGCAATAGAATCAATTTTGTAATTATATATTTTTTTTAATGTTTATTATAAGTTAAATTTATCAGTTTGTTTATGTTATGTTGTTATTTTCAGAATATTGGCGCTAAGTAATTTAAACCTCCGTACGAAATATTTATTTAATTGCTACATTCAACTTCTGTTTTTATAAGAATTCACTCGCTATGGACTATTCAGTGACAAGATTGAATTTACCCTACTTCCTATATTTCCCATCCTGATCTTTACGTTCTTTGATTTTATTTTCTCTCTGACAAACCTTAATTTTATCGGATTTAATTTTTCTATCTTTTTCAGAAAGTCATGTTTTTTCTAATATTTCTTTCTCTTAATCTCTTTTCTTTTTAAGAAGTATATGGATACATCTTACCAGACGAAGATTTTTTTTTTTTGTTTAACGTCCGACTGTTCTGCAATTACTGCTAATGCAGACGGTGAAGGATGAAATGATTTTTTTGTAACGTATGAAAATATGCCGTGCCTGAATGGGATTCGAACCCAAGACCGCATGATGAGAGGCGAGCACGTTACCAACTACGCCAATGCGGCCGGCATTGGCGTAGACGTAGGGATAGGTTAATGGGGTATATCTTAAGACATTCAGGTATCAGTCTATCAATAATGGAAGGTAATATTGAGGGAGTGAAAATTGAAGAAGGCAAACATTACAATATACAAAGCAAATTACAAAAGATGCAGGGTGTTACAGGTATGTAAATATGAAACGATTCGCGCATCATAGAACATCTTGGAGAAGTGCATCAAACCAGTCGAAAGACTGATGACAAAAAAATCTCTTTTTTCCCAATTTCTTTTCATCTTATTTGATCTGGACTTTCTTGCATCTTCTAGAAGTTGCCGTTTCTCTTTAGTGATTCTCTTAATTTCCACAGGAATTACTAATCAATACAATTTTCTTCGGAACTCAATTTTATCGAAATATTCAGTTTTGTCTAAACTTTTTTCTTTATTTAAAGTCACATCCTCAGCTTGGTCATTAGCAACTACTATGGGTTTTTGGTATTGTAACGGTGGGTTTTATCGTATTCAAATTTTTAGACCCTAGCTGTAAATTGAAACCGGAATGTTCAACTTTGTAGGCTAGCACGCCAGTCACTATGCCACGGAAGCGGCCTTCGTCAAATCTTCGTAAGTAGTTCCATTTCCCGTTTGTTTTTGTTTTTTTGTGATTGAAGTTGGTTTTGTTTTTACGTTGCAATTATTGAAAATCTTTTTGTTTAAACGGTTGTCGTTCATACATTTTTTGTCTCCAAGAAATCATACTATTTTTTTTATGATTTTATAAAGTTTCAATGTCTTTGTAAAGTTCTTCCATTGGTTTATTTCGACTTTCTCTAGTTTATATACATATCGTTAGACTTAAAATGTAGTATATTTTACGAATGATTTTCCTTTCCGTTGTTTCTAAATTTTTGTTATAAACATTTTTGGCCTAAAATTTATCTTATTTATTTATTTATTTGCATTGAATTGTTTACAACAGGCCAACTACGAGCCGATTACAGAAACAATATTTCATACAAAGCAAAGAAAATATACAGAAGGAAAAAGAATAGAAAAGCTGAATACAAATAAAAATAGACAATAACGCAAACAGAATTAAATATACATAAAACAGTATTATACACATAGATTTTACTTATCAATTAATCATGATAGGTCAAAAAAAATTAACACACATAATGTGGAATTGCTTGAGAACTGATGTCTTGAAAGACATAAGAATGTTCTTGAGTGGATTTAAAAAAAAAAATCTGGTGTGAAACACTCACACAACTTTCTCTTGCCAATGCAAATAATTAACAATAAACCTAACATTAGTATTAAAACATTATAAATGAACAAAAACTAACCTCAAAAACATAACCTTATTTTAATCATGAGTGAATGACGCAAAATGACAATCGAACTCAGTTTGGCTTAAAAATACGGAAAATCACGCTTTCACGCTAAACTAGGCTCTGTAGAGAAAAATACTTTAAACAAAAGTTGTAGATCTTTTAATTTTCTATAACTTTTATTATATACACTTTTGTCGTAAAATGCATACTAAGACCGAAATGTTAAAAAAATCGATTTTTCTCACGTTTTCGTGAGAAAAAAAACAGAAAATCGCAAATTACCGCTAAACTAAGCGTTATACAAAAAAATGTTTGAAACAGAAGTTGTAGGTTTTTAAATTCTCTACAACTTTTATTATATAAGTTTTTGCGCTAAAATTTATATTAAAGCCGTAATCTTAAAAAAACAACGTTTTTACGTGAAAACAGCCTCGCCGAGAATTTCAGCAAACATGGCGCCTACCCTATCTTGTAGAGAATAAAAAATTGAGTAAAATAGGCGATTTTAAAAAAAATCGTAGGACCAGTTTTTGAGAAAATCGCAAAAAACTGAAAAATTATACGAATAAACTACTACTTCCGGTTGACCGATTTTGATGAAAATGTTCGTGTCGCGTCCGGTAGTGGTATGTAACTTAAGTTTCAAGTTTCAAGATCGTACGATGTTCCGTTCTTGAGATATTCTGTTCACACACAGACACACACACACACAGACACACACAATCGCTAAAAACATGTTTTTTTGGGTTCAGGGGGTCTGAAAACGTATAGATCCGGTGAAAACTCGATTTCGAAAAATCGACATGAAAACAATACTTTCCTTCCTATATATTCATATAGGCAAGAGAAAGTAAAAAACAGATTTTTTGAATGAGACGAACATTTCTAAAGATTTCACTATGCCGACTTAATGGAAAATTGGGAAACTTCAATCCAAACCATCATCACAGTCTTTTCAAAATTAAAATTTTGTATTTCAGTGAGCATAGAGAAGATTAATTTTTTGTTTTTCTCCGATTTCACAAAATCAGCCAGAATTTCAAGACTTAATTCACAGTTGTAAAGAAGTTTCTAGTTGCATATTTCGTAAAATAACTATCAAAAATCATACAAACACTTAAGAATATGAGTCGAAAACTTTTTTTTTTGTTACGATAGGAGGAGTATTTTACTGGATTAAGCGTCCAAAAAAAAGATTTTCAAGATTTATCAAAACACTTTAAGCTTTTATGACAATATGAGCCTGAAAATAGGTTATTTATAATACGAGGCGTGTTCAGAAAGTAAGTACCATTTTAAAAAAAAAACAAGTAAAACAATTTTTTTCAACACAATTTCATTTCTACATGAAAGCCCAAACCTTAAACAATTTTTCGACATAGTTTCCACCGATGTTCAAACAGTTGTCGTAGCGGGTGATCAATTTGTCCTTTTCGTAGAACGTTCCCGCCACTGACGAGCCCAAAACCAAGAGACTCGGAAGTGCTTTGACTTTTATCACACGGTACAGTGATGATGGTGAGGAATTTTTAAACAAAATTGTGACAGGTGATGAAACTTGGGTCCGTCATGTTACACCGGAATCTAAACAGCAGTCAATGAAGTGGCGACACACGCAATCCCCGAAGAAACAAAAATTCAAGACGACAATGTCTGCACAAAAAATCATGTGCACTGTCTTTTGGGATCGGAAAGGTGTTTTGCTGATTGATTTTCTCCCAAGAGGTGAAACCATTTATGCGGCAAGGTATTGCGAAACCTTAAGAAAACTAAGGCAGGCAATTCAAAACAAACGGAGAGGAATGCTCAGTAACGGAATTGTGTTGCTCTATGACAATGCTCGGCCCCATACCGCTAGTGACACTCAAACATTGGTTCGACAATTTCGTTGGGAGCAGTTCGATCACCCGCCCTACAGCCCGAACTTGGCACCGTCTGACTGCCACTTATTCCTCCACATGAAGCGCAAGCTAGGCGGCCAACGCTTTGAAACCGACGATGAAGTGAAAACTGCCGAGGAGTCGTAGCTACATTCGTTGGCGGGAACCTTCTACGAAGAGGGTATAGACAAATTGATCACCCGCTACGACAAGTGTTTGAACATCGGTGGAAACTATGTCGAAAAATTGTTTAAGGTTTGGGCTTTCATGTAGAAATAAAATTGCGTTGAAAATAATTGTTGTACTTGTTTTTTTTAAAAACGGTACTTACTTTCTGAACACGCCTCGTACTATTCTGATTAATTATCCTAAAGAACATGTGACTTTAACATGTAATTACGTTACATAATAAAGGAAATAAAATTAAAAATAAATACTTTGTTGTAACTTAAACGAAGACATTTTGACAGTGACAAGACGACTTTGATAAAATTAGGACAAAATCAGAAGACCTACTTTAAAATGTAACACTTCAGAAGGCTAAGTTTGTTGTCATGATAACCAAGGTCAAGTGCATTTCATACGTAACCTTATGCGTTATTTATACATTATCTTCATGTAATATTACGTAAGTATTCATGTCTGTCCCATTCACTCACTCAATGGAGATTATAAATTCAAAAGCACGTGAGAGGTAAAATATATAAACCTTGGTGGAAAACATCCCTTTGAATCATTGGTAACTTCTGAAATCGTTAGAAAATCTCGCTCTAGATTTCTCGCTATTTTATCCATAGAAGACAGATGTCGAAAGATGAAGTAATACTTGTACAAATAATTTTTTTAATCCGTGTGTGCTCGTATTAGGCAGGTAGAGTGTTAAATTATTTGCAGTCAATCTGCTAGTTTCCTGGTTCAAATCCTAGTAAAGGTAGTTACTTTTATACGGATTTGAACTAGATAGTGGTTACCGGTGTACTTTGATGGTTGGGGTTTAATTAACCATACTCTCTCAGGAATGGTCGGCCTGGGTCTGTACAAGACTAAACCTCACTTACACGTCATACATATCATTCTCATCTCATTGGGTCATGGGGTTGCTTATTGTTCTCAATTGAACAGATTGCAACGTACACAAATTAGGAATAAAAAAATCTGCTAGTTACAGAGCTACAAAAAATATTTGTGTTTCTTATCACATGGTCAGCCAAATATATGACTGAAGCATTTAATAACAGAAGAGGTACTGATGTGTAATGACGAGATGAACCCGGGACTCAGTTTGGGCAATGCGCTGCTGCTTGCGTAGTACGTACATTTCTAAAAACATGCAACTGTGTAATATATATATAGTTTATTTTTTGCTTCTTCTTTACAACACTTTATAACATTTTTTTTTATTCCTAATTTTGTGTACGTTGCAATCTGTTCAATTCAGAACAATAAGCAACCCCATGACCCAATGAGATGAGGATGATGTGTATGACATGTAAATGAGGTGTAGTCTTGTACAGACCCAGGCCGACCATTCCTGAGAGAGTATGGTTAATTAAACCCCAACCATCAAAGTACACCGGTAACCACTGTCTAGTATTCAAATCCGTATAAAAGTAACTACCTTTACTAGGATTTGAACCAGGAACGACTTTTGGCGACGACTTTACCTCTAGACCAACCCGGTGGGTTTAATAACATTTAAAATAACATTCCGTTCCACACTTCGAATTGTTTTACCCTGCTTTCGAACGGTCGACATGATAAACTTATAATACACGGATAATTTATAACAACACTACAGAATAATGAATAAAATGTGAAGAATTAAAATGAAAAGAAACGGAATGAGTTTTAACGAAAAACAGAATAGCGAAATGAAAACAATATTTCCCGTACGTCGTCGCGTAATAAAATAAGGACTGTGTATTCCAATGAACTACGAGTACCAGTATGTTTTACTTTCTCTTGCCTATATGAATATATAGGAAGGAAAGTATTGTTTTCATGTCGATTTTTCGAAATCGAGTTTTCACCGGATCTATACGTTTTCAGACCCCCTGAACCCAAAAAACTTGTTTTTAGCGATTGGTCTGTGTGTGTGTGTGTGTGTGTGTGTGTGTGTGTGTGTGTGTGTGTGTGTGTGTGTGTGTATGTGAACAGAATATCTCAAGAACGGAACATCGTACGAACTTGAAACTTGAAACTTAAGTTACATATCAATACCGGACCCGACACGAACATTTTCATCAAAATCGATCAACCGGAAGTAGTAGTTTATTCGTATAATTTTTCACTTTTTTGCGATTTTCTCAAAAACTGGTCCTACGATTTTTTTTAAAATCGCCTGGTTTACTACATTTTTTATGCTCTACAATATAGGGTAGGCGCCATGTTTGCTGAAATTCTGCTTGAGGCTGTTTTTACGTAAAAACATTTTCTTTTTAAGATTGCGGCTTTAATATGCATTTTAGCGCAAAACGTTATATAATAAAAGTTGTAGAGAATGTAAAATTCTACAACTTTTATTTCAAACATTTTTTTGTATAACGCTTAGTTTAGCGGTAATTTGCGATTTTCTGTTTTTTTTCTCACGAAAACGTGAGAAAAATCGATTTTTTTAACATTTCGGTCTTAGTATGCATTTTACGACAAAAGTGTATATAATTAAATTTATAGAAAATTTAAAGATCTACAACTTTTGTTTAGAGAATTTTTCTCTACAGAGCCAAGTTTAGCGTGAAAGCGTGATTTTCCGTATTTTTAAGCCAAACTGAGGTTGATTTTCATTTTGCATCATTCACTCATGATTAAAATAAGGTTATGTTTTTGAGGTTAGTTTTTTTGTTTATTTCTAATATTTTATTAATAATGTTAGGTTTATTGTTAATTATTTGCATTGGCAAGAGAAAGTTGTGTGAGTGTTTCACACCAGATTTTTTAGGATTGTAATAGAGAAACTGGGCATACGCAGTAGATTGTTCCCCTCTTACACTTTGTCTCAAACAAAGTTCATTTCGTGACTAACCACCATACAGGCCAGGCACGGTTACTTTACTAGACGGTAGGGATCATCAGCAATCTGCGCAGTGCTAAGCCCCACCCTCTGACGTCATTTGGTCACCAGCGACAGCCGACGCACGATACGTACTATACGCGCGCCAGCTCATGATCTCTGTCGCCTGGGGAAGTGGGGCGGGTGGCCTAATAGAATGTGACTAATATTTTTGTCTTATCGTGCAGTACAAAAACATTTAGTCATCGTGTAAATATTATTATTATGTCTATGTATTTATTTATTACAGGCCTACGTATTATGGCTTTTCACAACGGATACACGTGTCACAATATAAAGTTGTATATTTGTGCTAGGTAATGTGTCTCGGATGTGTTAATCATTATTCATGATTTTTGATCACTAAAGTGATTTTTATTTTGAAATTAAAGTGTGTTAACGTGCCAAAAGTTATTTGTTTTGTGTTAGGTAAATTTCAACGTGTATTTTTCATATCTTTTGTTTTATTTTAATATGTCTTCCCGGAAAAATAAAGCGGTAATTCATTCGGAAGTGCGACAAATTATTGCATCAGTTATAAAAAACTGTGATGAAGAATCGCGTAAAGGACCCGGAATTGGCTTAACCACTTGACTGAGGTAAAAAAAATCATAATCATAATTTGCTACTAATTATTTAGGCCTATAAATTAATGTTATGAAATATATATTTTTTAATTCCCTTATTTTCTATGCTACGTGCATATTTTAATTCCTGAGGACTGCCTGACTCAAACTGTAAATAATTACTAAATATTAATAAATACAATGAAAGAAAAGTAAAAGAGTTACTATATTATAGAATAAATTGAAATAATAAAACAAAAGGTTACTTTATAATGACAAGAACATTATGATAAATGTTTTTTTTATGAATAGTATAATCTTTCACTGCATGCCGTAACACAAATTCCTCACACGGATCACGAGCTGACGCGCTTATAGTACAATGTCGGTCTGTGATGTTTACTAGTCTTAATACAATCTGTAAAACTTTACAAGTCTTTAATAATGGTGTGTTGTGCGATTAACGGGTGTTCTCATCACGTTAGACACCAAAAGGAGTTTTCCATTACAAGTTTCACCGTTTTCAAAAGGCCATAAACTAATATAGTTTATGGCCTTTTATCGGCCCGCTTGCAAGCATTTATCCATTTCAATCTGAAATGGATAAATGCTTGCAAGCGGGCCGATTCATTTTCTGCTGATGGCCGCGTGTGTTCAGTACATTTCGACGAATCGGATTATAATACGCAATTTAAAGACCGAGTCGCTACATCTTCCATTAAAGGGATATGGGAGTCCTATACTGCATAATGTTAACATAAGGAACATTTTCTCAGCTCTCATTGACCAGATCATTGTCAAATTTGTTGTGCCTGTCTTAAGAGTACTTTTATACAGATTGTTGTTGTTGGGTTTTGCCATTTTCCAATTTATGTCGCAGGCAAAATATATTTTCCATCTTCTTCTTCTTTAGGTGCCGTCTTCGTTCCGAAGTTTGGCTATCATCAAAGCTATGCGTATTCTTGATACTGCAGATCTAAACAGCTGGCAGTTGTTGCAATTGAACCATTCTCTTAAGTTCTTCAACCATGAATTCCTTCTTCTGCCTATGGATCGTGTGCCAATTATTTTTCCCTGGATAATAAGTTGCAACAACTGGTATTTATCTCCCCTCACAACATGTCCCAAATACTGCAATTTGCGCTTCTTAATCGTTAGTATCAATTCTTTCTCCTTTTGCATCCTTCTCAAAACCTCCACGTTTGTCACTCTCTCTGTCCACGATACTCTCAGTATCCTACGATACATCCACATTTCGAATGCCTCTACCCTCTTGGTGTCGACCTTTTTCAATGTCCACGCCTCCATTCCATAGAAAAGAACTGAGAGCACGTAGCATCTCACAAGGCGAATTTTAAGCTCAAGGCTTAGATCTCTTCCACAGAACACCTTTTTCATTTTAGTAAATGTGACTCTAGCTTTTTCCACTCTGATCCTGATTTCTTCAGAACTATCATTATGTTCGTTGATAACAGTTCCTAGGTAGTTATACTTTCTCACCCTTTCAACTTTTTGACCATGTATAGTTATGTCAGGAAAGGTTTGTGGCGACTTAGATACCACCATTATTTTTGTTTTGTTGATGTTAAGTGTTAGTCCGTATTCTTCACTGGATTCTACTAATTTTTAAAATTCTGTTAAATAGTTAAATAGTTAAATAGTTAAATTCTCTTAAATTCTGTTAATTAGTATCTGAAGATCTTCTGGAGTTTCTGCCATTATAACCGTGTCATCAGCATACCTTAAGTTGTTTATTGGAGTGCCATTTATTATTTCCATACGCAACTCTAATAAATATACAAATTACCATTAAATAGCAATTAAAATAATAATGGAAATGAATATAAGGAAACACCAATGACAAAAGATGTATTTTGCTAGTATAGACCTACCCTGAAAATTTCAACTTATTCGGTTCAGCGGTTGCTGAGAAAGAGTGATTTTCTGTATTTTTAAGCCAAACTGAGGTCGATTTTCATTTTGCGTATTTCACTCATGAATTAATAAGGTTATGTTTTTTGACTAGATTAGATCGAGTAAGGAACGAGGATATTAGGAGACGAGTAGGAAGATCTAATACAATTATGAAGGGAATTGAGGACAGACAGTTAACATGGTATGGGCACGTTCAGCGAATGAATTCAGATAGATGGCCGAAGAGAGTGTGGGAATACTGTCCAGCGGGAAGACGAAGAAGAGGAAGGCCCAGGGGGAGATGGAGTGAGGGAGTTCGAGGGGCCATGGAGAAAAGGAATTTAAGGGAAAATGACTGGTGGGACAGGAGGCTTTGGAGATCGAAATGCGGGATGCGGAGCAATCTGTAGGAACCCCGCTAAAAGTAAAAGTAAAAGTAAAATGTTTTTTGAGGTTAGTTTTATGTTTATTTCTAATGTTTTATTACTAATGTAAGGTATATTGTTAATTATTTACATTAGCAAGAGAAAGTTGTGTAAGTGTTTCACACCAAATTTTTTTGTGTTCCTTTATTATATTTTATTATTTTTTTCTGAATTTTGCAGTTCTTTGGTGTATTTTTTATCTAGTACATTTTTTATTCTTCTGAAATTTAAAGGTCAACTGTATAAAATCAGCTATCTTGTTGCCAGGAGTAGTAATGTATTACAATAATTTAAGGACTGCCTTCAAATACAATAATTTAAAAATTACAGGACATAGCCTTCTTTATACCATAGTCATGGCGAAGAAAAAGTCAGTTCTAGGAAGAGTGACGTCACTCAGGATTCATTGTACCAGTTCATGCCCGCGGACCATGTATTAGTATTAATTTAAGTATAAATAAATTTAAATAAATATTAATACTTCCATTTAAATTGTTTGTTTTAATATAGTATCATCCTAATATAAAGTTTTCGAAAAACTGGAAATTACTAGAAATTTCTAAAAGAATCACGTTTATTATTTCTTGTAAGAATTTAATTTTAGCTGTGTATTAATTTTGGTCATTTTGTATAAATATGTACAATTGATTTATGTGTTTTTTAATTCTTTGAATTTCGTTTATTTTGTTTTTGTTTATTTCTATTTTTAAAGTTTTTCTTGTTTAATTAGTTAGTTGTTTAGTACGAATAAATGACTACTTCCGGCTAATCGATTTGCATGAAAATGTTCACGTCGGATTCCCTCATGGTAATCTATAACTAAGTTCAAAGTTTCAAAAGCTTGAGCTCTTAAAAAAGGAGAAGTAGACAAAATTCAAGACTTCTGATTAATGATATATCGATTTCTGAAAAAGGACGAATGAGGAAGTTTAACAACTGATACAAAAAAAGTTAAAATTATTTAACACGATAAAAAGACGAGTATAAAAAGACGATAAAAAGACGAACACGAGTATTGCGGACATGTATGCTTGAAGAGAATTACAAATTCACTACAGCTGAGTATACAGGGAAAAATAGCAGGAAAGAAGAGTGTAGGGATATGAAGAACGTCTTGCTTAAAAATCTGCGATAATGGTACTATTGTTCCTCTATAGAACTATTGGCCGGTCCGTTGGTGCAGTGTTTAGAGCAACTGTGTTCTACGCCGGGGTCCCGGGTTCGATTCCCGGTCAGGTCTGGCATTTTTTCATATATAGGGTGATTCACGAAGATATGCAGAAACTTTGGGAGCTCTTTTGTTGTGCATGTAAAAATAATGAAAAAAGTTTATATAAACATGGGTCCGGAAATGCTTCGTTACCGAGTTACGGCTAGCGAAAGATTTCGCCCGGATTTCAGCTCACCAGGTGAAATGAGGTCTTCCTGAAATTCTGGTAAGATAGATTAAGGGGCGAATTCAATCGTTTATTATGGTTTTTGACCTGATAAATTTAATAAAACAGGTCCCAGAACTGTAAGTTAAATAGTTTTTGAGAAAACCAGTGTCAAATGTAAAAAATGGAGTGAAAAAAACACATTTTTTCATCTTAGTTTTTCCGGTTAATTTTACTTTGTACTCTGATGAATATAAATTCATTTAATCAAACATCTATTCGCTTTCTGTGTACTTAATTTACACCGGTTTGTTCAGAATAAAATTTTCTACATGTTTTATTCAAAAAATTTAACTGTTTCTTGGTGAAATAATAAAGTTATTCTTGCCCAAAGATGAAAAAATGTGTTTTCACTCCATTTTTTGCATTTGACACTGGGTTTCTTAAAAACTATTTAACTTACAGTTCTGGGACCTGTTTTATTCAATTTATCAGGTCAAAACCATAAGAAACTATTGAATTCGCCCCTTAATCTACCTTACCAGAATTCCAAGAAGACCTCATTTCACCTGGTGAGCTGAAATCCGGGCGAAACTTTCGCTAGCCGTAACTCGGAAACGAAGCATTTCCGGACCATGTTTATGTAAACTTTTTTCATTATTTTTACATGTACAATGAGCTTCTAAAGTTTCTGCATATCTTCGTGAATCACCTGTATCATCAGCCTCCATCGTCTGCATTAGCAGAAATTGCAAAACTGCCAGATGTAAAATCAAAAAAAAGGAGAACTATTTACAGTAATAACAAAAATAAGAATTGCTGATATGATACCCAACTTTCAATACGAGAAGGCACCCAAAAATCTTCTTTAAGAAGGACCTGACACCCATTTTCGCCCTTCGGCGAAACACTCACACGACTTGCCAATGTAAATAATGTACTGTATAACCTATCTTTAATAATGAGAATATAATGTAAAATTTAAAACATAAGCTAATTTTAATCGTGAGCGAATGACACAAAATGAAAAACAACCTATTTCGACTTAAAAATACTATAGACTCTGCAGAAGAAAATGTTTGTACTAAACGATGTAGATTATTTTTATTTCCTTTAACTTTGATACAATTTTGTCGTAGAATTTTATGGTTGCAATTCTAAATAATAAACATTTTTACCGATTTTGATGAAAAAAATACAGAAAATTGCTAATTGACTTTAAACTAAGTGTTGTAGAAACATAACGCTTGAAGTAAACGTTGGAGGTTTCTTTTTGTACAATATCCAACTGAGCTGATCGAAAATTCTCTTAAAAAATCTGGTGTGAAACACACACGACTTTCTCTTGTCAATGCAAATAATGACCAGTGTAACCTAATATTAGTTATAAAACATTAGAAATAAACAAAAAACTAACCTCAAAAAACAAAACCTTATTTTAATCATGAGTGAATGATGCAAAATGAAAATCAATCTCAGTTTGACTTAAAAATACGGATCATCACTCTTTCACGCTAAACTAGACTCTGTAGAGAAAAACGCTCTAAATAAAAGTTGTAGATCTTTTAATTTTCTATAAATTTGATTATATACACTTTTGTCGTAAAATGCATACTAAGGCTGAAACCTTAAAACATCGAGTTTTTTTACACATTCTCGTGAACTAAAACAGAAAATCACTAATTACCGCTAAACTAAGCGTTAGTCTACACAGAAAAATGCTTGGAATAAAAGTTGCAGGGTTTTTAATTCTCTACAACTTTTATAAAAACATTTTTGCGCTAAAATGCATATTAAAGCCGCAATCTTAAAAACCATTTCTTTTCTACGAGAGCACAGAATTCCCAAAAATTTCAGCAAACATGGCACCTAATCTATTTTATAGAGCAAAAAAATGTAGTAAATGAGGCGATTTTACAAAAAATCGTAGGATCCGTTTTTGAGAAAATCGCAAAAAAGTGAAAAATGACACGAATAAACTACTACTTCCGGTTGGCCGATTTTGATTAAATGTTCGTGTCGGGTCCGGTAGTAGTACCTAACTTAATTTTTAGGTTTCAAGATCGTACGATGAGCCGTTCTTGAGATATTTTGTACACGCACACACACACACACACACACGCGCGCGCGCGCGCGCACACACACACACACGCACACACACACACCAATCATTAAAAACATGTTTTTTGGGTTCAGGGGGTCTGAAAACGTGTAGATCCGGTGAAAACTCGATTTCGAAAAATCGACATAAAACAATACTTGCCTTCCTATGTATTAATATAGGCAAGAGAAAGTAAAAAAAGGATTTTGAATATGCTTTCTTAAAAATTATTACTCGTGTGGGTGCTTTTTGTTTAGTTAAAAATTATTTGTTTTACAAATCCGCCATTACACATTTTCTTTCCACGAACCCCCTAACAACCTATTACGAACCCCTAGGTTTTCGCGTACCCCAAATTTAGAACCAATGATATAAGGGAAACATGGGCTAAATTTCAGCTCTGAATTATCGGGAAGTTATAAAATGATTGTAGTTCCTAATGACCAAGCAAATGATACAAATTTACCACAAATACAAAAATGTTTTCATCGTAAATTTAAGTGGTTTATATTAGTTCAAAATTTTTGGACCGATTACAAATTGTTATTGAACTAAACAATGATAAAAATATTTTAATTTATTTATAAAAATATGTACTTACGTGTTTTGCATGCGAAATAATTTATCATAATTTATTTTTGGTTACCAAAAAGTGATTTTTCACTTCACGCTAAACACGTGTGGGATATTCCTATGAGATACATCGTTACTGTCACAAGTTAATTTTAGTCAAATATATAATAATCTCCTCACTAAGTTTTACTAAAGTTACAGAATGTCGTGTCAAATTTATTTTTAGTAGCTTTTATACGTAATCGAATGACACTTATATGTATAAATGATGTCAAAATTGCCATGCTTCGTATCAAAATCTATTAAATTACGAGGTGTGGCCATTAAATAACGAGACTGACGTTGTAAAAAATTGTATTTTTATTTTATACATAATCACTTATTCTCACCTTCAATATACACTCCTTCTCTATCCCTACAACGCTCCATGCGAATTTTCCGTGGTTAGAAACAGTGCTGGAAGTCATCTTCTGTCAGCTCCTTCAGGACACGTGCCGCTTTCTCTTTTATAGCTTCCACAGACTCAAATCTTGTCCCTTTTAATGCAGATTTCACCTTAAGGAACAGGTAGAAGATAATAACATGTGATGAAACTTGGTTTTTTACTTATGATCCGGAAACGAAGCGCCAATCCATGCACTGGAAGAGCCGAACTTCACCGAGAGCCAAAAAAGCTCGAATGAGCAAGTCAAAATTTAAAGCAATGATGATTGTTTTTTTTATATCAATGGGATTGTGTACCTTCACTGGGTTCCTGAAGGTCAAACAATTAATCAATAATACTACCTTAGGTACTTTCTAAACTACGTCAAAGAGTAAGGAAAAAACGCCCCGAAATGTGGAAGGACAAATCATGGGTTCTCCACCAAGACAATGCGCCAGCTCATTCCGCGTTATCTGTCAAGGGATTCCTAACCAAGAACAGCATCTAAGTATTAGAACATCCACCTTATTCCAGATCTTGCACCATGTGACTTCTACCTTTTCCCTAAGGTTAAATCTGTATTAAAAGGGACAAGATTTGAGTCTGTGAAAGCTGTAAAAGAGATAGCGGTACGTGTCCTGAAGGAGCTGACAGAAGATGACTTCCAGCACTGTTTCTAACAATGGAAAATTCGCATGGAGCTTTGTAGGGATAGAGAAGGAGTGTATTTTGAAGGTGAGAATAAGTGATTATGTATAAAATAAAAATAAAATTTTTTACAACGTCAGTCTCGTTATTTAATAGCCACACCTTGTACATACAATGTACTGTATTTAAGTACTAGTTATTTACTTATGAAAAATCATGTGTAATTCTGACTGTACTTAAAACATATTCAGTGTTTTTAGAGAACAACTATAATTTTAGACAGTAATTCATTTTGTGAAGGAACACGATAGAGTCTCAACAAGCGGTTAATAATTTCAGGGAGTTGCGGCCAGTTATGTTACATCAAAAGACAAAAAAGATATTCTCCCTGTCGCGACCGCAAAGTTACTTTGGTTTCGGCGCCGATGCAGGTGTTCCCATTATCACAATTCCGGATGATCATGACCCCGATTAATCCGAATCACGGATAACCGAGGCCCGGATAATCGAGGTTGGACTGTATTTTTACTATGAATTTAATTGGTGGTTTTGGACCGTACGAAATAGTGACGTTACGGAACCGGTTCTGAATTACATTAATAGTGTGTGGGTGTACGGATGGTAGCAAATGGTTGTGGACAGAAAAATCATTGTTTTGATTGTTAAGTTACAGTACCTATTTTATAGTCAAGTTTAGAAAACTAAATCTTAGTTTAAACTAAATTTTGCAATTATCTTAATTGAAGTAATCTAATTAATTTTATTTGTTATTAGTCTACGCTTATTAATTAATTCTAATTGTAATTATTAATTGTGTAAATAAATAATTGTTATATGTTTAAAGAAGTGCCCAAGTAGGCAGGTGGAATGTTAAATTATTTACACTTGATCTGCTAGTTCCAAGGCTACAAAAAATAGTTCTATTTCTTATCACATGATCAGCCAATTATATGACTAAAGCATTTAAGAACAGAAGAGGTAGAGGTGTAAAAGACACTAGTCAGAGTTACTCCTCTGAGAGTATTGTGTTTAGGTCAACAGCTGAAAGGCTGGTTTGAACCTCCAGAGGTTTTACTAAGTAAACATGAGGAGTGAGTGGTTTACCATTGCCTTCCTCACTGAGTTAAAAATGTATGCTTATCAGCCTTCCGAAAAGCACCTACTTTCCATCCTGCAAATGACACCTTCACTTTATTCACCACAAGGTCTGGCTGTACAGTGAAATTCATTACTCTCGAAGGCGATAACTCTATATAGTGTCTTTTACTTCTCTACCGCTTCTGTTCTTAAATAGTTCAGTCATATAATTGGCTGACTATGTTATAAGATACAGAACTATTTTTTGTAGCCCTGGAATTAACAGATCGAGTGAATTTAACACTCTACCATCCCATTATGGGTAATCTCTGGGAGTAATGAATTTCACTATACAGCCGGACCCTGTGGTGAATGAAGTGAAGGTGTCATTTGCAAGGTGGAAAGTAGATGCTTTTCAGAGGGCCTGGCAGGCTGATAAGCGTACTTTTAAACTCAGTGAGGAAGGCAATGGAAAATCACCTCACTCCTCGTTTTACGTTGTAAAGCCTCTAGAGGTTCAAACCAGCCTTTCAGCTGATGACCTAAACAACATGTTTAAAGAAAATCTGTTTATTATTAATTACAGTAATCCCTCGTTATCCGCGGGGTTATGTTCCGGAGGGTTACCGCGGTTAGTAAAACCGCGGATAATAATACCTTATATGAACGAAACGATGGGGGTTAGGTTCTAAAGGTAAATTCCTGTAGTCGTTTTAAGTGCTTAATAGTTTTAGGAACATTTTACCATTATTATAATCTATGAATAATTTAATAAATACATTATTGTACGTAAAAAAAATTTAAGTTGCTTTAAAATAGTTAGTTATGGCTCTTTGCTTCTTCTTCTTTTCAAACTCCTTGTGGACTTCTTCATATGGTATCATCAGCTCCTAAGTCCTCTTTTGAATTGAAGGGCCCTTTCCATGACTGGATCCGTCTCCAACTCGTGGTCAGTCAATGCGTTGCAATGCTGAGGATCTCGTTGATGGTTTGTGAAATGCTTGGCTTCGTTTCAGGATCGTCGCACACAAGAACTGTACGTACATACGAAAAAGTTAGACTGACGCATGGAGGAAAACGTACGGAGAAATTACAGTATGGTTCCTGGGCGTACGTATGGTGGTGAGCGTAGAGTGTTACTGGCGGGGCCCGGCACCCGGTGACTGGCTCACTACGTACAGTACGCGGAAATCTAGCGTGGCTCATAGCGGCCGTCGCCATACTAGAGTGTAACTCAGCATAATACGGATGCCAAAACATTTATTTAAACACAATGTTTTCAGATGCCCGAAACGGGCAGGTGGAGTGTTATTTTAATTGCACTCTATCTGTTTGGTCCAGGGCTAAAAAAAATAGTTCTGTTTCTTATCACATAGTCAGCCACTTATATGACTGAACTATTTAAGAACAGAAGAGGTAGAGGTGTAAAAGACACTAGTCAGAGTTATCTCCTCTGAGAGTAATGAATTTCACTATGCAGCCAGACCCTGTGGTGAATGAAGTGAAGTTGTCATTTGCAGGGTGGAAAGTGAGTGCTTTTTGGAGGGCCTGGCATGCTGATAAGCATACTCTTTCAACTCAGTGAGGAAGGCAATGGTAAACCACCTTACTCCTCGTTTTTCCTTAGTAAAACCTCTAGAGGTTCAAACCAGTTTTTCGGCTGTTGACCTAAACAACAACAATGTTTTCAGAATTGTATGACTTCCCAACCAAGTACGGTGTACACAAGGTGAGAAAACGTACGTATTTTAAGGTTTTAGGCCCACGGACCAAGTCCGCGGATAACCGAAACCCGCGGATACCAAGGAATTACTGTATAACTAGATCCCGGAAGGACCTTAGCTTAAGTGTTAGGCTACAGTAAAAAAATACATTTAAAATAAATACATCTTAAAGTTTATTTCTCAGTCAACATATTTATTTACGTATACTATAATATAGGAATCTATTTTAAGAATAACTTGTAAGTTATCTATTTTACTATATTTATATAATCACAGTATGCATATTCTACTGTGTGGAATAGTTTTACGTGTAAGGTAGCTGTTTGTTTTTAGACTTATAAAATTGTGTCAAGGTAGTTTATTGACTGAGCAAGTAAGAGAGTGGGTCTCAAGAAATGGTATCCCTGTTGTTTAACTTATTCCTCGTTTGTTATGTAAGTTACATCTAGAATAAAATCTAGTCGAGTAGTTTTAATAGTTTTAAGCCTAGATATGGTAACCGATTATCATAAATTTTACTTTCTTATTACACCTTAAAAGAGAGAGAAAGTATAATAATGAAAACAATCCCCACCTTAATTTCAACTTATTTTTAGATTTTTAAATTACCATAATTTTAAAGACCACAAATCTGTTGTTATACAGATTTATAAATATAGTTACTTGTAAATCTACCCATAACAGTCAGATGGAGTGTCAAATTATTTACACTCAATCTGTTCATTGCAGGGCTAAACTAAATAGTTCTGTTTCTTATCACAAGGTCAGTCAATTAAATGACTGAATCATATAAGAACAGAAGAGGTAGAGGTGTAAAAGACACTAATCAGAGTTATCTCCTTTGAAATTAATGAATTTCATTATACAGCCAGACCCTGTGGTGAATGAAGTGAAAGTGTCATTTGCAGAGTGGAAAATATGTGCTTTTCAGAAGGCCCAGCATGCTGATAAGCGTACTTTTCCACTCAGTGAGGAAGGCAATGGTATACTACCTTGCTCCTTGTTTTACTTAGTAAAATCTCTACAGGTTTAAACCAGCCTTTCGGCTGATGACCTAAACAACAACAACTTGTAAATATAATTATAATTATATATACATACATACTTGTAAGGCGGAGTGCACACCTATGCGATACGATACATAAGATACGATACTTATCTAATACGATATTTATCGTATATCTTACATGAATGCACACCAGTGAGATACGATTTTATTTGTACGATATAATCTTAATAATTTTCTCAGTATATAATGAGCTCTCAAGCGAAGAGGATCTTGTAATCTCCCGTTGGTATTTCCGTAGAAGGCGAAATAGAAGGATAAACAGAAGGTTTTGGGTTCATCGATATAATTTACACAATGCACACCACAGCTCAGCTATTCTATATAAAGAACTATCGCTGTATGAAGATAAATTCACGGAGACATACAGAATGAGACCTGAGAATTTTTATATTTTTATTTTATTTTAAATTTAGTTTCTCCGGTTTAGAGAAAATTGTCCCTCATTTACAAAGAATATCATAAAAACAGGATCGTCCTTCATTATTGTAATAATATAATTAAAACAAATTTTTAACAATGAAAATAAGAAAACGCGATAGTATGATGTTTTAACTGGGGTGTCAGGGCGACTAATGTCTCAAGATATTTATCGCATAAGACAAGCCGAACATATCGTATGCTACAAATATCTTACGATAAATGTCGCTGTATCACTGGTGTGCGGCAAGTTTTCGCCAGCAGTTTGTTTTGTATTGAGCAAGCAGACATTTATCGCATAAGATAAATATCGTATCTTACGTATCGTATCGTATAGGTGTGCACTCCGCCTAAATGGGAAAGTCCTCTGACTGACTCACTCACTCACTCACTCGTCTCTAATTCTCCTACTTACATAATAGCTATAAAGCTGAATTTTCAGTGAATATTTCATTTAAAGTAAATAGAAAAGTTAAATATAAATGATTTTGACACTCCACTGTTACGGAATTGAAAAAAGTGTTCAACCCTTAAACCAATATTTATTGTTTACTAAGTTCAAAATAAGTTCTCATACCTGTTTGGGTTATTATTGAAAGTCATACCGACCTGTTGATATATCGTCCCTCCAATGGTGAACTCGTGAGTGTGCAAATTTTGCAAATATGAGTTTGTTAGTGCATGCTGTTGTATACAACCCAACGCATGTTGTACGAGTAGTAAACTCACGAGTATGTATCTTGTTCGGTTAGGGAGATACAGCCTTTGTAAAGTTACGGAAATACGCGAAGTGTGTTAAAGAAGAAAGCTGCCCACAACAGACAGGTGGAGTGTCAAATTATTTACGCTCAATTTGTTCGTTGCAGGGCTAAAATAAATAGTTCTGTTTCTTATCACATGGTTAGCCAATTAAATGACTGAATCATTTAAGAACAGAAGAGGTAGAGGTGTAAAAGACACTAGTCAGAGTTATCTCTTCTGAAAGTAATGAATTTCATTGTACAGCCAGACCCTGTGGTGAATGAAGTGAAGGTGTCATTTACAGAGTGGAAAATATGTGCTTTTCAGAGAGCCCGGCATGCTGATAAGCGTACTTTTCCACTCAGTGAGGAAGGCATGGTAAACCACCTCACTCCTCGTTTTATTTAGTAAAACCTCTAGAGGTTCAAACCAGCCTTTCGGCTGTTGACCTAAACAACAACAAGTTCAAAATGAGTTAGACGGCTGAATTTCAGGTATATTAATTGTAGTGAAACTAAAAAATTATGAAAATTGTTACGAAAATCGTAATTCGAAAATGATTGTTATGAAAATTACCAAGAAGATTATTTTAGACAATGTAGTATTAGATCAAGTGTCTCACTATAACTATCTGGGCTGCGATATGAGCTTTGATAAGGACTTGGATGTCAAAAATAAAAGAAATAAATTTCAAGCTATTTGTGGTACCATTAACAGGACACTGGGTAACAGAAATAGAACAGAGACAGTAATGAAGTTCTACAAGGTAATGGCAGCCTCAGTCCTTCGTTATGGAAGTGAGTCATGGGTTACCACGAAACGCCAAGATAGTAGGATCCAAGCAGCTGAAATGAGATTTTTACTTTCTCTTGCCTATATGAATATATAGGAAGGAAAGTATTGTTTTCATGTCGATTTTTCGAAATCGAGTTTTCACCGGATCTATACGTTTTCAGACCCCCTGAACCCAAAAAACATGTTTTTAGCGATTGGTCTGTGTGTGTGTGTGTGTGTGTGTGTGTGTGTGTGTCTGTGTGTGAACAGAATATCTCAAGAACGGAACATTGTACGAACTTGAAACTTGAAACTTAAATTACGTACCACTACCGGACTCGACACGAACATTTTCATCAAAATCGGTCAACCGGAAGTGGTAGTTTATTCGTGTAATTTTTCACTTTTTTGCGATTTTCTCAAAAACTGGTCCTACGATTTTTTTTTAAATCGCCTGGTTTACTCAATTTTTTATTCTCTACAATATAGGGTAGGCGTCATGTTTGCTGAAATTCTGGGTGAGGCTGTTTTCACGTAAAAACGTTGTTTTTTTAAGATTACAGCTTTAATATGCATTTTAGCGCAAAACTTTATATAATAAAAGTTGTAGAGAATTAAAAATTCTACAACTTTTATTTCAAACAATTTTTTGTATAACGCTTAGTTTAGCGGTAATTTGCGATTTTCTGTTTTTTTCTCACGAAAACGTGAGAAAAATCGATTTTTTTAACATTTCGGTCTTAGTATGCATTTTACGACAAAAGTGTATATAATTAAATTTATAGAAAATTAAAAGATCTACAACTTTTATTTAGAGCATTTTTCTCTACAGAGCCTAGTTTAGAGAGAGAGTGATTTTCCGTATTTCTAAGCCAAACTGAGTACGATTTTCATTTTGCGTCTTTCACTCATGATTAAAATAAGGTTATGTTTTTTGTTTATTTCTAATGTTTTATTACTAATGTTAGGTTTATTGTTAATTATTTGCATTGGCAAGAGAAAGTTGTGTGAGTGTTTCACACCAGATTTTTAAGAAGGGTGAAGGGCTGCTCGAGGCTGGATCTAATACATAACAAGGAAATTATATCCGAGTTGGGTGTATTTAGCTTGAATGAAAATGTGGAGGAGTACCGCAACCAATGGAGGCAATATTTGGAACGGATGCCAGAAAAAAAAACCTTTAAAAGTGACGGAATATATTCCAGTTGGAAGAAGGGAGGTGGGAAGACCTCGAAGAAGATTGTCGAGATGTACGGGTTGGAAGTTCTTGTGTTTGTGTAGACTTACAGGATGGTTTGAGAGTTCGGAACAGGCTTATGCCTAATCCTTGATAGTAAGAAGAAGAAGACTAAAAAATTACCCTTTATATTTCTCAAAATGTACCCCTTAAACTTTGAAAAGGGTGTCCAACCCTTTAACCAATATATTTTATTTACTAAGTTCCAGACGATTTTTATTGCTGAAACTCGGCAGAGGTATAACATATAATAATGATAAAAAAAATTAAACTTCAATGATTTCAATAATTTATCCATAAGGGGTTGAAAAGGGTGTTTAAATTTTAAATTAATGTTTCAAGTTTTTCAGTTAGAGTAGAGCTGGATGGCTGAAACTTGATGGAGGTGTTATCAATAGTGTACCTAAAAAATTATTCCTTAACAATTTCCAAAATTTACCCCTTAGGAGTTAAAAAGGGTATTCAACCCTTAAATGTTTATAAATTTCAAACTTAAGGTCTATTATTATATTTAAAATTTTTCCAAATCAAACCAAACCCTAATTTAAAAATTACTATAAAACAAAATTATATCTGGGCGAATTTGGAATGGGCATCTCATATATCTATTTGGATAAGTAAGGTCTATTTGGATAAGTAATTCTTCCTGGAAAGACAAAACATTGAAAATCTGAACTAACTGGAACTAAAGGTTGTTCAAATTTTTATTCATTCAAACTTTCGAACGACCTTTTATAACGATATATTACTGTTTACATAATACTAAAGAAGGAGTGGGAATAAAAATTATACTGTATTCTTAAGTTTTATTGGCATACTAAATGTATTACAGAAATAAAATTGTGCTTTTTTAAAGGTCATTAAACTTAAAAGAGCTGTTTTACTAATAAAATATCACTGAATCACAAGATAAAAATGAATACTGTAGCTACTGAAAATTACAAGAACAATCTGGTGCGAAACACTCACACAACTTTCTCTTGCCAATGCAAATAATGACCAATATAACCTAACATTAGTAATAAAACCTTAGAAATAAACAAAAAACTAACCTCAAAAAACATAACTTTATTTTAATCATGAGTAAAAGACGCAAAATGAAAATCTACCTCAGTTTGGCTTAAAAATACGGAAAATCATTATTTCTCGCCAAACTAGGCTCTGTAGAGAAAAAAGCTCTAAATAAAAGTTGTAGATCTTCTAATTTCCTATAAATTTGATTATATACACTATTGTTGTAAAATGCATACTAAGGCCGAAATCTTTAAAAAATCGATTTTTCTCACGTTTTCGTGAGGGAAAAAACCAGAAAATTGCTTATTACCGCTAAAGTAAGCGTTGTACAAGAAAATGTAAGAAATAAAGGTTGTAGGAAAATGTAAGAAATAAAGGTTGTAGGATATTAAATTCTCTAAATTTTTTAATACATAAATGTTTGCGCTAAAATGCATATTAAAGCCGTAATATTAAAAAAAAAATTTGTTTTACTTGAAAACAGCCTCACCAAGAATTTCACCAGACATGGCGCCTACCCTATCTTGTAGAGCATAAAAAATTCAGTAAACCAGGCGATTTTTACAAAAATCGTAGGACCTGTTTTTGAGAAAATCGCAAAAAAAGTTAAAAATTACACGAATAAACTACTACTTC
The DNA here is from genome assembly GCA_035578175.1 of Catonia carolina. Classification (NCBI taxonomy): domain Eukaryota; kingdom Metazoa; phylum Arthropoda; class Insecta; order Hemiptera; family Achilidae; genus Catonia; species Catonia carolina. The sequence continues at coordinate 13,138,038 of JAQMRL010000006.1, read as the reverse complement.
CGGTGGACCGATTTTGATGAAAATGTTCGTGTCGGGTCCGGTTGTGATATGTAACTTAAGTTTCAAGTCCGTACGATGTTCCGTTCTTGAGATATTCAGTTTACACACACAGACCAATCGCTAAAAACATGTTTTTTGGGTTCAGGGGGTCTGAAAACGTGTAGATCCGGTGAAAACTCGATTTCGAAAAATCGACATGAAAACAATACTTTCCTTCCTATATATTCATATAGACAAGAGAAAGTAAAAAAGCAAAGTATGTTAAATTTTATATCAATTTTAAGAACTCATTATTGGCACCCAATCTGCTAATTCCAGGGCTACAAAAAATAGTTCCGTTTCTTATCACATGGTCATCCAATTATATGACTGAAGCATTTAAGAACAGAAGAGTAAAAGACACTTTTTTTTTTTTTGGTTTAACGTCCGACTGTTCTGCAATTACTGCTAATGCAGACGGTGAAGGATGAAATGACTTTTTTGTAACGTACGAAAAGATGCCGTCACAGTAAAAGACACTAGTCACAGTTATCTCCTCTGAGAGTAATAAATTTCATTATACAGCCAGACCCTGTGATGAATAAAGTGATGGTGTCATTTGTAGGGTGGAAAATAGATGCTTTTTAGAGGGTCTGGTGTGCTGATCAGCATACTTTTCCACTCAGTGAGGATGGTATTCGTAAACCACCTCACTTATCATTTAATTAGAAAAGCCTCTAGAGGTTCAAACCTGCCTTCCGGCTAATGAGCTTAATAACATTAGTATATAAACCATAATATTTCCTAAAAAGTGAAATTTCGGTTGGATCGGGTAACAAATTGTCTGTTAAAAGCACCAAAAATTTTAATCAAACCATGTATAAACAAAATTAATTCTGACAGTATTATTTCGTGCAAAATACAATTGGATTTAAGATAACGTACTTTTTTAGAATAGTTATACTATTCAAGGATAGGAACCTATTTTAAGATAATCGTTTATTCAATCATAGATATAATAAACTAGGTTGACTGATAATATAAAATAGAGAAAGGGTTTTCAGGTTTAACCCTGAACGGGGTAATCCACGTGGATATTTTGTTACGTGCTTAAGAGCACGAACTGTTGCGGGGTTTATAATATACAGACGCATGCGTACAATGCGTAATGCGTGAGGTGAGGCCATTCACCCAGGCTACTCACAGCTAAGCTACATCGCTCGCATCTAGGTCATGGAATCGTAAGAACGCGTTTTATAAACAACAAACACTTTTTATAGTACGTTTTCATTCAGGCTGGTTTCACACCGAACCAGTCAAGTCGCGCCCAGTCCAGTCGCGTCAGTCACATCAGTCCAGTCAAGTCAAGGGGTTTTCACACAGAGGCAGTCAACTATCAAGTCGTCAGTTACTAATTAAATTTGGTTTGATGTGGAAGTCGAGATCGCTAAATTTATTATTCTTCGTAGACTTATTCGTAGACAAAAAATAGAAGAAAAAATAGGACAGTTTGGGTTCACCCTATTAACGTAAGAAGACCAACTTTCGGGAACTTTAGTCATTTGTTTCCTGATTTACTTAAGGATCCGGAGAAATTTTATAAGTTTTTTCACATGAGTGCAAACAGTTTCTTTCAACTTAATAATGTGCTAAAGGAGGAAATAATGAAAGAAAATACAAATTACCATCTTGCTATCCTACCACAGGAAAGATTGGCAGATATTAAGTAGTAACAAATTATATTGGTAAATAGGAATGAACGATGTTACTTCACAAAATGTTTAAGTCGGACTGTTAGAAATTCAACTTGCTGAGTCTTCATAAGTCGAGTTCAAAATGGATTTGACTGGATTGGATTTGACGCTGTCGGTGTGAAAGCCAACTAGGCGTCTTCCATTGAAATAACCGTTAAAAATATCTGTTGAGTCTACAAGCGTCTGACGTGACTAGACTGGACGTGACTGAATTGGACTTGACTGGTTCGGTGTGAAACCAGCCTCAGGCTACGTTTACACGGACTGACTCTGGGAAACGTTCTTGAGTACGGCATGTTCTACGTATACTTAATACTACACAAAGGTCGATGTAATGAGCCTTAACTGAAACGTGACTTATGTCTCATTCTGACAGAAACTCAGTTGTATTGGGAATTACTTATGTATCTTTTGTACATGCAGATATGAAAGCCTCCAGGTTCATTAATTTACAAACTCATTAATAATTCTATAACTTCCCGACCACCTAAAGAGCCGAAATTCTGTAAATTTATTCCTTACGACTTGAACGGAAAATTAAAGCTTTTTAATTTATCTTTCGGGAATTTATCTTTAGGGAGTATTTGTCTTTCGATCTTTGGCTGACTACACCCAATCCAAAGGGTTTTAATCAGTTTAGTAGCCGCAGAAAGCTACCAAGCAGGTGTAACCACAACCCCTAAGAGGCCAAACCCAAACGAGTGGATTTTGAAAAAGGATCAGCCATCCAATAATAATCTTCTTTCCTTTTTAGTATCATATAGACAGTTCTGAGGGAGGTGGAGGCTTGTTTGCTGATGTCGGATCAAGTGGCCAAGTGGCGAGTTTTTGGTTGGTAAGGCGGTTGCGGCCTCCTTGGGGCTGAACGAAGATGCCTCAATTGGATCCAACAGTACTTCCCCCATCGTGAGGGAGTGAGCATGAGTTTTTCTCGCCGCCTCAGATAAAATAATAATAATAATAATCTTCGACACTACAACAAAGTTATAAAACCAACAGCCCTCTATGCAAGTGAAACACTAACACTCAATGGGAAGCGAGACCTTGAGGAAATCAAAAAGGAAGAGAGAAAAATCATAAGGAAAAACTTAGGGGCTAGGCTTACTGAAGACGGTTACAGGCTACAATCAATCAAAACAACGGAGAAGTATTCAAACATCGAAATTGACTTAAAGAAACAAAGAATGAAATTCTTTGGTCATCTTAGTATATTATCACAAGATCAATTGACTAAGTAGATTGTAGACTATGTAACCGCACTTAAAACCTCAACACCATGGCTTCAGGAAATTCGTAAGGATCTCAAACGTGCAAACATAAGTTCAGCCGATATCGTAGAAAGAGACAAGTTTCGAGACAAAGTAAATAAGTGGGAAGTTTCACCTGAGCAACCACAGCAAAAACAAGTCAGGCCAAAATGGTCAGAATAACGTAAACAAGCTTTCTCAGAAAGAATGAAAGTCTATTGGAAGAACAGGAAGAACCCAAAGAAAAGTTAATTGAGCTATTTTCGTAACGTCTTCCGCTATTGGGAGAATTCGCTAATAATAATAATAATATTCTTTATAACCTTCTTTTCGTGATGCATTTTTCCTTAATAAATACATATTTAGTTTTTTTTTGGTGTAATCACTTATTATTTCATCACCAGCTACAGGGAGTAAAGCTGTATAGTGAAAGACAATATTGTAATGGTAAGAAATTATTTAAACAAGAAACGAATAGAGCCTCGCAGGGAATCGACTTAAAAGGGGCAGGCCATTTTCATTATCCCTGTACCTACAATACTAACTTAGGTAGATTTTTTGTAGGAACCGTTAAAGCTACAAAGCTGAGCTTTGGCACACCTCTCTATGGTATCTTTTTACAAAATTGTACCAGAGCTTTTTCATTTATCTTTATCCAATCTAAAAATATGTTTGTTCTCAAAAAATGTTCAATGTAGCCTACATTTTTTTATGAAAACCAAAAATAAAAACTCCAGAATTTTTGAAATACCTCTAAAGTAAACACACACTTTAGTACTAAAATGTAGTGTGCGAAATTTCACGCTCCTATGTGGGATGGTTCCCGAAATAAGTGCACATAAAATCAAAAAATACAATACGAGGATGTAGTAAAAGCATAATACCGCAACATAAACACCTATTGTCAACTGGAATTAATTTCCAAACAAAAACACACCAATATATCTTACGTTACAACTGATTCTATGCGTTCTAGAAATTACTGTTTTTATATGAACGCGATCTCCATAACTTTAGAGCAGTAACATGATTAAAATAATCCGAATTTACAAGAATAAAAAACGTGAAAAAATATCGAAATATATTACACTACGTACGCTACTAATATAAAAACATAATTTTTTTTCAACAGAAAAAGCAACCAATGTAGTGTTTTATTGAAAATTTAGTAGATATCTGTTATTACAATAATATAACAATTTCTAAATATGACACTAAAGGTTCCAAAACTTGAATTACTTGCTGGAGCTTGTAGTCATGACTACAGTCCTACAATTGGCCAAGAAGATCTCTTGGCCAGAGGCATTTTAAACGTCTGTGCTGAGTACCCGGTATCGCCCTAGTGTACATGTTTTGTACGAGAGGGTTGTTGTGTAATTTAAATTTGTCATGCATCGTCTTGTATAGTTTTTTAGCGATGTCATTTACGTATGGGATTTGTAAGTCTTTGTGCAACATTAAGTTTGTGACGTAAAAAGGGCATTGCGTTATCACTCGTAGAATCTTGTTTTTTTTTTTGTTTTTTATTATTCCGACTATGTGTACGTTGCAATCTGTTCAATTCAGAACAATAAGCAACCCCATGACCCAATGAGATGAGGATGATATGTATGACGTGTAAATGAGGTGTTGTCTTGTACAGACCCAGGCCGACAATTCCCGAGAGAGTATGGTTAATTGAACCCCAACCATCAAAGTACACCGGTATCCACTGTCTAGCTTTCAAATCCGTATAAAAGTAACTACCTTTACTAGGATTTGAAACAGGAACCTTCGTCTCCGAAAATCAGCTGTTAAACAGCTGATTTTGGCGACGAATTTACCTCTAGACCAACCCGGTGGGTCAATCTTGTTTTGAATCGCTTGAATACGTTTCGTGTGTGAAGGTTTAGCAGATCCCTAAAGTTGAACTCCATACGTCCAGATTGGTCTTGTAGATTGTTTATTTATGTGAAATGTTTAATTTAGAATGTCTATCGAGTAAGCGTTTCAGTTGATATAAGCGCGTTTTGATTTTGGGGCGTGTCTTTGTAAATTAAAAAATCTGGTGTGAAACACTCACACAACTTTCTCTTGCCAGTGAAAATAATTAACAATTAACCTAACATTAGTAATAAACCATAAGAAATAAACAAAAAACTAACCTCAAAAAACATAACCTAATTTTAATCATGAGTGAAAGACGCAAAATGAAAATCAACCTCATTTTGGCTTAGAAATACGGAAAATCACACTTTCTCTCTAAACTAGGCTCTGTAGAGAAAAATGCTCTAAACAAAAGTTGTAGATCTTTTAATTTTCTATAAATTTAATTATATACACTTTTGTCGTAAAATGCATATTAAGGCCGAAATGTTAAAAAAATCGATTTTTCTCACGTTTTTGTGAGAAAAAAAACAGAAAATCGCAAATTACCGCTAAACTAAGCGTTATACAAAAAAATGTTTGAAACAGAAGTTGTAGGTTTTTAAATTTTCTACAACTTTTATTATATAAGTTTTTGCGCTAAAATTTATATTAAAGCCGTAATCTTAAAAAAACAACGTTTTTACGTGAAAACAGCCTCACCGAGAATTTCAGCAAACATGGCGCCTACCCTATCTTGTAGAGAATAAAAAATTGAGTAAAATAGGCGATTTTAAAAAAAATCGTAAATCGTAAAAATCGTAATCGGTTTTTGAGAAAATCGCAAAAAACTGAAAAATTATACGAATAAACTACTACTTCCGGTTGACCGATTTTGATGAAAATGTTCGTGTCGCGTCTGGTAGTGGTATGTAACTTAAGTTTCAAGTTTCAAGTTCATACGATGTTCCGTTCTTGAGATATTCTGTTCACACACAGACACACACACACACACAGACCAATCGCTAAAAACATGTTTTTTGGGTTCAGGGGGTCTGAAAACGTATAGATCCGGTGAAAACTCGATTTCGAAAAATCGACATGAAAACAATACTTTCCTTCCTATATATTCATATAGGCAAGAGAAAGTAAAAAATCTGGTGTGAAACACTCACACAACTTTCTCTTGCCAATGCAAATAATTAACAATAAACCTAACATTAGTATTAAAACATTAGAAATGAACAAAAACTAACCTCAAAAACATAACCTTATTTTAATCATGAGTGAATGACGCAAAATGACAATCGAACTCAGTTTGGCTTAAAAATACGGAAAATCACGCTTTCACGCTAAACTAGGCTCTGTAGAGAAAAATGCTCTAAACAAAAGTTGTTGATCTTTTAATTTTCTATAAATTTAATTATATACACTTTTGTCGTAAAATGCATACTAAGACCGAAATGTTAAAAAAATCGATTTTTCTCACGTTTTCGTGAGAAAAAAAACAGAAAATCGCAAATTACCGCTAAACTAAGCGTTATACAAAAAAATGTTTGAAACAGAAGTTGTAGGTTTTTAAATTCTCTACAACTTTTATTATATAAGTTTTTGCGCTAAAATTTATATTAAAGCCGTAATCTTAAAAAAACAACGTTTTTACGTGAAAACAGCCTCACCGAGAATTTCAGCAAACATGGCGCCTACCCTATCTTGTAGAGAATAAAAAATTGAGTAAAATAGGCGATTTAAAAAAAAATCGTAGGACCAGTTTTTGAGAAAATCGCAAAAAACTGAAAAATTATACGAATAAACTACTACTTCCGGTTGACCGATTTTGATGAAAATGTTCGTGTCGCGTCCGGTAGTGGTATGTAACTTAAGTTTCAAGTTTCAAGTTCGTACGATGTTCCGTTCTTGAGATATTCTGTTCACACACAGACACACACACACACAGACCAATCGCTAAAAACATGTTTTTTTGGGTTCAGGGGGTCTGAAAACGTATAGATCCGGTGAAAACTCGATTTCGAAAAATCGACATGAAAACAATACTTTCCTTCCTATATATTCATATAGGCAAGAGAAAGTAAAAAATCAAATTTTTTATTAAAATCAGTCTGCTTCCCTGAGGACCTTCAATATACATCAGTTTGTAGTACACTACGTAGTGCAACACATGATTATTTAGTTAGTGTAAACGATGTTAAATGAATAAATTGATTACGCATATCATTCGTTTTGTATACAAGTGCTCGTGCACACACACTTCTACACTCGTGTAGTACAGAAGATAGTTTAGGTATAACTATGTTTGTATAATAGTAGTTATGACGTCACAGCCTGTTGTTCCCGCTTATTTATTTATAGACATTCTAAAAACAGTGCCAATGTATTATAAACATTGTGTTGTTAATTCCTACCGGTAGAGGTCAACCCTGACTGAGGCACGCGTTTCAGTCAAGGGTGTCGATTATCTTCACCTTTCTCCTAAAAAAGATATGCTAATTTTGTTGAACCATTTTTGTCAGTTGTAAAATAAAGTATACTAAATTCTAACACATTATTCTAAATAATTAAAGACAAGGTCTTAAGAACTTGTAATTTCTCACAAAATACAGAATCTAAAGAAAATAATATACTGTATTTTTTTTAATATTTTATGACAACCGTACTGTTTTTAGATAAATTCTATTACATGAAAGTAGAACGCCGATTATCCGAATTTATGTAAACAAACTTGGATCCGGAAATTCAGAAATTCGGATGATTGGACAAATTAACATCGCTAATATTTTATATCAAACTTCCATAGGGATCGTATATTAATAATATTATTACACCTCAGCCTAGGTAAGTTCGGGATCTGGATATAATAAGTAACAAACAGACTTTCTTTAGACTTATAAAAGTTATTTATTGACACTATTAATAATAACCAACAATTAATATTATTAAACTTTGTCTACTAACAAATACAACTAGATTACTTCAATTGAATTAATTACAAAACTTAAAACTTGACTATAATTAAAAAACTGTTAATTGACAATCAAAACAATGATTTTTCAGTCCACAACCACTTGCTACCACCCTTGCCCCTACACACTATTAACGTAATCATTCAAAAATGTTTTTGTTCATCCATAATCAATTTTTTTTTTTTGAAATTGCACATTCAATTTAAAGTATTGTCACCGCCGTCCCCTTTGATTAAGTACTGTGCTGCCGGCTACAAAGCTTCCGACGTAGCGACAGAGGGAACCGCTAATAGTTCCGAAAGGGGAGGTAGGCCTGTGGTGGCGTACCGACAGAGACCTTTGTCGTCAAGGTCAACACCAATACCACAGCGCTCTCGGCAACTATAAAAAGAGCGCTGCACTGAGCCAAGAGATTCAATTCCGATCCAGACAGCAGACCACCATCGGCACACGGCTACCGGACTCCAACAAAGGCTCATCGACGATCCAGCAAGAGAGGAGATGATCCTTCCGTTCGCCAACCAAACAGCGTAAGCCGTCGACCAGATCGTCATCGCCCGCTGCCGCATGCGATACCCACAGTTGTCCCTCGACCGAGCCTTACTACACCCACCGGATCCGACGAAGCAGCCGTCGACGCACTACTGCAAGGGAAGAAGATGACGTCTCCGCTGGACGACGACATGCCGTGTTTCCCAGCCTCCGACCGCCACGATGACTACAACCGACACTTCTCCAAGATGACCACCGCTTAAACGGCCCTTAAAATCGCCATCCGGTGACAGTAATTAGTAAGTTTTATAACCCATCAAAATTTCAGCTCTCTATACTTTATGGAAGCTGAGAAAAGTGCACCAAAACTTACAAAAATTATATTTACTGTATACCGTAAGGAAATTTCAGTGCGAGCGTTCCAAGCCTCAACCTTGGCAGGGAAGCATTACCCCCACCATTATAGTATTTCCCAGTAGAGACTCGGCAGTAGAATGTTTGATATTAACGTAGTGAGGCTATTTTGTAGTGGGGATTTACCCGAACTTCCTGACACATGCGCACTGGAACTGCAACATCCTACCGGTATAGCTATAGAGTTACACGATCACCAAATACATACTCGCACTGTTTACAAATACAGCTGATAGTACAACAACTAATCCTTCCGGAGTTTCCTCGCTATTACAGCATCTTCGACTCCTTGTATCCATTATTTCCAAGGGGAATAGCCTGCTATTTCTGGATGGAAAAGTAACGCTCTTTAGGGCCATCTGTCCACTGCCATTGTTTGGACATGACCATAAAACTAGTCGTCATGCAGGAGTCGCGGAAAAATGCAAGGAGCTGAGTCACTCCATAAATACCGTACTTGTGTTTGGTAAACGACGGGTATGACAGCTGATATTAAAATTCAAGACACCGTTTTGAAAACAGTAGATAGCTTCAGGTATCTTTGATTCCGAGTAAACAAACACTGCAGTAATACGGCAGATACCAGATTGCGTGTTGAACCAGCCTATAGTATGTTTTGAAGGATGATCTTGTTTGAGGATCTTGTTTAGTAGGGATCTTGAACTCCCTTGTTAGAATTACCCTGGTCCGATATTATGTGTTCCCGATGTTGTTGTATGGGATGGAGGCTTCCACTCTGAGTCAGAAGGAGATAAAATGACTCGAGGCTTTCGGGATGTTGTGTTACAGGCGATTGAACCACCGTTAATTCTTAAGTGTGCATATCCTTAATAAAAAATGAATAAATTGTTGGGCACCAACTCTATCAAAAGAGTATGAGATTAAATCAAAAATATTAAATAAAAACCATTCTTCTTTGATTTAATAAAAGTATTTAATAAATGAATTTTTTAGTCTTGTTTACTTAACTAATCCTAACCTATTTAGATAAAAAATTAAACATAGTCAACCTATCGTCTCGTAACTTTGAAAAAAAAGATTACTAATCCCTTATGATGAACGAAATGAAATTTGATCATTAAATACCTCCAAATTAGTATTTCTTCTTCTTATTCTCCTTGTTCTCTATCGTCCTTCTCCTTGTCTTGGTCACCTCTAATAGTTGCTACTTTCTGTTTCATAAACAACCTCCTTGTAGCTGAATTTTGAATCGAACTTACCAAATGGAAATCCTCCCGAAACCTTGAAACCAACTTGTAGATCTTCTAATTTCCTATAAATTTGATTATACATTTTTTCGTAATTTACTAAGGCTTAAAAAAATCGATTTTTTACACGATTTTGTGAAAAGAACAAAAAATCGCTAATTACCGATAAACTAAGCGTTATACAAAAAAATGTTCGATATAAAAGTTGTGGAATTTAAATTCTCTTCATTTTTTGTTTAATACAGTTTTGCGCTTAAGTGCATATTAAAGTCGCAATCTGAAAAAAACAATTTTTTTACGAGAAAACAGCCTTTCCAAGAATTTTTAGCAGACATGGAGCCTACCCTATCTTGTAAAGCATAACAAATTTATTTCAATTTTTTTTTTTTAAAAATTGTAGGACCAGTTTTTGAGAAAATCGCAAAAAGTGAACTTATTAAAAATTTATTAAACTTATTAAAAACATAGCCGCCCACAGTGTACAACTGTAAGGCAAATGCCAAATTGCCGGTTGCACAATTTCTCTCAACTATTTAATACTAACAAAAATCACGGGTTTTAATTATTGTAATAAAACAATTAAATTAATAACTTTTTATAATCTCTCTTATAAAGTGTCTTTCTAAACTTTAAATGAGGTAATTAATTATAATCCATACTTAAAAAATTCTTTTGTTACGGTAATACTAAAATTTTATTTTTTCAAAATTGTATAGCAATATTTATTTTACTTTATAAGGATCATCAAAATGATTGAGTTTGTAAGTTACACAGTGTTAAAAAAAACTTACCGACAAAGAAAAGGTATTATTCTAATACTAATTTTTATTATTATAAAATACATTTTTCTAATCATTAGGACTTGATAAATTTTATAATGCTTTAAGTGTTGTATTAATATATCTGATATTGTATTTTACAGTCTGTAATTAAATTGAAGAAGTACCTAACTTTAAAATTTTTTTATTAAATATTTTATTTTTATTTATTTCTGAGCTGTTGTCTACGTCGGAAAATTTTGGGTTAAAATAGAAAAATTACTCATGAACTGTTCAAGAATTACATAAGTAAATCCTCCCCCCTTATTGCTTACGTAAACATCTCATTATGCATACATCAATTTGTAAACACACCCCAACACACTCATATATTACATACAGGGTGACATTAGAAGTAATATCTCCCTGCATAAAAATTAACGCGTTTTGCCTACCATTTTTCACATAATTTCATGTCAACAAAAACACGAGAGTGAGATTTTAGAAAACAATAGCAGTGCCGACCCTACTCTATGGCAGTGAAACTTGGGTGCTATCAGAGCGAGAGGAGAGTAGATTGCAAGCATCTGAAATGAAATTTCTTCGACACACATATGGGTGTAGTAGAGATCGTTACAGGAATGCCGAGATAAGGAACGAACTCAACATCTTCTCTATAAACGACAGGATATCTCAGAACAGAACGCAGTGTTTAGAGCATGTGAACAGAATGAGGGAGGATATGATACCTAAGCAAACACTAGGCTATAAACCGGATGGAAAGAGAGAACGAGGACGCCCGTGAAAGAGATGGGCAGATTTGAGAGATTCGGAACAGGCAGAGATGCCTATCCTTGAAAGGAAGAAGGTATAGATCGTTCCGACTCTCATTAAGGGGAGACTGTATGATGGTTTTGACTGAAAATTTTGATTCTCGGTTTTTTATGTTTTTCAATAGTTTAGACCTAGACCTACCACAAAACCATTAAATTACAACAAAAAATTATTTTAATGAAAAAAATTTTAAGTTTTTATCAGGTTTATCCTAAAAAATTAACTTGTCACCAAGAACAAATATTTTTCATATTTTTATATTGATCGTTTTAGTGCAAAAAGAATGTTAGTTTTTTTTAAAATATCTGCTTCACTATTTTTAATATTCTTTGCTGTTATTGCAGCTTTCTAATCAACTGTTGATGGCAAATCAAACTTGTTTGTGTACATTTTGTTTCTTATTTGTGCCTTTTCCCGTAAATTTAGATTTTTAACACTTACGTACGTTTTTCTCAAGAACCATTTAACCTACCAGGCTGAAATTTTTACCAGTTAATTGTCATGTACATGCACATTCACCAACATTGTTTTTACTTCCTAAGGTGCTCAAATAAATAGTCATATGCAAAAAAACGCAGAAGAAAATTGTGAAAATTTTATGTTATTCGTTATTCTTTTAAAAACTTTATGGTCCAACAGATTACATTGAAAAAATGTCAGTAGCTAAAACCACCTAACAACTATAAGTGTATAAGTTTAATTTTCGTAACTTTCACCAATCCTATGAAAAATGTACCTAAAAATAGCAAATTTAACATTGGCGGGATACAAAGTACAGTCTCCGCTTAAGGTATTTTTACAGCCCGATATTCTTTGAAGACGCATGATTTGCAAAGTAAATTAAAATTTTTAGAGTTTTACTATTTTTCTATACGCTAAAAAGTAATTTTTCCTATTTCCTAAAAGGGAATTCCGCCTTTACTGTTAAATTCCAATGAAGCGGATAGGTTGAAAGTTTTGTAATTGAATTTCAACTGAAATTGCGTAATATACTACAGAAGCTGAATTTGATGCACTTTAAACAACGAGCTTAACTTCCTGTCAGTTTTCTATGTTTTCAATTAATTTTTAATTAATAATTATTTGACTTTAATTCTCGTATTTTAATATAGCGCAGTAAATGTATTCATAGATACGCAGCAAATTCAATTTCATTAAAATTAATATTGATTTATAGTGACCACCCATTACAACTCAGAATAGTGACGTATTTAGTCACTTTATGGTCATTATCAGAGTTAAAGGGCAACGCAATACATCAGGCGATAAAAATTGTAACAGACTATTTACTACTGGTGATGATTATAAATTCACTCGACGAGTAAATCTAATGGGCTGTGAAGGTTAATAAATTTAATGAAACTAAGGCGTCAAGGAGAAAAAATAAAAACACGAGAATAATAAAAAAGTAAGAGTGAAGAGTTTGGAATGTGGAGGAATAAAGAGGAAAAATGAAGAAAAAACGATAAAAAGATTTAGGGGAAGAGGGAGAGGAGTTTTAAAATTTTTCTGTTAGAAATTTTTGCATATTAATGCTATTACAGCCAGTGTTTTCATCATCCGAACCACTAAAAGCCTTCTCCCCACGTGAAAAATCACTAATTCTGGAATTAATTTTTTAATTTTTACTTTCTCTTGCCTATATGAATACATAGAAAGGAAAGGTATTGTTTTCATGTCGATTTTTCAATATCGAGTTTTCATCGGATCTACACGTTTTCAGACCCCCTGAACCCAAAATAACATATTTTTAGCGATTGGTCTGTGTGTCTGTGTGTGAACAAAATATCTCAAGAACGGAACATCGTACGAAATTGAAACTTGAAACTTAATTTAGATAACACTAGAGGACCCGATACGAATATTTTCATCAAAAAATAAGAAAAAATAAGAAAAAAATAACGGGTATAAGAAATTTCGGACAATCATAAAATTTACTCTATACTGTAGGTAAAGCGCAAGAAAATGAAAAGATAAAGAAGAAAAAGAAGTAGGAGGGAGATTTTGGTGGTAAGTGATGAATTTATCATTATTATTAAATTTTTGTTTATCAGTTTTATCTTGACATGTCCTATACTCCCTTTTGAAGTCTCCTGAATGCAAAAAAAAAGTTAGATTATGATGCGAAAATTTTATGAGCATCTCCCAGTAAATAATATTGTTTAGGTCAACAACCTAAAGGCTGGTTTGAATCTCTAGAGGTTTTACTAAGTAAAAACGAGGAGTGAGGTGGTTTACTATTGCCTTCCTCACCGAGTTGAAAGAATATGCTTATCAGCATGCCAGGCCCTCAGAAAAGCACCCACTTTCCACCCTGCAAATGACACCTTCACTTCATTCACCACAGGATCTGGCTGTATGTGAAATTCACTACTTTCAGAGGAGATAACTCTGACTAGTGTCTTTTACACCTCTACCTCTTCTGTTTTTAAATAGTTCAGTCATATAATTGGCTGAGTACATGATAAAAAAACAGAACTATTTTTTGTAGCCCTGGAACCAACAGATCAAGTGTAATTAATTTAACACTCCACCTGTCCGTTAAGGGCAATCAGTTGACAGTATTGTTATTATATCATTTTAAGGGTAGAAATCACCAATAAAAACCACAGTAGAGAATATTTTAAACCCTTAGAAGATATTCTCTTCGGTATGAAACCTACGCACAAGATGAAAATTGATTGTATAACGATAAATATACATTATCCGGAACAGAAACGGGGCCTTTCTAAACATAGACGTACATATTTCTATCAATCAAGGTATTCAATGAACATAAGCATCGTCGTCTACCTTTGTGGGAAGATTCAAATAAACGTAGGCTCCGGCTTTTATAGAGCACAGAACTCCTATAAATTATAACCAGTCAGGGAGGGTTTATAAATGGCTTTATTTTCCATTCTGATTAACTAATTCTTGAAAGCTATTTCATTTTTTTATATATTATTAAAGGTTTAATAAAAAACCTTTTATGTTTACTATCAGTGAACAAAAAAATTAAACATTATAAAACGACTTTAAGAACTAAAACCTTATACGGCAGCGAAACCCTAGCATGGTTAGACGGGGGAGGAATCAAGGAAACCTGTAGAAAAGTAGAACGCAGGATACTCAGAACTTGCATAAACTAGAAGCACAAAATAGACAATCACTATAAACTTTTGTCTAACGATCAAGTCTATAGAGACATAGAAACAATAACAGTGGCCATGCGCAGAAACGGTTGTTGTACTTTGGACATATACTAAGAACAACAATCACCAGACTTTTACGCAGAATGATTGACCATGCAATGAGACGAAAAACAGACGCTGGTAACGCATACATGTGGCACGAAGAAATCAAAAGGGATTTACAAGAACTTGGACTAACTCACGAAGATCTAACGGAAAAATAACCCAAATACAAATAGGTCATCAATGACCACAACCATCAGCTTACGACACAGAAAAGAGAATATTAGAAGAGGGCATTTTCAGAAGCAGCCAAACAGAAGCGTGCTCAGAACATGAGAGAACATAAAGCCAAAAAGAGATTCAAAGCTTCAAAATTGACTTAAGTGGTCCATTGTGGCTAAACAAGCACTAAAAAAAGGTTTAATGAAGATGTTAGTTTTGTCAGAAGTCTACAGAGTTCTGACAATGGTAATGGTTTGCTGGAATTTCTCCGACTACCTGCTCTCCGATTGGTCGCCAGAAGTCATAAACCCGGAGGCCGTTCCGTAGAAGTCTTAATTTTCAAATATGACAGCGACTGTCACCTTGTATAAAATATTAACTAAAGTTAAAATTTACAATAAGTTTGAGGGCGAGTTTAAGCCAGGTCGGCCGACCTGGGGAGTTTGTACTGCTCGGCCTCTTGTTAATGGATGTCTCTTGGGGCTCGAGGCCCCCATCAGAAATTGATTGAAGGGTTCTAACAGTCAAGAAAACGGTCAGAAGATAAACTAATACAATTATTAGTTAGGACCTAAGTCGCCTTTATGTTAAGTCCAGCAAGTTCTTGTACACCATTATATAAATTAAGTCCACGGTGCCATCGACTTCAGCCGAGACAATTCCCTTAATTAAGTATACGAGGGGGTACCCAAAAGAAACCGGAATTATTTTTTAAAACTATTTATTTTTAATTTTTTTACAAAAGAACCTTATCCCCTTCAAAATACTCTCCATTACAACTAATACATTTGTCCCACCGGTGCTTCCACTGTTCAAAACATTTTTTGTACTCCTCTTCAGTGATGGCTGCCAGCTCATCCGTCGTTTTTTTCTTGACATCATCAACGTTGTTAAATCGGAGACCTTTTATGCCCCTTTTCATGCGTGGGAACAAGAAAAAATCACACGGATCCAGATCGGGTGAGTACGGTGCGTGTGGTAGCAAAACAAAGCCGTTTTTCGCCAAAAAACTGGGTAACCGAGATTGCCGTGTGTGCAGGCGCGTTGTCGTGGTGGAAAAATCAGTCCCCTGTCTGCCACAAATTAGGTCTTTTACGACGAATGCTGTTTCGTAGTCTTCTTAACACTTCAAGATAAAAAGCTTGATTTACCGTCTGGCCTGGTGGAACGAACTCTGAATGGACGATACCCCTCACATCAAAAAAACAAATCAGCATTGTTTTGATGTTCGATCTGACTTGACGACTTTTTTTTGGTCGGGGTGATATTGAAGTCTTCCCTTGACTGGATTGTTGTTTGGTTTCTGGGTCGTACCCATAGCACCAAGACTCGTCACCCGTAATGATCTTTGACATGAAATCTGGATCAGTTTCAAGCTGTTGTTTCAAATCACTACACGTTTCAATTCGACGTTCCTTTTGAGTGTCTGTCAGAACCCGAGGCACAAACTTGGCAGCGACTCTTTTCATTGTCAAGTCTTCTGTTAAAATGCGTTGGACTGAGCTCCAAGATAACCCACTAACCTGTGATATTTGGTCAATGGTCTGTCGTCGGTCTGTTCGTACAATTTCTTTCACTTTCACAACATTTTCGTCTGTTCGGGAAGTCGACGGTCGTCCAGAACGAGGTTTGTTCTCAATCGACATGTCGCCATTTTTAAAGCGCAAAAACCACTCGTACACTTGGGTTTTTCCAATAGCGTCGTCTTTGTAAGCTGTGTTCAACATTACAACTGTTTCCGCGGCGTTTTTACCGAGCAAGAAGCAAAATTTCACAGCCGCACGTTGTTCATTAAAACTTGCCATCATGAAAAACGACACGAGCACAAAACAGCACTAGCGAGAACAATCACTGCACGAGAACAGAACAAGCTAGATCAACGAACAAAATGGCATTGAACTGGCAATGAGTAGCGCTGCAAGCAGCCTAGTGGCGGGAATTTGTACTGCACAAGCTCCGCCCACAGCAGAGCTATTCAGGATACTTTTGGGTACCCCCTCGTACATCACTAAGAAAATGCTTACCTTATGGATAACAAAGTGCTTCCTGCTAATTAAAAAATGAAAGTGGACGATCTTTTGAGACTTAACACATTCAGTGCTAGAGACTCGCCTAGCGGGTCATGGGTAGATGTTACCGCCATGCTGCCATCTCACCTAGCGGGTTCTGTTTTGTTATCATTTTAAGTAATTCTGGAGGGACACCGCCTGTCGGATATCAGTTTGTTGCCATTATATAGCCCTCAGAAAGGTGTTTTCTTTGTAACTGTGCAGTTCGTTTTTGAATTTTCGTCATACTATCTTCTACCCCCCTGTATTATAATCGTTCAGTATTTTAAAAGGGTTTTCAGGGTACAGTTGAAACCGTGAATTTAGTATCTTTGCAGGTATCGATTCAAAATAGCTCACACATTTAGATTTACTTTAAAAGTATATTATTTGTAGATTAAAATTATATAAGAAATTACGTGTAAATCGTAACAGCAAATGGAAAAATTCAAACAAGAAATACATTACAGTACCTATTGTTAAAACGGGCGAAAATAAACCTAAAAAGATCATTGAATTGTTTACTTAAGTTGTTGTTAGCAAACATAAATCCATGTATAGGTCGGAAATAAATCTATAAAAACGTTAGTAACATAATTGTTAGGCCCTACATAAAGCAAGCGGAGAACACGCTGCACGAGTAATCAGCCCGACGTGAGACATACCGCATAATTGCTCAGCATTGAATGTGGTAATCTATACTCTCTAATCTTCTTCTTTAGGTGCCGTCTTCGTTCCGAAGTTTGGCTATCATCAAAGCTATGCGTATTCTTGATACTGCAGATCTAAACAGCTGGCAGTTGTTGCAATTGAACCATTCTCTTAAGTTCTTCAACCATGAATTCCTTCTTCTGCCTATGGATCTTGTGCCAATTATTTTTCCCTGTATAATAAGCTGCAACAACTGGTATTTATCTCCCCTCACAACATGTCCCAAATACTGCAATTTGCGCTTCTTAATCGTTAGTATCAATTCTTTCTCCTTTTGCATCCTTCTCAAAACCTCCACGTTTGTCACTCTCTCTGTCCACGATACTCTCAGTATCCTACGATACATCCACATTTCGAATGCCTCTACCCTCTTGGTGTCGACCTTCTTCAATGTCCACGCCTCCATTCCATAGAAAAGAACTGAGAGCACGTAGCATCTCACAAGGCGAATTTTAAGCTCAAGGCTTAGATCTCTTCCTCTAATACTCTCTAATAGAAGAGGCTAAACGAAGTTTCTAAACAAAAATTTTTTTAAGGGAGATTGTGACAACGGCGAACAATTTGAATAATCAACCAACATTTTTGTTTCTTAAAGTAATGAATCTGCCCATAATAGACAGGTGGAGTGTCAAATTATTTATACTCAATCTGTTAGTTGCAGGGCTAAAATAAATAGTTCTGTTTCTTATCACATGGTCAGCCAATTAAATGACTGAATCATTTAAGAACAGAAGAGGTAGAGGTGTAAAAGACACTAATCAGAGTTATCTCCTCTGAAAGTAATGGATTTCATTATATAGCCAGACCCTGTGGTGAATGAAATGAAAGTGTCATTTGCAGAGTGGAGAATATGTGCTTTTCAGAGGGCCCGGCATGCTGATAAGCATACTTTTCCACTCAGTGAGGAAGGCAATGGTAAACCACCTCACTCCTCATTTTACTTAGTAAAACCTCTACAGGTTCAAACCAGCCTTTTGGCTGATGACCTAAACAACAACAACACAAAGTAATGAATTTAAATTTTTATTATTTCAAAAAAGCTATTTAAGTCACTAATGTAAACTAGTGAAATAAATAAATTAATACTATTGTACAACACAATTTTTTACTGGTCTAACAACGTATTTTACAGAATACAATTTAGGTTAGCATTTCACTCCAATTTATTTCAGATACACCTTTCAAAATTTCTTGTAACATGTGGTTTATCTTTAAAAAGACAAAAAATGTTTACATTTTATATTTAAGTGGAAAGCCCTCTGAACAAATTGTATGATATTTAATGATTTTTTTTTTATTGAAAAGTAGTAAATTACCAGTTTTTTTATTATGCCAAAAGTTAGTTTATTGACTTATGGGCTTTCTGAAATTACTTATTCAATATTGTTAGTAATTGTGTTAATAAATAGGTAATTGTTTTAAGTTTATTTATTATACCCATATCCCGAACGAATCTACGGTTAGGTGTTACAATAATAATAACCATAATATCAAATTTAAAGTTTTTATGATCTTTCGCTTTTTCAAAAATTTTCAGTATAATTAGATGTAATGACTACTTCTGAGCTTAAAAGTTATTTTTTAACTAATTTTTACTTTGCTAAAAAATTCTAGTATGATCTTGAATACCATACTTGTTTGGTTTGGATTTTTGTGCGTCATTCGTTATTGAAGTAACCGCCTTCTTGATTAGGGATACATTGATAACGCGTTACTTTTCCCTTTGTATACCCTACCTCAAATTAACAGCATTGGAATGTTTATCCTGTAATAAATTTAAATTAGTAAAAGGGGACGTCCGCAAAATAATTTATTTATTACATACGTCGAGCTAGTTGAGGATATGAATTAAGTTGACTTTAGTTTGAGAGTCGTTTTATCAATTTGCTCTGTTCAATTACTTGTACGAGTAGATGTTCCATCAAACTAATGAATAAGTAGATTTTGAAATTACTGACGACCGGATCGGTAATATAGTGGTACAGTTCAACACTACAAAGTAGAACGTCTTGGGTTTGATAAATTTATTATTAACTGCATCCAAGAGAGCCACAAAGGGAGTAGTATACAACATCTGATATTTGACGACGTTTATAGCTTTTTTTTGTCATCACTCTCTCGACTGGTTTGATGCAGTTCTCCAAGCTGTTCTATCTTGCGCAAGTCGTTTCATATCTACATACCTGTAACACCCTACATCTTTTGTAATTTGCTTTACATATTCTAATCTTTGCCTCCCCCCACAATTTACTCCTTCAATATTACCCTCCATTATTCATAGCCCAATACCTGGATGTCTTAAGATATGCCCCACTAGCCTATCCCTTCTCCTGGTAAGATGCTTCCATATACTTCTTTTTTCATCCACTCGCCTAAGTACCTCTAAATTACTTATTTTGTCCAGCCACCTAATCTTTGACACTTTCCTGTAACACCACATTTCAAAAGCCTCTATCCTCTTCTTTTCTACAGCCCCTATCACCCACGTTTCACTCCCGTATAATGCTACACTCCAAACATATGTTTTAAAAAAAAATTCCTAATCTGTAAATCAATATTTGTAGTCAGTAAGCTGTTTTTTATTTCAAAGGCTTTTCTAGCTTGAGCAATTCTACTTTTGATATCACTTGTGCTTCTATTTTACTCCCTAGATGGCAGAATTCCCCAAATTCCTGTATGTTTTCGTTGCCTACTTTTACATTTCCCATCTCTTCTAAACCACTCTTGCTGCTGCACAACACTTTCGTTTTGTCCTTATTAATTTTCATGAAGTTATCCTTTCTCATGATCTCATCCATTCCATTTAAGATATCCTCTAGTTCTTTCTTTGTCTCAGCTCGGCTTATAGCTACTGAATTGAAGCAAATTCGTTCCAGTATTTGCATTTTTGCCAATAACAGGCAGGTGGAGTGTTAAATTATTTGCCCTCGATCGGCTAGTTCCAGGGCTACAAAAAAATAGTTCTGTTTCTAATACACGGTCAGCCAATTAAATGACTGAAGTGTTTAAGAACAAAAGAAGTAGAGGTGTAAAATACACTAGTTAAAGTTATCTTTTCTGAGAGTAATGAATTTCATTACAGCCAGACTGTGTGGTGAATGAAGTGAAAGTTTCATTTTCAGGGTGGAAAGTAGATGCTTTTCAGAGAGCCTGGCATGCTTATCAGCATGCCAGGCTCTTTGATTTTTCACATTTTCAGCTCAATGAGGAAGGTAAACCACCTCACTTCTCGTTTTACTTACTAAAGGCCACTAGACGTTCAAACCAGCATTTTGGCTGATGACTTAACACCAAAATATATTCATTTACCTTGATTTAATAATTATATTAAAAACATTAATAAAGTAAAAAACTCTAAATATTTATATAAAATCATGAGATGTTCATCAGTATAGTTTTACATGGGGATATTTTCTCTTTCTCCCCTGAAGTTCTCACAGTATAGACCAAAACTCGTAAGGAATTAAGTTTTTAAATTGCTGGCGATAGTTTGCTTTTACGATAAATACTAACCACACACACGCATGCGTGCGCGCGCACACACAGAACAATCACTAAAAACATATTTTTTGGGTTTAGGGGGTCTGTAAACGTGTATATCTGGTGAAAACTTGATTTCGAAAAATCGACATGAAAACAATACTTTCCTCCCTACATATTCATACAGGCAAGAGAAAGTAAAAATCACAAAAATTAATTGCAAATTTAGAGTACTTAAGGGTTATAAAAAGAAACAGAAAAAAACAGAATTTCAAAACTGAATAAATTAACGAATAAACTACTGTAAAATCCTTCATGAAATATTGTTTAACGCACTTGTACATCCGCATAGTATTTTTTGAAAAAAATCTTGAATTTTCTTTTGAACTAAGAACTGATTTTTTTTCTAACTGAACTTGTTTTTGTAGGAGCCACATCTCTCAGTAACAGCACTTAAGTCAGGCTGTTGTTCGCACCATAGCATTGCAGTTTCTAGGACATAAAAAATCTCTGCGTGAGAAAACATGTATTTTTTTATCGTTAGTGATTCGAATGAATGACGTTCGGATAATCGACGCTCCTGTGTTTACCTAAAGACTTAAGTAATTTTAAGTTCTCGTAATAATTTTCCAAATTTTTTCCGTTTATTGAGCCATACTAGATGGAATAACCAAGGCAAATTTAATACAAATCGTTGAAGAGATTTTGTACAGAATTTTGTTTGGAGTGGGTGTATTGTAAGTGCGTAGAACTGGGCCCTGCCGTAATGTTGTGCAATAACCTACTTGGAACATGAATGGGAAGTAATTTTGTCAATAATCTCACTCCTCATTTACTCAGTAAAACTTCTAAAACCATAAGATTCATAATTTTTACTTTCTCTTGCCTACATTGTTTTCTATTGTTTTCATGTCGATTTTTCGAAATCGAGTTTTCAGACCCCCTGAACCCAACAAAACATGTTTTTAGCGATTGGTCTGTGCGTGTGCGCGCGCGCGTGTGTGTGAATAGAATATCTCAAGAACGGAACATCGTACTAACTTGAAACTTGAAACTTAAGTTAGATGCCACTACTGGGCCCAACAAGAACATTTTCATCAAAATTGGCCAACCGAAAGTAGTACCGGGTGAGCATAAAGTCTTACCCTGATTATAAAATTTTATTACAGAATAATCGTTCGACGTAATAATTTAAATCTGGCGCTGTTACATAGGTTATTGTTAGTAGATTTTGTGACCAATAGATGGCGCTAGTGCTCCTCAACAATGACATGGTCTGTTAGTTCACGTTAGTTGCTGGCGAAATGGCGTTGAAGCAGGAGAAAGCACAATGTGTGCTTTGGTTTCACGAAACGAAATCGCCCATCAGTGTTCAGCGTAATTTTCCGGCTTTTTATGGACGCAGCCCTCCTGATGTTAAATCAATAAAGCGATGGTATGAAAGGTTTAAAGAAACAGGCAGCGTTGAAGATCTTCCTAGAAGTGGCAGGCCTAGTGTGAGTGAAGCAACTGTTGATCTTGTTCGGGAATCGTTTCAACGGAATCCGTCTAAATCAACTCGTCAAGCATCACGTGAACTTCAAATACCGCAAGCAAGTGTGGTGAAAATTCTTCATAAAAGGCTAAGGTTGCATGCTTATAAAGTGCAAATCGTGCAGGCCTTGCAACCGAATGATTCGCTGAGACGTGCAGAATTCGCAACTGAGATTCTCAACAGGATTGACGGCGCTAACGATTACTTAAATCGCATATGCTTTACCGATGAATCCACCTTTCATGTCAGTGGAATGGTAAATAGGCATAATGTCCGTATATGGGGATCAGAGAATCCACATGCTACTGTACAGTTACAGCGAGACAGCAAACATGTGAATGTTTGGTGCGGCCTCATGCATAATAAGGTTTTCGGGCCGTTTTTCTTCACGGAAAACACCATTAACGCTAACATTTACTTAGATGTTTTGCAACAGTTCATTCCAACACAGTTAGAAGAATATCAACCATGGATAATTTTCCAGCAAGAAGGAGCACCGCCCCACTGGGCTTTGATAGTGCGTAATTTCCTGGATGAAACATTTCCGGATCGGTGGATTGGAAGGGATGGTCCAACACCCTGGCCACCCCGCTCTCCAGACATTACTCCCCTATGCTCACCCGGTAGTTTATTCGTGTCATTTTTCACTTTTTGCGATTTTTTCAAAAACGGCTCCTATGATTTTTTTTTAAATCGCCAAGTGAACCGAAATGGGGGGGTGAGGAGGTTTCTAGTAAATAAATACATAACAACCCCGATAATCCGAACTAATTGAGACCTGTTCGGGTTTCACGATATTTGGATTATCAGAAAAATGTGAATAATCCAAAAATTGATGAAATATATAATATGGAACAGCCTTTTTCACATTCAAAAGTACTGCAGTAGGTAGAGCAGCACAACAACGATACGCGCACAAAGACGTCATGTTGCTGACAAAATATTGCGTCATCAAGATTTACGGCATTACCTCAAACCATTAGTGATTTTATGTAGCCAGTTAGTAGTGGAAATGTATAATTTCTTGTAATTTCTAATAAACTAGATGACTTGTTTAACCAGTAAGCGATTTATATTGTAATTATGTTTTGTATAGAAATATAGTTATGTTAATTTTTTTCTCAGCTACTTTAAATCAAATTTTTATGTTTAAAATCCTATTGAAAATATTTTTTTCATATAAAATGATTTCGTTTTTATTTTAAACCACGATTATATGTAAAAAGCATGTTTAAAAAATTAGAAATAATTCGGATTGGCAGAGCTATATTGTGTAAAAAGAAGACTTGCGCTCAGGATATCTTTTCAGGTATTATTTTTCCATAAATCACTTATGTACTTAATAATATTAATAAATATATGTACAGTATGTATATTATAAAATGTATTATTTTTATTTATATTCGGATAATCAAAGTTTGATATAACTGCGTATGTAACAGCTAAATATTGTTATTCAAAGTTAAACGCGGGCTCGAGTATGCGCAGATGAAATCGGGTAGGGTTCCACTACGTTTTACATTGACTACGTACACCAAATTCCCATTCGGGTTGGGTAATGTTTTTTATATATTACAAAATAGGCGTAACTATGTATATAGGTAGTATTATGACGTCACAGCGGGCGGTTTCCATGGAAACGAACTCAGGTCGATAATTTGAGGTGTGGCGGGGGCGGAAGTATTACTATCAGTGAAGAGGTTTTGCGTATTACGTATTTGGGCGGGTCAGAATGAAATTGGCGAGGAGGGGGCGATGCAAGAGAAGGGATTGTTTTGGGGCGAATTGTTGAAGAAATATTTAGGACACATGGTCTACGGTGGGTATTTGGAACGGGAAAATTGCGTTTCAAGAATTTCGGTAGCGAGATGAAATCAATACTGTCGACTGAATTTTAAGCCCTGTAATTTTTTATATCGTGCATAAAATTTTATGGCACCAGTGGTGGTGGTAGTTGTATGAGTCCCGAAGAAATGGTCTTTAAAAGTAAACCAAACATTTTTTTAATTTAGAAAAAAATGTCTTAAATAATAAGAAGCATTTGATTGAGAAACATAATATTGACATTAAAATTTGTTGCATTCCGTGCCCCATTAGTTAAAGCAAAATATTGCCCTGCACTGTGAAGTAGAATATTCCGGGTTTGATTCCCTGCTAGGGTCTGGAGCTCATCATCATGAGGTTATCTGCCCTTCAGCAGATCCGTTGACCATTTTTGTCCACAATTGATCTATTTTCCACCAGCATCTCAATTTCTCGGTTGGTATAATGGTCAGGACAACATGGCTTCTATGCCAGAAATCTTATTCTTCTCCTCCTCCTCCTCCACTCCTCCTCCTTCTTCTCCTTTGTCTTCATCTTCTCCTTCTTCTTCTCCTCCTCCTTCTCCATCTTCTCCTTCTGCTTCTCCTCCTTCTCCATCTGCTTCTCCTCCTCCTCTTCCTTCCTCTCCTTCTCCTTCGTCTTCTCCTCCTCCTCCCCTTCTCTTTCTTCATCTTCTCCTTCTCCTTCTGCTTCTCCTTCTTCTTCTTCATCTTCATCTTCTCCTTCGTCTTCTTCTTCCTTTACGGATTAGGCACATTGCCTGTTTCAGCTTCTAACCATCTTCTTCATGGTCTACCCAACGACCATTCACCTAGCGAACGGTATTGCAAGGCCAGTAGCTGATATCAATCCTCTGGCATGCGGCTTACATGTTGTAACCACCTCTCCCTAATATCGTTTAATCCTCTGCCTCACAGTTTCCGTTCTACTCAAATCATGCCGGATTGTCTCACTCTTGATGCGATCCCTAAGTGTTGCTCCTCATACTGATATCAGCTGCTTCCAACTTCCTACCCTCAGATTTCCTTAGGACCCATCTCTCACTACCGTACAACAAAAGAGGCAGAGCCATTACATCACACAGCATCATCTGTGTTTCTTTCCAGACCCTTACTTTAAATGTTCTATTTTTATATAACCGCAAACACGTTGACATCTAGAAACTTTCATCATTAGATCAATGCCAGAAGTCTCAGGTTTTATTCCCGATCAGGTCTGGCATTTGTTCATGGCCATTTTATCTATCAGCCTTCACTATTTACCATTAATGTGTTTTAACATCAATGAGAACAATCTGACATAAAATCCAAAATCGCTTGATAGTTCAAGAACTATCAAGCTTTTTTAAGGACTACACAAAATTTTTCATTGTTTGAAAAGCTGAAAAGCAAAAACACATTAAATTTAGTACTTAATACAAAATCTAAATTTAGTACTTGATAGTTCAAGAACTATCAAGCTTTTTTAAGGACTACACAAAATTTTTCATTGTTTGAAAAGCTGAAAAGCAAAAACACATTAAATTTAATGTTGCAAAAATTAAAAGTCAATGCATGGAAAAGCAGGAAAAATAGCACAAGTTTTGCTCAGTCTTTTTTTTATAAAATATTGTTAGGTAAGTAATTTTAATTGTTTTTTAGTTCATTAAATGTTTACATTAACTGCTTTGGTTATTAGGCCCCCTTTTGTTTTTGTTATACATAAATAGATTACCAGAAATCATACCTAACAGTAGAGCTTTATTTTTTCTGACGGTACTTCAGTAATAAAGAAAAGTTTACTGGTAGATAGTCACGAAGCGAATGCACTTATTAGCATAGAATCTGTAGTGCAGTTTCTGAATAAATTAATAATAATAGTTAATGGGATAAAGTGTCAGTACTTACAGTTCAAAACCAAACATAATGAAAGCAAAAATAGAAAAGTGGATGTCTTTATACAAAATAATATCCTAGAACATGTGCAAACATGAAGTTTCTAGGAGTGTTACAAGAAAGAACTTTATCATGGGATTTTTATATTTTTATTTTTATATGGGATTTTTAATCTGTGGTAAAATATCATCTGGAGTATTTGCATTCAAACAAATTGCCAGATTAAATAATAAAAAATTGCTAATAGCATAGTTTAATTTTATCTCAGAGACAATAGTGAAGTACTACAACATAATGACAGACCAGTCCTTCTTTATGGAAGTAAGTTATGGGTTACCATGAAACGCCAAGAAAGTAGGATCCATTCAGATGAAATAAGGTTTTAAGAAGAGTGAAGGGCTGCTCGAGGCTGTATCTAATACATACCGAGGAAATTAGATCCGAATTGGGTGTATTTAGCTTGAATGAAAAAGTGGAGGAGTACCGGAATCAATGGAGGCAACATTTGGAACGAATGCCACAGGAGAGAATACTCTAAAAGTGACAGAATATGTTCCAGTTGGAAGAAGAGAGGTGGGAAAACCTCGAAGAAGATGGCAGTAGTCGAGATGTACGGGTTGGAATATCTCGTGTTTGTGTACATGTGAAGATTGTTTTTGAGTTCGGTTATGCCTAATCCTTGATAGTAAGAAGAAGAATTTCATAACCGGTATGCCATATTAATTTGAGGTAATTCATCACAGAGTAACATAGAAAGTTTTTAAAATTCAGAAGAATACATTTGACAGTGTACATGAATTCCTTAAATAATTTTTGGATGAAAATAAATAAATTTTTAAGTAAACGCTGAGGCAAATTGTATATTATAATACAAAATGTTGGATGACATGCTTACTAAAGTTGTTATAAATCTGTTTATTATTTACTCGCATGTCCCCGTGCGGCTTCGCACGCAAAACATGTGTAATCAATTTATTTTAAATAAATAACAGAACTTGTCTTGCTGCTAGATCTACTGTATATTACAACGTACACACGTTTTCATAAATTCCCCCATGTACGTCTCTCGCTAGTCTTTATACATATATACTGTTTTCAACAATAGTACACACATGCACACACACAAAACGAAAGACATTTTGATAATTTCTCCCCACGTACGTCTCTCACAATCATCAAACCCCTTCATCTACTTCAACAGCAATACGTACTCACATGTACACACACATACATATTTATAAATTAGGGCCCTTAGGGTTATCATTTCGAAAAATTTTAAAATAAAATGTTGCTGTGAATAAAAACACAAATATGCTGTCAAAATTTCATGAAAATCTGTTCAGTAGTTCAGGAAATTAGCCTGCACAAAAAAACATGCTTTGTCTTCATAATATTAGTATACATTAAACCCAGATCTTGAACAAATTGCTTAGGTGTTACAATATGTTAACTTTTTTCTAGAAGATATTTAGGTTTAATCTTTTAAAAATTTATATGAGGTATGGCTATTAAATAACGAGACTGATGTAAAAAATTTAATTTTAATTTTATACATAATCACTTATTGTCACCTTCAATATACACTCCTTCTCTATCCCTACAACGCTCCATGCGAATTTTCCATTGTTGGAAACAGTGCTGGAAGTCATCTTCTGTCAGCTCCTTCAGGACATGTGCCGCTTTCTCTTTTACAGCTTTAACAGACTCAAATCTTGTCCCTTTTAATGCAGATTTCACCTTAGGGAACAGGTAGAAGATAATAACATGTGATGAAACATGGGTTTTTACTTATGATCCAGAAACAAAGCGCCAATCCATGCACTGGAAGAGCCGAACTTCACCGAGAGCCAAAAAAGCTCGAATGAGCAAGTCAAAATTTAAAGCAATGATGATTGTTTTTTTTTATATCAATGGGATTGTGTACCTTCACTGGGTTCCTGAAGGTCAAACAATTAATCAATATTACTACCTTGAAGTACTACTTCCTAACCTATGTCAAAGGGTAAGGAAAAACATCCCGAAATGTGGAAAGACAAATCATGGGTTCTCCACCAAAACAAGGCACCAGCTCATTCCGCGTTATCTGTCAAGAGGTTCCTAGCCAAGTACAGTATCTCAGTGTTAGAACATCCACCTTATTCACCAGATCTTGCACCATGTGACTTCTACTTGTTCCCTAAGGTGAAATCTGGATTAAAAGGGACAAGATTTGAGTCTGTGGAAGCTATAAAAGAGAAAGTGGCATGTGTCCTGAAGGAGCTGACAGAAGATGACTTCCAGCACTGTTTCCAACAATGAAAAATTTGCATGGAGTGTTGTAGGGATAGAGGAGTGTATATTGAAGGTGACAATAAGTGATTATGTGTAAAATTAAAATAAAATTTTTTACAACGTCAGTCTCATTATTTAATAGCCACACCTCGTATATTCTGATGATGGTGTTGTATCCACCAAGTTAGTTAAAACTAAATAATATGTTAAATTTCTTTTAATTTTTATACTCTGATGATGGTGGATCCATCGAAACATGTTAGTTAAAAGAAAATCTGTGTTATGCGACAACATGTCTCATGGCTGGTGATAATTTTTAAGAAAGCTTACCTTTGACCTACGGCAAAAAACCATTAATGATTTCCGTACCTGATATTTAAGAGGAATCGTATGACACTATTTTTGTTTCCAAATTCAGACGTTGATTTCTTGACTTCCAGTTCCAGGCTACTTCCGTCAAAGCTAGAAGTTCAAACCCAATTTATGCCCACTAATTTTTTGTCTAGATTACAAATCCAAAAACCATTTGTTGCTATTTTTTGTAGTTTTTTGACTTTGATTTTTTGACTTCTGGTTTTTTGGCCACTTCCCAGTCAAAACCAAAACTTCGAACCCAATTTATGCCCACAAACTTTATTTATACATGAGATATCCGAAAACTGTTTGTTGCTATCTTTTGTAGTTTTTAACTTTGATTTTTTGACTTCTGGTTTTTGGCCACTTCCTGGTTAAAACTGAAACTTCAAACCCAATTTATGCCCACAAACTTTATCCATACATGAGAAATCCAAAAACTGTTTGTTGCTATCTCTTGTAGTTTCTGACACATATGGGTGTGATGGATGGACGAAGGAAAATGATAGATGACAATTTTAAAAATTACTACCAATAAAATTATAGGAAAAACAAATAATATAACAGCTATAAGAGTTTAATAAAACATTACAATATTTTTACAATAAGAATAAATAATGTACCGTTCTCAGTGACTTGGTCCTCTGCAGACCAAATAATCTATATCTATAATACATAAATCATCCAATTAGGATAAAATATACATGAAAAACCGTTAAAAATAAATCAAATTTTAATATGTAAACAAAATTTTTTCTTAAAATAAGAAAGATATTGAAAAAAGGAAAACATATTTTAAGTAAAAATTACGAGAAAAAGTACTTTTTTATTGCAATTGAAAGAGAAGGTGGGTACCAATCTTCTGTTGAAAATTTTTCAATAAATTCAGCCATTGTCATTGGAGATGGATTAAACCACTTTAAAATTTGAATTATGTTTGCATAATCATTATCATTATCGTCCCAAAACAAATCACAAATAAATTCAGCATCAAGCAGTAAATTATTCTTAAATGTTTCAATTTTTAACCCCAGATCTTTACAATACCATTCTAAAACTGTAGTGAACCTGAGAATCATCTTTATATCAGCGGTATTACAAAATAGTCCGACTAACTCAGAAAATAAATCCTTTATTCGTTCGTAATCTAAAATAATCTTAACAAATTTACGTATTTTATCATTACTACTTTCCAGTGGAAAACACCAATCGATAAATTTTTTTAATGTCGGTAACTCTTCATTGTCTAAATCATCATTTAAACATGAAAATATTATATCAGTGATAGCATCACGATTAGTATGACCAGAATAGAAATACATTTGAAAATTTATTACTTGTTGTTTATCATTATTGGCGCACCAATTAAAAATTTCATTGATTAAATTATAATTATCACGTTTAAATAATTCCCAAATTTTCCTTATAAAGCTTGTACTGAATACTTCTTCTTTAAATAGATTAATTTTCAATGTATATAATTCATCATCAGTTTGTATTTTCCAGCTCCATTTAAAAAACTTATCTATTTTTTCGTGATTTAACTTCCCGTTGGAAGTTGTTTCATTAAACAAATGATTTATTACATAATAATCAAACAGTAAGCTTTGTTTACGTTCAATAATTTCTTCCGGTGGTATTGCACCTAAAAAAAAATTATAAAATAAGTTCAATTCATCGATCCAGTTACTCGAGTAAGGTATTCTTTGCCAGATTTCATCGCTCGCATCTGTGAATAAACTGTACATAAAATGGTAACACTCATCGCTAGATTTAAAATAAAATGCAAGAAAATTGTTCAGTTGATCACTATTATTTTTCACTATTAATTTAACACATTCATTATAAAAGTGTTGTTGACGGATAGATGAGATTTTAGTCGCTGAATCAACACTGTTTAATATCATTTTACTTATAAGACAATCGTCACAATTTTTGCTAAAGTCATGATTCGATTTGAGTTTCATCAATTTTGAAATACAACTGTCAATCATCTCTTGTGAAGTGGTATATTTCATCATTTCTCTACGTTCGTAACTGGCCTCCCATAATTCTGCCAACATTTTTTTTGATCTATCATTGCGATATTTATTGTAAGAACTTATAAAATTATTAGAATTATCGCCTAAAGTTAAATCCAGTAATACTTTATGCAATAAATATGTTCGTGATTCCAAAACATTATCAGGGATTGGTGTTTCATACATTACCCTGCAAACCATATCGCTTAATAATTGTTTTAATGCGCTATCGCTAATTGTTTTTACATCTTTTAATAAATCGTATATCGTATTATACAAGATTGTTACTAATTCATTATCCAGATAAAAATCGAAAGTATTTTCTTCGTTAACCATTTGTGATAATACATGCGTCATATTTACATAACTTCGTGAATATTTAATAATTTTTGATGAATGTTTCACTTTTTGGTCCTCTCTAAAACTGTTCCAAATAAATTGAATCGGTCTATCATATAAATATATTAAGCAACAATCTAAATTAGAGAGGTACAAAAAAACATTTTCTACGACAGAACATTGATCATTCACGTTGGTCGTAATCCTTAATAATTTATGGTTGATTTGAGGATTATCTATTCCAATCATAGGATATTCATTTAAAATATACAATAAATCTTTAGGATCTTTCAATAAACTAGGCAAATTCAGTTTGGATGAAATTGGCGATTGTTCATCTTTTAAACAATAATTCCATGCTAATATGTATTTAAGTTTATCACTTAAACCTGATTTTGTACATAATTTTTTTCCACTTTCCTTATAATCAACGCTCCCTAACCGATTTAAAACTATGCAATCTAAATAATTAATAAAGTCGTTTTCTGTTTCATCTTTAAAAAATTTAGCTATGTTGAAATAATTATTGTGTAAATAAACCCAGAAAAATACTTCACATCCTGTTAACAAAATTGAATCTAACAGTTGCATTAAATTAGATACATTTCCTGATGATTGTGACACTGCAATCAGTTCTTCTTTGAATATTTTCGTTTCAATTGGTACCTCTTTAATTATACGATTTAAAGGCCTGTCTTGAACTTTACTTTCTTTCGTAACATATTTAATAAAATTTTGTAATTTATCCTTTGCTGGTGGTTTGCTCCAATGTAACAAGGCAGTTTGTGCAGTCGCTATATGTTCAGGTGATACAGCGTAGCGAAATTCTGAAGAATTCATAAATTGTTTCTTTTTAAAGTAAAATAATTAACATTTATTTGTTTGATTTGATCCAAAATTAATTAATTTGTTTCTTAACATAAATGTAAGCATTGCAGGTTCTAGATGTGATTTATTTTTTATTTTATTTTTTGGATTTAGGTTAGGTTCCAAGAACTTACTGAATCACCTTACTATACATTTTTTGGTTTTCACTATCAGTTTAATTACAATTTTGTTATAAAATTTTTAGCTATTTTCTCTTGGAAATTTTCAGTTACGTTACCTGTTTCTCTTCCAATGATACAACAAATTAATGATACAGAAAGAAATAGGCCTAATTCACAGTAAAAAACAAAAACTCTCAAAACAATAAATGAAAAGTTTTACATAATCATAAATCAAATTAAAAATTGATATGCACGACCTTATAGCAGAATAACACAATCCATTAATGCTGAAAAATATAAAAAAATTTCACAAGATTGGCACTTTTAATTTTCATTTAAACAATAGCCACAATAAATTATAGGCAAATTATGTTTTAACACACCTGACAATTTTCTTTCCTCCTACACATAAAATATTTTATAGTCTTTTTAGAAAACTTATTTTGTTCAAAATAACCTGAAATCCGTAGTACCGTAAATTTTTCTTGAATCAAAACTCTCTTTTTAACTGCCCATGTATCAATTAACAAAAATCAAAGGTACCAAATCAA
Source organism: Catonia carolina (assembly GCA_035578175.1). Classification (NCBI taxonomy): domain Eukaryota; kingdom Metazoa; phylum Arthropoda; class Insecta; order Hemiptera; family Achilidae; genus Catonia; species Catonia carolina. The sequence continues at coordinate 13,105,132 of JAQMRL010000006.1, read as the reverse complement.
AAATTCAATGAACGCAGTTGGTAAATAATAAAACTTTCACAACAAATAACAGTTTGAACTCGGTAACTGTAATGTTCGTTACATTTAAATCCAGTGCCACTTAATCAGCGCGCATTGTTTATTATAGTTATGTAATTTTTGTGGCTAAATTTCGTTTTAGAAGGTATTTATCAAAAATATAATTATCAATTTTAAGAAATATTACAAAAATGAAATTATTGACAAAATTTTGAGCTGCAGCCGTAAATTTATGCTGCAAAGAACATATTATTATATTCTAAATTCGTATTCGAAAATTCCCGCCTTGACCAGAAATGACAAGCGAAACGTAACCTGATTGTTAAGTCAGTAAAGATTCGTTGTTAGCCTGAAGTGTATGCACGCGTGCTGATCTGTTTATGGTAACTAACGAAAGAGTAAACCAATTTCAGGTTTGTATGATTTGAAATTATAACATATTTGTTTTCGAGCAGTTCATTATAAAAGAATTTGTAACCGCTCGACTTGTGCTGATATAAATTTTATTACTGATGCAAGTTTACCGTTTAAAATGACTAAAATAAACATTGTAAGCAACTATAATGAATTTTCAACATCAACCAGTCTTTGTACGTTTTGACGTGTATGATATTGGTATTGAACTAAATATTAAACTCGTCTTTGTAGCTGTTCTGTGCACTGTAATCAAAATTTTGAAAACTTCACCGAAAGCAATATTATTTGATCTTGACAACGGTACTGTAGTAACTCTGAAATTTTTGAAGTTTGGCTAACCTTATCGGGACAAGTCAAAAATAATTATTTATTTATTTAATGTCATTTCTAATCGTGCTGTCAATTTGTATTATATACATACTATAAGCAGTGTATTGTCCATACAAAGTGTATTGTAAGCTGTACCAAGGTTTTATAATTTTTGCTTTCTCTTACCCTATTTGTAATTGGTAATGAAACTTATGTTTTCATATTGATTTTTCGGGTAATTGTTTACTTATAGGACACCAAACCAATTTGAACCATTTTGCTTATAATCGATACTTTTTTGTATGCTGAATCCGAATATGAAATTATTTTTGCGCGCAAACAACTGTGGAATTAGTTATAAGCCCTTTTATATGATCTACCGACATAACCTCACTTTCCCGCAACGTTCTCAATTTATCTAGTGATATTTCTATGAATGTATACATTTTTGGTATAAAGAATATATATATATTGATAGTAATGTTGATATTGATCAATAAACATGAATAAAAATAACGTAAATATATAAACAACGTAAATACTGTGAATAATGTAAAATGACATACTAGTGTAATGACGTCATTCACTAGAATGGTTAAATTTTTATGACGTCATTACAAGCGGCCTCAAAAGTTATTATTAACCGAGTAGGTTAGCGGTTGGTACGTTCGTTTTCATTTGCATATAACAACCGATAACCTATCCAACATTAGCTCATTTAGAGTAGGTTATCGGTTGTTACGGGCGTTTATATTTGCACATAACAAACGATAACTTATTCAACATTAGCTCATTTAGAGTAGGTTATCGGTTGTTACGGGCGTTTATATTTGAACATAACAACCGATAACCTATCCAACATTAGCTCATTTAGAGTAGGTTATCGGTTGTTACGGGCGTTTATATTTGCACATAACAAACGATAACCTATCCAACATTAGCTCATTTAGAGTAGGTTATCGGTTGTTACGGGCGTTTATATTTGCACATAACAAACGATAACCTATCCAACATCCGATAACAACCGATAACCTACTCTTAATGAGCTAATGTTGAATAGGTTATCGTTTGTTATGTGCAAATATAAACGCCCGTAAAAACCGATAAAGCCCGTACCAACCGCTAACCTACTCGGTTAATGTTAATTTTTGAGGCCGCTTGTAATGACGTCATAATAATGAAACTATTCTACTGCATGACGTCATTACACTAGTATATCATTTTACGTTGTTTATACAGGGTGATTCATGAAGTTCTCCCCCCACTTCTACAGCACATTGTACTAGTAAAAATAATGAAAAAATGTTATATAAACATAGGTCCGAAAACGCTTCGTTAGCGAGTTACAGCTAGCGAAAGTTTCGCCTGGATTTCAGTTCACCAGGTGAAATGAGGTCTTCCTGGAATTGTGGTAAGGTAGATTAAGGGGCGAATTCAATCATTTCTTATGGTTTTTGATCTGATAAATTGAATAAAACAGGTCCCAGAACTGTAAGTTAAATAGTTTTTGAGAAAACCAGTGTCAAATGAAAAAAATGGAGTGAAAATCACATTTTTTCATCTTTGGGCAAGAATAACTTTGTTATTTCACCAAGAAACAGTTAAAAATTTTCAATAAAAAATGTAGAAAATTTTATTCTGAACAAACCGGTGTAAATAAAGTACACAGAAAGCGAATAGTTTTTGAGAAAACCAGTGTCAAATGCAAAAAAATGGAGTGAAAAAAACACATTTTTTCATTTTAGTTTTTCCGGTTAATTTTACTTTGTACTCTTATGAATAAAAACTCATTTAATCAAACATCTATTCGCTTTCTGTGTACTTAATTTACACCGGTTTGTTCAGAATAAAATTTTCTACATTTTTTATTGAAAATTTTTAACTGTTTCTTGGTGAAATAACAAAGTTATTCTTGCCCAAAGATGCAAAAATGTGATTTTCACTCCATTTTTTGCATTTGACACTGGTTTTCTCAAAAACTATTTAACTTACAGTTCTGGGACCTGTTTTATTCAATTTATCAGATCAAAAACCATAAGAAATGATTGAATTCGCCCCTTAATCTACCTTACCACAATTCCAGGAAGACCTCATTTCACCTGGTGAACTGAAATCCAGGCGAAACTTTCGCTAGCTGTAACTCGCTAACGAAGCGTTTTCGGACCTATGTTTATATAACATTTTTTCATTATTTTTACTAGTACAATGTGCTGTAGAAGTGGGGGGAGAACTTCATGAATCACCCTGTATATTTACGTTATATTTATTCATGTTTATTGATCAATATATATTAACATTACCAACATTACTATCAATATATATATTCTGTATGCCAGAAATGTATACATAAATATAAATATCACGAGATAAATTGAGAACGTTGCGGGAAAGTGAGGTTATGTTGGTAAATGAAATAAAAGGGCTTATAACTAATTCCACAGTTCTTTGCGCGCAAAACTAATTTCATATTCGGATTCAGCATACAAAAAAGTATCGATTATAAGCAAAATGGTTCAAATTGGTTTGGTGTCCTATAAGTAAACAAATACCAAAACGGTAAAATCGTAGTATAAAGTTGAAACTTAGAACTTAAGTTTGGTAAATGTCTGACGAGCGTTACTGAAACCTGAGATGCGTGCAAAGAATCCTTAATTTCCCCACTTGTTTACATTACTTATAAGTTTCTTTCTGCCTTCGGACCAGCCCAATAAGTCAGCTGGTTGAAAGTCGCTATTATTTGTTAAGTAACACCGGTTGAGCAAGCGACTTTGTAGGGTGAACAGTTGACAGCCACTCATGAACAAACTACTGGGGGTCCCTGCAGGGGCAGTTCCAGGGCTGATTTTCGGGGGTGGGGCTATCTTGTTTTTATGTAGCTCTTACTACAAAATTTGTAATACATAGTTTGTAATTGAGTCATTAAAAAGTCCTCTTTTATGCTGTATTGCTGTAACCACAATTTTAATTCATAGAGAAATTTTCAAGGTGCTGACTGGATGCGAGTGGCTTTTGACTACTGACACTGAGTGTTATCTTAATACTATTTAAAAATAGATACTTTCTGTTTGACTCATTTTCATACTAAAATAATTATTGTTAATTGATAGGTACGAGTATTGGGATTCAGTTTTGTTAAAAATAATAGCTTATAGAAAATATTAAACTAAGTTTTCCTAGTATTTCAGGCCCTTTATGGCCCCTTCCCTGAAACCGCCCCTGGGTCCCTGTTCAAACTCATGCCTAATCCTCGTCAAAAATACAGCAATCAAATTAGTTGGTTGTCAATAATGTACAGTTCTTAATGACAAAAGCAAACAAGAAGTTTCTTTAACACTTCATTGTTGTACTATAGAATCTAGTCTTGAAAGGAAGTCCAGGTCACTGTGCACCTTTCAGCAAAAATTAGTTCAAAAATCTGGTGTGGAACACTCACACAACTTTCTCTTGCCAATGCAAATAATTAATAATAAACCTAACATTATTAATAAAATATTAGAAATAAACAAAAACTAACCTCAAAAACATAACCTTATTTTAATCATGAGTGAATGGACGCAAAATGACAATCGAACTCAGTTTGGCTTAAAAATACGGAAAATCACGCTTTCACGCTAAACTAGGCTCTGTAGAGAAAAATGCTCTAAACAAAAGTTGTAGATCTTTTAATTTTCTATAAATTTAATTATATACACTTTTGTCGTAAAATGCATACTAAGACCGAAATCTTAAAAAAATCGATTTTTCTCACGTTTTCGTGAGAAAAAAAACAGAAAATCGCAAATTACCGCTAAACTAAGCGTTATACAAAAAAATGTTTGAAATAAAAGTTGTAGAATTTTACAGCCGCAATCTTAAAAAGAAAATGTTTTTACGTAAAAACAGCCTCAAGCAGAATTTCAGCAAACATGGCGCCTACCCTATATTGTAGAACATAAAAAATGTAGTAAACCAGTTGATTTTTAAAAAAATCGTAGGACTAGTTTTTGAGAAAATCGCAAAAAAGTGAAAAATTATACGAATAAACTACTACTTCCGGTTGACCGATTTTGATGAAAATGTTCGTGTCGGGTCCGGTAGTGATATGTAACTTAAGTTTCAAGTTTCAAGTTCGTACAATGTTCCGTTCTTGAGATATTCTGTTCACACACACACACACACACACACACACACACACACACACACACACACACACACACACAGACCAATCGCTAAAAACATGTTTTTTGGGTTCAGGGGGTCTGAAAACGTATAGATCCGGTGAAAACTCGATTTCGAAAAATCGACATGAAAACAATACTTTCCTTCCTATATATTCATATAGGCAAGAGAAAGTAAAAATGAGTGACTGGGGTATACCATGCGAGGCGTGACAACCTTTTTTTTTATTTTAATCAGATGTTAAACACTCACACGACTTTCTCTTCCCAATGCTAATAATGAACGATATAACCTAACATTAATAATAAACAAAAATTAACCTCAAAAAACAACCTAATTTTAATCATGAGTGAATGATGTGAAATGAAAACCAACCTTAGTTTGACTTAATAATACACAGAAAATCACTTTTTGACACTAAACTAGGCTCTGTAGAGAAAAATACTTTAAATAAAGATGGTAGATCTTTTAATTTTCTATAAATTTTATTATATACATTTTTGTCGTTAAATGCGTACTATCGTCAAAATCTTATAAAATCCATTTTTTACAGATTTTCATGAAAAAAGAAACAGAAAAATCACTAATTACTGCTAAACTAAGCGTTATACAAAGAAATGTTTGAAATAAAAGCTGTAGGTTTTTAAATTTTCTACAACTTTGGTTATATACATTTTTGCCATAAAATGCATAATAAGGTTGCAATCTTACCCTATCATGTAGAGCATAAAACTTTTAGTGAGGCGATTTTAAAAAAATCTTAGAAGCCGTTTTTGAGAAAATCGCAAAATAATGAAAAATTATATGAATAAACTACTACTTCCGGTTGACCGATTTTGATGAAAATGTTCATGTCGTGTCCTTAAGTTCCAATTTTCAACTTCATACAATGTTCCGCTCTTGAGATATCTTGTTCACACACACACACACACACACACACACACACACACACACACACACACACACACAAATCACTAAAATTATGTTTTTTTAGGTTCAGGGGGTCTGAAAACATGTATATCCGGTGAAAAATTGACGTGAAAACAATATTTTCCTAATAATATATATTCATACTAATATATTCCTAATATATTCATTCAGGCAAGCGAAAGTAAAAAATAACAGCAAAAAGAAGCAATCAAATTAGTTGGTTGTCAATAATGCACAGTTCCTGATGACAAAAGCAAAAAAAAGTTTCTTCCACACTTTTTTGTTGTATAGGATCTAGCCTTGAAGAGAGGTCCAAGTTCACTGTGCGCCTTTCAGCAAAAATGAGTGGTTAGGGTATATCATAAGGGGAAATGACAGACATTTTTTAAAAATTGGTCAGTTGGAAGTAGCAGTTTATTCGTACGATTTTTCACTTTTTCAATTTTTTCAAAAACTGCTAAAATTTTTTTTTTAATTTCGTTTACTACATTTTGTTGTTCTTTTTAAAATTGAGTAAGCAGCATATCTGATGAAATTCCAAAGGAACCTGGCATGATTTTTATTTTTTAATATTGCAGTCTTAATATGCATTTCATGGAAAAATTGTTTATAATCAACGTTATAGAAAATTAAAAACCTAAAACTTTTATTTCAAGCATTTCTTTGTATAACGTTTAGTTTATCATCAATTAGTGATTATCCATATTTCGCTCATCAGTCAAAAGTTCAACAGAGGTTGATTTTCATTTAGCATCATCCACTCATGACAAAAATTAGGTTTATTTTTAATTACGAGTAAATTTTTCTCGTATTTACGTTAGCAAGTCATGTTAGTGTTTCATACAAAAAACTTTGAGGTTTGGGTTGTTTCTATTGCAGAAATGAATTTTATTACATTGGTTATAAAAAAATTAAAACATAACTTTTAATAAGATACAAACCCTAGTCTTCTGGATTTGAATATGAGATGATAGTGCAGAAATTTATGATTTTTTAAAAATTATATCACATTAAAAATTGGTGCATAGCCTACATCTTAGAGCAAAGTATCACTTTTCACAAACATTTGTGCTGTTATAGGTAACAAATATTTCTTACAACTAAGAATTCAGGGCATTTTGAAAAATAATGCATATAAAATCACAATTTAATTGATACGTGTAGCCTAAATAATTTCTTCCTTTTTTAGTACATACAGCAAATTACTCATTCAGAATTAGATGTAGTTTACGTTTAAGAATTTATGAAGTTTTTTTTTATTTATTTCAGGTCACATGAACAGCTTTGTCATTTGGACTGTATCCATTTAACCCTTTAACTACTGAGTTTTTATAGGAAATAAAGCTTGTACAGATTAGGTATTTTCATTAGACGTCATACTATGATGAAGCTACATTTCATGGTTTTGTCTTTAATTTTTTAGTTTTTAGATTTAGTTTTCAGTATTTTTAGCTTTTAATATTTTCATGTTTTTTGTAACTTTTAGTTTTATGTGTTTGTTACAAAATAAGTCGTAATTTAAAATCTGCAATAATGTAACAAAAATTATTTTAGTACATCTATGGGCCAAAGGCTAATGACAGTGACATAATTGTGTTCTATAGTCAAAGTCAATTCCTGCAAAGTTCTTTGTTATTATACTCATTATCACTCTTCTTCGTCAGATTCTACAGTTATCGGATATTCACTTATTTCTTTCATCTGTGTACATTTTAGAAAAAATTCAGAACAAAAATAAAAAACACCATTTTTTGTTTAGTTATATAACGGGTGATTCAAAAAGAGCGCCGGTTTTTAAACGGCTGGTAAATTTTTGTTTATCGGTTGGCAACATTGTTAGACCTCATTTCTATTTCGGAGAACATTCCGATTGACGATTCAGTTGTAGTTTCTCTTGTTCGCAGTGTAGTACTCTCGCAGTCTGTGTCTAACCATGGAGAAGTTTACTATTGCACAACGAGTGTTAATCGTCAAAACATTTTACCAGAGTGGAGAGAGTTATGCGGCTACTGTCAGGCGACTTCGCGGTACTCTAGGACGTAATGAAGCACCGAATGAATCAACAGTTCGCAGGCTCATGAAAAAGTTTTTTGAGACGGGTTCAACAGTCGATCTTAAAAGTTCTGGACGTCGTCGTTCAGGCCGAACTGAGCAGAACGTTGTGTTGGTTCGTGACAGTGTGGCTGTTAGCCCAGCAAAATCAATACGTCGCCGTTCTTAACAATTGGGTTTGCGATGTTCTTCTGTACGGAGAATTCTACGGTACGATCTCCAATATCACCCGTATAAAATTCAGTTGACGCAACATTTGAAAGTGGCAGACCACCAGAAGAGACGACAGTTTGTTGACTGGGTATTGAGAAAACGGCAGGATGATGACACCTTCGCAAACAAAATTGACGCCTTGTGACTTTCATCTTTGGGGTCATCTGAAGTCATTGGTGTATGCCAATAAACCCCGAAACATCACTGACTTGAAGGAGGAAATTCGACGGGTTATCGGGCAAATGGAAGTCGAAACTTGTCGTGCAGTAATATCCAATTTCATGGACAGAGTTGATGCGTGCCAGCGCAGTAGAGGAGGACACATGCATGACATCATTTTTCATACATGAAATCGGAAGGTAAGATGAACTTGTTGATGTATTTATTTTCAGTTTTTCAATAAAATAAATCTCTTAATTTGATATATCAAAACCGGCGCTCTTTTTGAATCACCCTATAGTTTGGTAATTCGTTATTTCCAATTTCAATTGGTCCAGATTTTATTTAATTATAGATTTATTTATTTTATAGAGTACTAGCTCATTTTAAAGCCAATAGAATGCGGAACATAGTACTTCTAAAAAATTTGAACATGAGTTTACATCACAGTTGGTTCTAGCCTTTGCATGTAAGTGCCGTCGCATATACAAGACAACAGTACTCAAAGGGTTAAGGAACTGGAACATGGGTTTTTTTTGACTTGTAATCATTTCCAGATCATAGTTGGGAATCCAACCCATGCTAGTTTTGCAGGCTAGCATGCAACTACTACACCAGATAGGCAACCTCTAAGAAAATTCATGAGGTGTTGTAATGTACAATTTAATCCATGTAATTGTTGTTGTTTAGGTCATTAGCTGAAAGGCTGGTTTGAACCTGTAGAGCAGTGTTCTTCAACCTTATCTTAATAAAGGGCCAAATTTTTATTATAGGTGGGCTTGAGGGCCGCATTGATGTTATGTTTGTACATATATTTGTACATGAATATATATAGCATCAACATATATGAACATTTTGTGTCAGGTTAAAAGAAATAACATGATTTTTTTTAAAGTATATAGGTTACAAATGATAGTAAATATCAATATTGAACACATATACTTATACTTAAACATGTTACAAAACTCAAAACTAAACTAAAAACATCAAAATGGTGATTTATTCAGTTCAATGGGAAACTTGACATTCTTTCCCTTTCACTAGTTTCAAAATCAACTTTTAAAAATCAACAAAATGATGCAATGTTCTAAGTTCTTTGTTCAAAAACTGAAATCGTTCTGCGGGCCTCTAAAATTTACGCGGCGGGCCGCAAGCGGCCCGCGGGCCTCGGGTTGAAGATCACTGCTGTAGAGGCTTTACTAAGTAAAACGAGAAGTAAGGTGGTTTATTCTTGCCTTCCTCACTGAGTGGAAAAGTATGTTTATCAGCATATCAGGCCCTCTGAAAAGCACTATTTTCCACCCTGCAAATGATACCTTCACTTCATTCACATAACAGTGATTTGTATAACAGTGAAGGGAAATTAAGCTTATATTTTGATAACGTGTTATGGAAAATAAAAGCCTGTTGGATAACAGGGTTCTATAACCTGTTATTAAAATAACACTGTTATCGTCCAGCCTACAATACAATGCAGTTATACGAGGTGTGGCTATTAAAAAACGAGACTGACGTAAACAATTTTATTTTTATTTTATATATAATCACTTATTGTCACCTTCAATATACACTCCTTCTCTATCCCTCCATGCGAATTTTCCATTGTTGGAAACAGTGCTGGAAGTCATCTTCTAAAAGCTCCTTCAGGACACGTGCCGCTTTCTTTTTTACAGCTTCCACAGACAGTTTTAGTGCAAAAAGAATTTTAGTTTTTTTTAAATATCTGGATTACTATTTTTAATATACTCCGCTGTTAGTGCAGCTTTCTAACCAACTGTTGATGGGAAATTAAACTTGTTTGTGTACATTTTGTTTTTCATTTATGTCTTTTCCCGTAAATTTAGATTTTTAACACTTAGGTACATTTTTCTCAGAAACAATTTTAACCTACCAGGCTGAAATTTTTACCAGTTAATTATCATGTACATGCACATTTACTGACATTGTTTTTACTTTCTCAGGTGCTCAAAAAGTTAGCAATTTATGCAAAAAATGTAGAAAAAAATTGTAAAAATTTTATGTTATTCGTTATTCTTTTAAAAACTTTATGGTCTAACAGATTAAATTGAAAAAAATGTCAGTAGCTAAAACCACCCTACAACAAGTGTGTAAAGTTTCATTTTTCTATCTTTCACCAATCCTATGAAAAATGTACCTAAAAATATCAAATTTAACATTGGCGGGGTACAAAGTACAGTGTCTCCCCTTAAATAACACCCATTATTACTCTATAATGAAATTCATTACTCTCGGAGGAGATAACTGTGACTAATGTGTTTTACACCTCTACCTCTTCTGTTCTTAAATGCTTCAGTCACATAATTGGCTTACCGTGTGATAAAAAACAGAACTATTTTTTGTAGCCCTGAAACTAGCAGATCGAGTGCAAATAATTTAACACTCCTCCTGCTTGTTGTGGGCAGGGTACAAAAAGTAGACGCTACAAAAGTTTCTATTTTTAAGGTTCTGACTATATTCAATAAATTTCAAGGTACAGACAGAATAGAAGAAATAGTGGCTAATGATAAAGAAGAAGAAATTTCAACTTACAGCTCAATTTAATAAGATTTTTTATTGCAAAAAATAATGATTCAGTTGTTTGGTTTATCATTGTACGACATTGCGATTATTTGATAGCTTCACTTTCTTTTTGCGAACTTTTTTGGTCTTTTTTGAAGTTATTTCAGATGTTATATTACTTTTATGTCCAGATTTATTATAAACTAATGGAGATGGAAAACAAAACATCGTCAGATCCATTGACCGTAAATTCTTCATTAAATTAAATTCTTTGCCACTTGTTTTGTTCACCCCATTGTACGATAAGTTTGTTGTTATATTTTCAGAATAACTTACGTTAATAAAATGATGTATAAACAATAGCAAATATAGCAAACTCCACATATTCACTCACTTTCATGGGTACCCCATTTTGAAGTGTTATTGTAAACCTCCGTATTGTCAGTCAGTATTTTTTCCCAAAGATTTTATATCACTATCGTAATTTTTATGTACCTGCTACATTCGCTACGTAATTATTCGTTAATTACAACAAAATATATATGAATTAAAAATATTTATGTACATTATAAAATATAAAAAATTAAAATCTCACATGCAAAAAAATTGGTTGTTATAGTTACCAGACATGCTTTATATAAGTAATAAAAAAACATTGTAAAAATAAAAGGTGTGGCTATTAAATAACGACACTAACGTAAAAAAATTTATTTTTATTTTATACATAATCGCTTATTGTCACCTTCAATATATACTGCTTCTCTATCCCTACAACACTCCATGCGAATTTTCCATTGTTGGAAACAGTGCTGGAAATCATCTTCTGTCATCTCCTTCAGGACACGTGCCGCTTCTCTTTTACAGCTTCCACAGACTCAAATCTTGTCTCTTTTAATGCAGATTTCACTTTAGGGAACAGGTAGAAGTTCTTCTTTCTTTCTTTCTTTCTTTACAACCAGGGCGTTCAGGCTTCTGCAGCCCCTCCTCACCGCGACCTAAAAGATCTTTTGTGATTGCCCCTATTCCTTATTTATGCAAGACCCACACTTTCAATAAAGCGCAGGATCTGCCTAGGATCAAGTGCACTTACCTGAGAAGGTGTTAACACGTCCTTACCCATCAGCGCTCTTCTTTTGCAGCCAACCACTTTGCAACTGCATAAAATATGCTCAGCCTTCTCTTCTGCCTCATGACAGAATCTACACAGGCTCTCTTCAGCAACTCCTATCTTGGATAAATGATACCCAAGATTACAATGACCAGTCATCAGGCCCACTACCCTCCTCAAGTCCTGTCTTCCTAGTCTATTATATATCCCAGCCTTTCTGCTGGAATAGGCAATGAATTTCTTTGCCTGTTCACAGCCTGGCAAAGAAGTTACATGGTGCAAGATCTGATGAATAAGGTGGATGTTCTAACACTGAGATGCTGTACTTGGCTAGGAACCTCTAGGAACAGATAACACGGAATGAGCTGGCGCATTGTCTTGGTGGAGAACCTATGATTTGTCCTTCCACATTTCGGGGCGGTTTTTCCTTACTCTTTGACATAGTTTAGAAAGTACCTCAAGGTTGTAATATTGATTAATTGTTTGACCTTCAGGAACCCAGTGAAGGTACACAATCCCATGGATATAAAAAAAACCAATCATCATTGCTTTAAATTTTGACTTGCTCATTAGTAGCTACTACAAGTAGATAGAATTTTTAAAATATTTTTCTCATAATATAGTCCTAATTTTTATTATATTAAATTTAAAAAAAATAGATGTATGGCCATTTTCTTTTTGGTAAATTTTTGTTTCATTAGTAAGGGAATGAGTTAAGAAAAGGATTATCCTTAGGGATATTAAATGATTCCTTCTCATTAAAAAAATGAAAGTGGATGATCTTTTGAAGCTTGAGCACTTCTTTTTAGTGTAAGAGGCGATACAAAAATTTTAGGCAAAAATCTTTTGAACGGAGATTTGTAACTACTGTTCGTGACAATAACGACAAAGAAAATGACTAGTCCTAGAAACCAATTTTTTTTCTTCAATTTGTATTATTGCAAAAAGCTATTTAAGTCACTAATGTAAACAAGTGAAATAATAAAAAAATTAATACTTATTATTGTAAAACACAATTTTCTTCTGGTCTAACAATTTATTTTACAGAAAACAACATAAGTTAGCATTTTACTCCAATTAATTTTTTCAGAACACCTTTAGTCTAAATTTTTAATACAACAAGTGGCTTATTTTTGAAAAGATAAAAATGTACATTTTACGCGAGGACAGTCCTCAGAACAAAATTATATTTTTAGTATTGTATTTTATTAAAACATAGTAAATTACGTTTTTTTTTTTAAATCTTTCTGAAAGTTAGTTTTTTTGACATATAGGCTTTCTGAAATTCAATTCAATTGTGATTTGGCTTTCAACGTGTAGAGTTATGTGAAGAACAATAAGCTGGTTTTTGATAGTTTATAAATAAATTTTTTTTTTTGTAATCCCTAATTTGTGTACGTTGCAGTCTGTTCAATTCAGAACAATAAGCAACCCCATGACCCAATGAGATGAGGATGATGTGTATGACGTGTAAATGAGGTGTAGTCTTGTACAGACTCAGGTCGACCATTCCTGAGAGAGTATGGTTAATTGAACCCCAACCATCAAAGTACACCGGTAACTACTGTCTAGTATTCAAATCTGTATAAAAGTAACTACCTTTACTAGGATTTGAACCAGCAACCTTCGTCCTCGAAAATCAGTTGTTAAACAGCTGATTTTGGCGACAACTTTACCTCTAGACCAACCCGTTGGGTTATAAATAAATAAATACATAAAACAATATTAATATTACAAAAGTAACAAATTTTATTAAAGATTGAGCAATTTTATGTTCAATTACAAAAATGTAACTAATAATAATGATTACATAATACAAAAATTTGATTTACAAATTTTTGGCCCTTAATGATTTTCTTATGATAAGAGTATACAAAATCAAAAGCAATATCAAATTAAATTTAAAAAATAATAAATGTGATTATACTAATAAAATAATAAATCCTATTAATTAATTAATTAAATAATTATAAACACCATTATCTTCGTAAAAAACAACAACCCTTAAATTCTGAGATCCTTGATGTCACAGCATTGTGGAAGATAAAAATGGTGTTTAAGAGAAATAGTATAATTTACTGTCGATAACTATACTTCTGTAAGGAATCTTACGGCCTATTTGCACGATGCTAGTTTACTAGTAGGGCCTACTAGCACATAGGTGATGGTTTCCACGGAGCTAGTTAATTGATGCCAGAGATCTAAAGACATCTGTGGAGTTGTGCTGTGAATTGCTGTACAAAGTATAGCTTACTAGCAAGTAGCACAACGTGTAGTTGTGCTGTGAATTGCTGTACTAAGTATAGCTTACTAGCAAGTAGCACAACGTGTAGTTGTGCTGTAAATTGCTGTACAAAATATAGCTTACTAGCAAGTAGCACAACGTGTAGTTGTGCTGTGAATTGCTGCACAAAGTATAGCTTACTAGCAAGTAGCAAACGTTCACACTGAGCTAATTCACTATCGTTAGTTAATCACGTGACCTTTTCTCCTCTACTAGCACTAGTAAAATCAAACGTGTCACTAGCATTTTAACTGAACTAGTTTTAACTAACTAGTTATTCATTCTTATTATGCTACTTTGCTAGCTGCTGTTCAACTAGCAGCTAATCCTAGCATCGAGGGAATATGCCCTAATTGTTTCATAATTCGCAACCATACTGCATACGATGTGCGTTCTGCATATTATGCAGTATGCACAGGATGGTCGAGAGGGTTACTATACTTGTCGTTTACAAGTATAAACAAAAATATACTTTGTCAAAGGCCATGGTGGTCAAAAACAGATACTGGACATGCCAGCCCACATGGCACATGGGAGTTGTTTAAATTCATTGGAAAATATGAGGATGAATTGAAAAGTAATGCCTCCATCGCTATAACTATTATAATGATGGGCTAGACGTTCTCAAAAGTGATTAGTCATGTAATGAAACTCTTTGTAAACAAATCATCCTAATGGCGATTCACAGTCACAACTGAAAAAATTCAAAACTATCTGCCAGGAAAGTCAGGATTACCGTTTCTGGGATTATGATGGTATCGTTCATATGGAGTTTTTGGAATATCGCTCTACTGTCAACTCCTAAAAATATGTTATTACCCAATCAAATTTAAAGCGATGGCTGTGTAAGGTTCGTGCAGACAAAGAGCCAAATCTGCATCATGACAACCCTCGTCCATACACAAGTCTGAAAATATGTACAGCACTGGAGAAGCTTGGGTTTTACTTCATTCACCTTGTAGGCCAGATCTTGTGCCCTGACTTTTTCCTCTTTCCAAAGCTTATGAAACATTTCAAGGGCATGCATTTCTCTTCAGATGAAGAAGTGATAGCAAAGGTGAGAAAATAGTACTGTATGAAAAGTTCAGACTTCTTCCGTGACGAATTTTTCCAAAGCGTGTATGTTGGTGTAAATATATCACTGTTAATAACGATTATATTAGTGACCAGAGGACAGTTAAATCTATCATTTCACACTAATATGTAAACAATATATCCATTACTAATAAAGTCCAGATCTGAGGTTAACTTTCGATGCTTGAGAATATCGGCGCAAAAATCAAATATTATGGCATTCAAAGGAAGATGGCCAGTTCACTCAAAAATTATACTTTGCAACCAAACTATAGAACAAGTTTGAGATTTTAAATATTTAGGATGCAAGATTTCCTACGATAATGATGACGTGAGTGAAAAACTGGCAAAATTCAGCGCTGTCTGCAGTTCTATTCGCAGGATAATAGGAAAGAAAACAAGAAAGGACACCCAAATGAAATTTTATAGAGCAATAGCTGTACGATTCATAACATACGGGAATGAAAGATGGATGTCATTACAGAGGAATGAATCTTGTATCTGGGCTGCTGAAATAAGATTTTCGCAGGGAATCAAAAGTTGTACCTGGTTGGATAAAGTACGTAACAAAGCTATCCGTGCCAAGATAAATGATCAGTCACTGTTGTTAAGAAAATATATAAGATAAACTGGTCCAACAATTTACTTCGCATGCCAGCTCACAGACTTTCTCTGCGAACATGGAAATATAAACCTAGAGGGAAGCAAGACTTGGAAAGACCTAAAAAGAGATGGATGCCGGAACAGGCCATTGAGCCTAATCCTTGACAAATGATGATGATAATAATAAAGTTATTGCGATGAAGGCATTACTTTCTAATACACCCTCGTACTATATATTCTATACATACACAACCAAAAGGTTGGCCAATAAATATGTTGTAGACTCAAGACAAGACGGGAAGTGGTAGTATTTGTTCTGGCAAGCGGCAGATTAAATACTGTTTTTATAAATTGACAGTAGTGCTCATGGTTACTATAACAAGCTCATGTACTATAGCGGTAGTATGGAAATTACTCGTCCTCTGCTTCTCCCTGCAGAGACATAGTTATGATCAGTAGACATAAGTATAAGGCTGGACGGCTACTGTAAGCGGAATTGAGTTGAGTTAAGTGAAGTGGACTCTGCTGACAAAAACGAAACCATGTTTTTCTATATCTGGGCGGATACAGGATGGATAGCGGCGTCGCTGGCTTCAACGCCATTCAGCTTCGTTGTTGTCTTAGTCCATTTAGAAAGCTGACTACACTTCCTTAACCAATCGACCTTGTATGCTTTCCGACAACATTTCTGCAGACTCGCATGATTTCAGTGTATCTGTGGAGTTCTCTACTATTCTGTTCCATACCAGTTTATCTATTTGTGAGGCGGAACGGGAAAAGGGACCTCTTGTCGGAAGTAAAATGAGTTGTTCGGATAAAAAGATACATCGATATTTGGTTTCTTTTTGTAGTTTACTTTGTCCGGTGGTACTTTCAATGTATAACCTATAGGAATGACTAAGCAATAAAATATTTATTCAAAAATATCAAGGTATTTGGTGTGGAAGAATCCCGAGACCTTCCATTGGGTATTTAGAGCCAGAGTTAAAGCTACTAGTTGCAGAACCACTAAATAAAAGTAAAGGCACTCATTTAAAAAAACCTTCAGCATTGTCAAACATCAAAATTTTTTAAAACATTTAGTCTAATTTCTATGTGTAATTTGTTCTTAAAATGTAAAATTTAAAAACGTGCGATGTAAAAGTTTTAAAATCTAACACCAATTTTTTTTTAATCGAAAACTTAAGCTGTCGTAACTTATACAACTTCTGAGTGAAAATCTGAATTTTGCATGTAATTGGTCAAAATTTAATGCTAAATTTAAAAGGTTAATAGCTCAAATTACAAAATTTTCGCCAACAGGTCCCTTTTCGGATTCCATGTCATATTTAGAAATGGAGATTGATGAGAAACGAATTGAATGCTTTAGAAAGCGAAAAGTCCTGTAAGATGTTCTGACAAAAACTCATTAACTTGCAATTTAAAGTATTTATTTGGATTGAGGTAGCACAGTACGTTGATTGGGTATTTGAATCGTCCGAATCAGAACTTAATAACACAAATTCAAGCTTCTTATGAGAAGTGCTCAACATGTTTCTTCAATACTGACTCAGCAAAACTATGATCCTAGTTCCCATCCCCTAAAACTTCACTTAACTACGCTGCGCACAACTCGACTCATTTCCGCTCGTAGTGGCCACCTGGCTTAAGAATTTTTGACTGTATATCTTCACACTACTAATAACTAAAAAGCTTTGTAGACATTGTGACAGCATCTTTGGTGTAACAAACAACCTCATTTATCTTATTATCGTATTAACGTTTGGTAACATGAACAAGTATTGTTTGTAAATATTAATACTTGTAAATTTATATTGATAAAAAATTGACCAAGGAATTTGTATGTACTAGTAACGCGCTATAAGTTGACGATTGCGCCTATCATGTGGAGGACAGTAGCCTATACTATCTATCCTACTTACATCATCAGCCAACCTGAAAGCATAAGACATGTATCAACCACCACAAACACTTAAGTAATAAAATTCAATTCATGACCCGTCACGCTAAATAAGTAAGGAGTAATGTAATTATTTAAAGAAAGTTAATTGTTTAAAATTCAATTGCAATTTAGCATAACTTTACTGAAAATAATGAAATATTAAAACCCTAAAAATACAATAACATTTTGAAATTACGTTAAAAATAGGGTTTTACTCATGACGATAAGCTCGCATTGACGGAACTCATGGACTAACTACTAGTATTCTATCACTACAAATGTCAGAGTGAAGTAAATCAGTTTACAGCTGATGACCAAAAAGGATACTAAATATAGCTTAGGCCTAATATTATGACTTATTTAGAATGAATGTTTATTATTAAGGATAATTATTGTTGTTTAGGTCAACAGCCGAAAGGCTGGTTTGAACCTCTAGAGGTTTTACTAAGTAAAAAACGAGGAGTAAGGTGGTTTACCATTGCCTTCCTCACTGAGTTGAAAGAGTATGCTTATCAGCATGCCAGGCCCTCCGAAAAGCACTCACTTTCCACCCTGCAAATGACACCTTCACTTCATTCACCGCAGGGTCTGGCTGCATAGCGAAATTCATTACTCTCAGAGGAGATAACTCTGACTAGTGTCTTTTACACCTCTACCTCTTCTGTTCTTAAATAGTTCAGTCATATAAGTGGCTGACTACATGATAAGAAACAGAACTATTTTTTTAGCCCTAAGGATAATTATTAAAAGAATCAATAAATAATACAATGGGATGTTTATATAACGACATAGTTGTAAACATAATAAATCAATGTAAGAGTAAAACTACAACATGATGTCATGGTTAGAGCTGTCGCTATGATGTATTTAGAAAATCACATATAGTAGCACTTCCTTCCCCAAAATAGTCCAGTCTTACTCTCACTAACGATTGTCAACTTATATTGCATTACCAGTACAGTAATCTATCTTTAGTCTGGCACACCTTGGGTTCAGATTAAGGGGAGTTCATTCCGAAAATTTGATTCCATAATCAATTTTTTGAATTTTATTGAATATTAATATTTGTTATTTTCTGTTTAATATGGTATATAATGTATAGTGGTTGAAAAGAGAAAAGTTAGTTTTTTCTGGTGTTATTTCTGTGTTTATTATATTTATCTGAATATTTATTTATTTTAATTTGTAAACATGTTTTTTCTTACAAAAGACCCATTTTCTCAGAAACCACAAAACATAAAGAAATGAATTTTTTACTGTGTCTTTTGTAGGTTATAATGGTACTCTTGATCCTCTTTCAGCATTGTAAAAATATTTATTAAATTGCAAAATATTTTATTAAATTGCAAAAATATTTTTAAAAAAATTGGCCCCGTCAAAAGAATTCATAACTTTTTTATAAGTTGTTATATTTTAATGTCTGAGGATCAGTAGCCTCTTCTTGTATTCATAAATAATCCCTCAAAGTTACAGCTTTCAAATATTAATAGTTACTAGTTAATATACTAGGTAACTAGGTAACTAGGTACTAGGTAATTACTAGGTAATATTAATAGTTAGTAGTAATAGTTACCCGTCAAAAGAATTCATAACTTTTTTATAAGTTGTTATATTTTAATGTCTGAGGATCAGTAACCTCTTCTTGTATTCATAAATAATCCCTCAAAGTTACAGCTTTCAAATATTAATAGTTACTGAGATAATGAGTTTCAAATTTTGCTTATTTAACATTGGCGGGATACGTGGTATGAACTCCCCTTAAACAAAAAATATTACTACATATTTTATAGTACAGTTATCCTTCGCTTCAACACGCCTCAAGGCAAAACAACATGATGTGGTGTAAATAGCAATCCGGCAGGCAGGTTAGCCCCTTCACTTTCTCCTCATCCCTGTACCCTTCCATTGTCTATGAGTACGATACTGTTATCGTACAGAAGGACACGTCAGTTTTTTTCATATTCATTAAAATTGTGCAATTTTTGTACTACAATTGTGTTTTTAATGCTTCCTACATATAATATGCCATATGCTCTGGAAAGTTTGACATTTCGATACTTCAACAACCTCTAAGTCAACAACGTGTCAAAAAATCGACACGTCAAAGTGCTAATGTACTATAAAACTTTTGCCGAATCAAACAAGATTACAATTCTGCAGAATTTTTAAATTTATCTGTAATTTGTAATGATTTTTTTAAGAAAAATTTTGAACCACGAAGACAAAGAACATCACAGACTTTTTTTAGTACTGGTAACGCAATATAAGTTGACGATTGTCAGTGAGAGTAAGACTGGACTATACGGGAGGTGGAAGTGCTACTATATGTGCTTTTCTAAATACATCATAGCGACAGCTCTAACCGTGACATCATGTTGTAGTTTTACTCTTATATTGATTTATTATGTTTACAACTATGCCGTTTTATAAACATCCCATTGTATTATTTATTGATTCTTAATAATTATCCTTAATAATAAACATTCATTCCAAATAAGCCATAATACTAAGCCTAAGCTATATTTAGTATCCTTTTTGGTCATCAGCTGTAAAGTGATTTACTGCACTCTTGTAATGATAGAATACTAGTAGTTAGTCCGTGAGTTCCGTCAATGTGAGCTTATTGTCGTAAATAAAACCCTAGTTTTAACGTAATTTCAAAATGTTATTGTATTTTTAGGGTTTTCATATTTCATTATTTTCAGTAAAGTTATGTTAAATTGCAATTGAATTTTAAACAATTAACTTTCTTTAAATAATTACATTACTCCTTACTTATTTAGTGTGATGGATCATGAACTGAATTTTATTACTTTTTATTACTTAAGTGTTTGTGGTGGTTACATTTTAAGATCCATGCTTGATACATGGCTTATGCTTTTGAAACAATAATGCTTTTACAAAGAAAAAGCATTTCTAAGAATGATAAGATAATAAAATGGAATACAATTCATTTTATCATTATCTAGGTGGCTGTATTAAGGGGTCTTACAACAGGGAATTTGAAAAAATCACCTTGTAACTTTTTAACCTAAAATATTGTACGTTATCTTCTCATAAAATGATGTACTTTATTATTACTAACTTAAAAATTATTATTACTAATCAGTAGTATTTACTATTACTAACGATTGTTAGTAATTTTTAAAAAATTTTTAAAGTTAACATTGCATAAGTAATGTAAAAAAAATTCAATTTTTACAATATTTTTTTTTAGTTTTGTTAGAAAGGTTTTTTGTTTTACATCTGACAGTTCTTTTATTTTGCTTAACTATTTTAAAAAAAATCACATTTTTACAGTCTGAACTGATCTCATTTAGCTCAAATAATTAAGATACAAACAAATAAAGTTTGATCTCATTGACTCAAGTCATGAAAAATATTTACAATAATAAAAATTACAATAATCACAAATACGACTAGCGCTTTTTTTGTACATGAAATAACGATAAATTTATTATTCTTAAACTAAAGAATTATCTTTTAATCTAACTACAAATCATTAAGGGTTACATCCCAGGAGGACACCACAGTGGTGCAACCAGTGGTAACCGCAACAACCAAGAAAAACACCAGCAGTGCTGTTGGTACTATTCATTTGCCATATGGACGTTGAAGAGATACCACTGCTCTTCAAGTTGTGAACGCTAAAAACTTTTGTGGTCTGACTGGGTATTTACAATCTCCGTGTATAATAAAAATGCTTACAGAATTGTAAATACAGTACACTGTACTCGGTTTATACCGATAAACTGCCTAATTAATCCCAGTTATCTGGAGTAAAATTACTCACATTCCATAATCCTGTGACACCCAAGTCCTAAAAGTGCTGAACTAAAAAGAGTTTACTGTACTTAGTTTAATTGTTGAGCAATATAACCTCAGGATATTTCAGATGCAAAGTAGTTTTGTATAACATCCATCAGGAACTTTTGGAAACGTAAGAAACATTAGAGGTTCATGATAAACCCATCAAAAATTAGTTACAAGTTTTTTTTAAAAAAAAAAAAACATTTTTTTATTTTGTTATATAAAATACAAAAAAAAATTTTTTTAATAAAAGTTTGTTAATCATGATATGAACAACAAACTCTTTTCATACATAATTAAATTTATAATAATCATTAGGTAACGGAATGTTTTGGACACAAATGAGAAATAAATGGCTTGAAACAAGAATGCTCTTACAAAGAAAAAGCATTTCTAAGAATGATAAGATAATAAAATGCAGTACAACTCATTTTATCTTTATCTAGGTGGCTGTATTAAGGGGTCATATAACTTGAAATTTAAAAAAAAAACACTTTGCAACTTTTTAACCTAAAATATTGTACATTATCTTTTCATAAAATGATGTACTTTATTATTAATAACTTAGAAATTATTATTACTAATCAGTAGTATTTATTTTTACTAACGATTGTTAGTAATTTTTTTTTAATTTTAAAGTTAACATTGCATAATTAATTAATGTAGAAAAAATTCAATTTTTACAATAATTTTTTTACTTTTGTTAGAAAGGTTTTTTATTTTACATCTGACAGTTCTTTTATTTTGCTTAACTATTTTTAAAAAAAATCACATTTTTACAGTCTGAACTGATATCATTTAGTTCAAATAATTAAGATACAAACAAATAAAGTTTGATCTCAATGACTCAAGTCATGAAAAATATTTACAATAATAAAAATTACAATAATCACAAATACGACTAGCGCTTTTTTTGTACATGAAATAACGATAAATTTATTATTCTTAAACTAAAGAATTATCTTTTAATCTAACTACAAATCATTAAGGGTTATATCCCAGGAGGACACCACAGTGGCGCAACCAGTGGTAACCGCAACAACCAATAAAAACACCAGCAGTGCTGTTGGTACTATTCATTTGCCATATGGATATTGAAGAGATACCACTGATCTTGTACGCTCAACGAAGAATTCTGAAGAAAAAGGACATTTTTTGGGGTACATCCTTTTGTTGCTAATCATTTTATAAGTGATTTTTAACCTTTTAGATTGATTTGCGAAAGAATCTTTACAATTTTTTTAATTATATATGTGGATTTCAATCTCACACAAATTCAAGGAATTACTAAGTTTTGTAGTGTGCAGACATAAATGTCAATATAAAAAATTATATAATTAAAAGAAGTAATAAATTAAATTGTTTGT
Source organism: Catonia carolina (assembly GCA_035578175.1). NCBI lineage: Eukaryota > Metazoa > Arthropoda > Insecta > Hemiptera > Achilidae > Catonia > Catonia carolina. The sequence continues at coordinate 13,082,168 of JAQMRL010000006.1, read as the reverse complement.
ACTGTTTGCGGTACGATGCCGACTAGTAATAAATATAATAATTCAAAGTACAACAGTGTCAAGAAGGGGCTACAAGGCTGTAGGGTTGCTTGTGGCCAGACAGAGAGGCTGATTAAGAAAGAGAAAGGAGATACAATTAAAATGTAACAAGTGTTGTGATGTAACAAGTGATTGGTGGAGCCAAGTTTGAAAGAGGCTTAATGATTGGGTAATTAAAATGTAACGGACGAAATGAAGGTTGAAGGACGATGCTGTGGTTTCGCTAGGGAGTTGGAGGACATTCTGCAAATAGTAATTGAACAAGCCAAACGTATAAAGTTGTATAAAATATGAAATTTAAAAAGTGTAAAATTTAAAGTAAAGCAATTTAAAAGAAGTATAATAAAATAATGTAGAACTTTTATTCAAAGTTATAAATAATTCATTCCGGAGAGTCATCGGGAAAACGACCTGAAGTTGGCAACGGGAATTGACATATAAAGTGAAGTTGTATAAAATTTGAAATTTAAAAAGTGTAAAATTTAAAGTAAAGCAATTTAAAAGAAGTATAATAAAATGTAGAACTTTTATTCAAAGTTATAAATAATTCATTCCGGAGAGTCATCGGGAAAACGACCTGGAGTTGGCAACGGGAATTGACAACGGATTAGCAGGTGCCAAGTACCCTAAAGAACATCTAACAGTATACATGTATACATATAAAAAGTTTTTTTATATATATAAATTAAAATATATTTAAATAAAATATATACGATATTAAATGATTATTCCTGTATTTGTTTGTATTTATTACAATAGATAGCACAGCTTCTTTAATTAAATATAATCTTTAAATTTTAACTGTTCATTATTTTATTTTTTCCAACATTAAATGTTGGAAAAAATAAATATAAAATAAATAAAAAAATAAATATAAATTTTATATTCACATAAATTTAAAAAGAGATTAAATAATTAATGAACAGTTTTTTTTGACTTTACAAGATAATTTTATTTGCAACTGTATAAAATTAACAACAAGCAAATTTGTAAAAAGGATACAAATATTGACAAATTTTATGACATTGAGGAGATCGCTGCCCATTGATAGTACTCCAACCGTAATCATTAAGTTAGTTCATAGTTTACTTAAATTTATTTTGTTTTTTTTTTTAATTTTGACGTCTCATGATATCTCTACTCCAGAGTCGTTTCAGTCTTTGCATAGGGGCAGTTGGTAAATCTGGTGTGTCTAGGTCAACAATGAGCTGGTTTGGATTATTGGGTTATTTCTTTTTAAATCGTGTGTATGTGTGCAGGAACACATCGTTGATGTATGGGACGTTTAAGTTCGTGTACAATGTATCGTTCGTTACGTAAAAGGGAGCACTAGTTATCTGTCTTAACAATTTGGACTGAAAGCGTTGTATTTTCAAAATGACCGACGGTTTGGCACAATAGTAAATTTGGCTGCTATACATCCAAACGGGTCTAAGGTAACACTTTTTCAATGAAGTGGGAGTTTAGAAGATCTGGAAATCAACGAATACAGTTGTTTACTTCTAGCGTCCAAAGTTTTTTGCGTTTCGTTAACATTTTGGTTCCACATTAGTCTTTTGTCGATGTAGAGACCAAGATACTTTATTCTGTCATGTTGAGGAAGCGGTACACCATACAAATAGACTGAAGGAAAAAGTTTTTTCGTAAAGAAAACGTGACTTGTACAGTTTTAGTAGCGTTAATTTTAATCCTCCAGTTTTGAAACCACAATTCAAGAGTATTCAAATGTTTTTTTTTAAGTTTAAAGAAACATTATCATGACTCTCAGAAGAAGATAGAATTACGGTATCATCTGCGTAAGAGGCCATCGTTGTCATTGAACAGTTAAAATTTAAAGATGATAATTTAATTAACGAAGCTGCTGCCATTGATTGTAATAAATACCAACAAATACAGGAATGAAAATTTGAGACAGTTTTAATCTCAAAGACTGAATAGAAACATCATTATAAATTGTAATTTTTAATTTTACTAATATTGCTCTGAAGGTGGTATCACTAAAACATACGTAAGTATTTTAACCTTAAAATGCAACCAAAATAATAAACTCTCACAAATCCTAAGATTACAAAAAATGAAAAAAGCACTGGGACAAGTTCAGAATCGGTACAACAAGAAATCGATGTCAATCAAACTGAAAATCAGGCACTACAACACGGTTGTGAAACCAGCAGCATTGTATGCAAGCGAGACTTTAGCTTTGGATAAAAGAAACGAAATGGAAGACATCAAGAAAGAGGAAAGAAAAATAATCAGGAAAATTTTAGGATCAAGACAGACCAAAGACGGATACAGGTTACAGAAGATAGAAACGACAGAAAAATTCTCTTAACATCGAAATTGATATGAGAAAGAGAAGAGCGAAATTCTACGGACACATACAGAGATTACCGACACACAGATTAACAAGACAGATTTTCGATCAAATTACTAAGTGGCAATCAACAACAAACTGGGTAACACAAACCAACGGTGATCTACAGAAGGCGAATATTGAAACGGGGGAAATTTTCGACAGAGATAGCTTTAGAAGCAAAATCAACAAATGGGAAGTTACACTAGAGCCAAAGGAACCGAAGCCATACAGACCAAAATGGGATGAGGAGCGAAAAAAGCAACACAGCATAAGAATGAAACTGTATTGGCAATAAGAAAAACAAAAAATGAAAAACAAAACGAAGCATTTGCTTAGCGTCTTCCATTTCAAGGGAGTATTCGCAAATAATAATAAAAATAATAAACATGATAAATTACATTAATACTGTAATTTATATTAATGGTTGGAAGGATGCATTTAAAAAATTTATTTGTGAATTAGGGCTTACATATATTCAGTTTGGTATTGCCACTTGTTGCACCACCTGGTGATGTCCTAGTGGGATATAGCCTTAACTGTAACATGACAGTGAAAGAAGAGGAAAAATATTTAGAATATTTTTCCATAATTCTTGTTAAAGATCTAATATTTTTAAATCACACAATAGAGCAAATGTGTCCATCTTAAAAAAAAACTATTACACAAAAAATATTACAAAATCATATTACGGAAGATTACGATAAGTCTTATAGCAATTATCTAAAGTACTTTTCTAAAATTATTTTCCAAAAATTCATCAACATGCATCATTTATCATGTATTGTTTTAACACATTGGAACCTATAGACAAGTCCAGCTCTTCTGCCGCAAACGACTCTAATATCCTAACAAGTGAAACTCATCGCACATATTGCGTTGTTTTAAAAGGAATAGAATGGCTTAGTTTCGTCTTTAGGTTATTATAAACTCTTTTTACAATCTTTAGATTCTCAAATTCATCACTATACTATTTTTCAAGGGTGATGAGCTCTGAACGTATGCATTGCCCCCTACCCACTTTATAGCTAGCCAATCACTTGCCAGCAACGTTGCTAATACTTGCTCTTGTAGCTCTGTTAAATATTTCGTCGGCCATTTTATTGGTCTTTCAAAAATAATTATAACCTATAGACATACAATCAGCTGATTATATTATAAAGTATTGCATGTTAACTCGCTCTATAATCGATGTACTCAGTACGAGATGCAAGACGAGAATGAACTATTGCGGCTCTTATACGCATGCGCGCGTAATGGTTGTCAGGTAAAATCTGACAACACTGGCAAACATTCTGATTGATCTAAACGTATGGAACAGCAGAGCTCAACAACCGTGAAAAGCATATTAGAAGCCTTAACTAATGTAAGTCATAGAAACTATGACTTACAATGACTAAAAAATCAACGAGTTGTGATATGGCATTATTGTTGTATTATTTTTTGGAATTTAGTTCTATTATTTTTTTTTGGTTTCAAAGTTTATGTATAATTGCACATATAATGTGTTTCATGGTTAATGAGCTCACCTGTTCCACATGTTTGGACCAATCAGAATGTTTACCAGTGTTGTCAGATTGTACGAATAGTTCAGCCTGGCAAACATTACGCGCCGTATGGGCATAAGAGCCGCAGTAGTTCGCTAGTGTCTTGCATCTCGTACCAAACACATCGATTATAAAGTGCATTAAAATGCAATACTTTATAATATTACCAGCTAATTGTACATATAATTGTTATTGAAAGACCAAAAAAAATGGCTGACAAAATATATAACAGAGTTACGAGAGCAAGTGTTTGGCAATATTGCAGGCAAGTCATTGGGTAGCTATGAAGCGAGAGGGGAAATGCATATGTTCAGAGCTCATCAGCCCTGTAAAACAGTATAATATGTAATTGTTAATGTTTATTGTAATTACTTACGATTATTTTTATCGTTACTGTTTAACAAAACCTACTTTTTATTCAAAAAGTGGTGTTATACAAATAGATATTTTAATTTCCAATTACATTTTATTGTTAATATTTAAATTTAAAGAAAAAGGAAATTTGAGTTTTAAATAGAAGTTAATGTAAAGAGGTAAGTTTTGTAAGTTATACATTATTATTGTTTGAAAATAGCTAAAAACGCCGAGGATCTGTTAACATTACTTTACGAAAAACAGGGGGCTCAAATGTGTTAAAATTGTAATTTTACTATATTAATGAGTATAAACACTTTAGGCATAAGATGTAAAAAAAATGTAATGAGTAGGTACTTTTGTTATAAAAATAAGCACAGGAAGGTTAACCTCAAATTGTAATATGATGCATATTATAATAAAAAGAAACAAGTTAATAAACCTAACTTGGTTTTTGAACTTAAACATCTTAAACTTAAATACAGTATTTTGATGGACACTTAACAGAATACAAATTAAAGAAACAATTAATTATACAAACAAATTATACAGAATAATACAGTACAAAAATCTGGTGTGAAACACTCACACAACTTTCTCTTGCCAATGTAAATAATTATAACAATAAACCCAACATTAATAATAAAATATTAGAAATAAACAAAAAAACTAACCTCAAAAACATAACCTTATTTTAATCATGAGTGAATGATGCAAAATGAAAATCAACCTCAGTTTGGCTTAGAAATACGGAAAATCACTCTTTCTCTCTAAACTAGGCTCTGTAGAGAAAAATGCTTTAAATAAAAGTTGTAGATCTTTTAATTTTCTATAAATTTGATTATATACACTTTTGTCGTAAAATGCATACTAAGGCCGAATCTTAAAAAAATCAATTTTTCACACATTTTCGTGAGAAAAAAAACAGAAAATCGCAAATTACCGCTAAACTAAGCGTTATACAAAAAATTGTTTGAAATAAAAGTTGTAAAATTTTCAATTCTCTACAACTTTTATTATATAAAGTTTTGCGCTAAAATGCATATTAAAGCTGTAATCTTAAAAAAACAACGTTTTTACGTGAAAACAGCCTCACCCAGAATTTCAGCAAACATGACGCCTACCCTATCTTGTAGAGAATAAAAAATTGAGTAAACCAGGCGATTTTTAAAAAAATCGTAGGACCAGTTTTTGAGAAAATCGCAAAAAAGTGAAAAATTACACGAATAAACTACCACTTCCGGTTGACCGATTTTGATGAAAATGTTCGTGTCGAGTCCGGTAGTGGTACTTAACTTAAGTTTCAAGTTCGTACGATGTTCCGTTCTTGAGATATTCTGTTCACACACACACACACACACACAGACCAATCGCTAAAAACATGTTTTTTGAGTTCAGGGGGTCTGAAAACGTATAGATCCGGTGAAAACTCGATTTCTTAAAATCGACATGAAAACAATACTTTCCTTCCTATATATTCATATAGGCAAGAGAAAGTAAAAATCACTAATACGAGGGGGCACCCAATAGTAACCGGAATAGCATGCCGTGGGCGGTGCTTGTGTAGTACGCATTTCTCCCGCACAGACGTGTATAGCGCAACTCATTGTAAGTTCAGTGCAACTCATTGCGAGTTCAATATTCATCAACAGTGATTGTTTTTGCTAGCGCTGTTTTGTTCTTATTTCGTTTTTTATGATGGCAAGTTTAAGTGAATAACGTGTAACTGTGAAATTTTGTTTTCTACTTGGTAAAAGTGCTGCTGAAACTGTTTTAATGTTAAAAACAGCCTACAAAGATGACGCTATGGGAAAATCTCAAGTATAACAGTGATTTTCTCGGTTTAAAAATCGCGACATGTCGATTGATGACAAACCTTGTTCTGGACGTCCATCAACTATCCGAATTGACGGAAATGTTTAAAAAATTTGAGAGCGTGTACACTCAGACCGTCGACTGACAATTTGGAAGTTTTAAGAAGATTGCGCAACAGTTTCATCAAAAAAATCTGATTTGTGGCAGACAGGAGACTGGTTCTTCCACCACGACAATGCACCTGCACACATAGCCATCTCGGTGAAAGATTTTTTGACTAAAAATGGCATGGTTCTGCTGCCCCATGCACCACTAATCGCCTGACCTTGCTCTGTGCGCCTTTTTTTTTATTTCCACGCATGAAAAGGGACATTAAAAAAAGACACCAATTTGACAACATTGAAGCAGTCAAGAAAAAAACAAGGGAAGAGCTGTCAGATATTTCTAAAGATGACTTCAAAAAATGTTTTAAAGAGTGGAAGCATCGGCAAGATAAATTTATTAGTTGTAATGGAGAGTATTTTGAAGGAGATTAGGTTGTTTTGTAAAAAAAAGTTGAAAATAAATAGGTTTTGAAAAATAATTCCGGTTTCTTTTGGGTACCCCTCGTATGTATAATTATATAAGCTTGAACTGCAATACAAGAAGCTCAAGAATAATTACTAGTCAATTTATTATTTTACAATTAAAAAAAATCATGGATCATTGCATACCATTTTTGCCTCTCCCACTCCTATGCATCGATATTACTCCCTTACTATCGATCCAGCTGTTAATCTTCGCTGACGCTGCTTCAAATGTTACAAAATGGGAGTTAGAGAGAAAAATCTTTTCCAGTCTTCAGTTGCCGTATGCACATATGAAATTTTTTACTATATAGTTCTGTTATAATAATATATTTACATTAAAGTACAGCGTAAAGCTTATATAAAATTACAAAAGTATAACGTTTACAATTTTATTGTAAACTAATCAAAATGATAGAGCTTGTTCGACGAATGGAGTCACGTGCATTAAGGGTATCCAGACAAAAGAAATATGTACATAAGAAAAAGTTTTACATTTCCGGTTTTTTGCAAATTATTAAAATTCAGAGTTTTCTGCATCCAACGATAAAGGCATAATTTGTTGCGGGTTTTGCAGTCCAGACAAAAGAAATATGTACATAAGAAAAAGTTTTACATTTCCGGTTTTTTGCAAATTATTAAAATTCAGAGTTTTCTGCATCCAATGATAAAGGCATAATTTGTTGCGGGTTTTGCAGTTTTTTTTAAGATTAAAAATATTTTGAATTCTTACGTTATTTTTTAAACATTACTTATTTGCATAAAACATCTCTATTTTTTTTTTAATAACTGATTATTTCATAATTTCTTTATTTCGTGCGATTTTTTGTTTTAAAACTTTAAGTTAGCACCAGGCCACCTGCGAATGTAATATAGTAACCGCTGAACTGTAAAAAATAACGTATTGAATTATTTACTGTTTAATTAAAATTAAGAGTGTTCTCTTTAGTTTTTTCTTGTTTCCAGTAAGTATCAATTTTTGATACATAAGAAACATTTTCTCAGCCAGCTGTGAATGGATTTTAATTAAATTTTTGCACAGCCTTTTATACCATAATTTCAATGTACTGAGTTAATATTACGTAAAATAATGTGTTTAAGGGGAGTTCATTACGAAAATTCGATTCCATAATCAATTTTTTTGAATTTTATTGAATATTAATATTTGTTATTTTCTGTTTAATATGGTATATAATGTATAGTGGTTGAAAAGAGAAAAGTTAGTTTTTTCTGGTGTTATTTCTGTGTTTATTATATTTATCTGAATATTTATTTATTTTAATTTGTAAACATGTTTTTTCTTACAAAAGACCCATTTTCTCAGAAACCACAAAACATAAAGAAATGAATTTTTTACTGTGTCTTTAGTAGGTTATAATAGTACTCTTGATCCTCTTTCAGCATTGTAAAAATATTTTATTAAATTGCAAAAATATTTTTAAAAAAAATCTGGTGTGAAACACTCACACAACTTTCTCTTGTCAATGCAAATAATTAACAATAAACCTAACATTAGTATTAAAACATTAGAAATGAACAAAAACTAACCTCAAAAACATAACCTTATTTTAATCATGAGTGAATGACGCAAAATGACAATCGAACTCAGTTTGGCTTAAAAATACGGAAAATCACGCTTTCACGCTAAACTAGGCTCTGTAGAGAAAAATGCTCTAAACAAAAGTTGTAGATCTTTTAATTTTCTATAAATTTAATTATATACACTTTTGTCGTAAAATGCATACTAAGACCGAAATGTTAAAAAAATCGATTTTTCTCACGTTTTCGTGAGAAAAAAAACAGAAAATCGCAAATTACCGCTAAACTAAGCGTTATACAAAAAATGTTTGAAATAAAAGTTGTAGGTTTTTAAATTCTCTACAACTTTTATTATATAAGTTTTTGCGCTAAAATTTATATTAAAGCCGTAATCTTAAAAAAACAACGTTTTTACGTGAAAACAGCCTCACCGAGAATTTCAGCAAACATGGCGCCTACCCTATCTTGTAGAGAATAAAAAATTGAGTAAAATAGGCGATTTTAAAAAAAATCGTAGGACCAGTTTTTGAGAAAATCGCAAAAAAACTGAAAAATTATACGAATAAACTACTACTTCCGGTTGACCGATTTTGATGAAAATGTTCGTGTCGCGTCCGGTAGTGGTATGTAACTTAAGTTTCAAGTTTCAAGTTCGTACGATGTTCCGTTCTTGAGATATTCTGTTCACACACAGACCAATCGCTAAAAACATGTTTTTTTGGGTTCAGGGGGTCTGAAAACGTATAGATCCGGTGAAAACTCGATTTCGAAAAATCGACATGAAAACAATACTTTCCTTTCTATATATTCATATAGGCAAGAGAAAGTAAAAATTGGCCCCGTCAAAAGAATTCATAACTTTTTTATAAGTTGTTATATTTTAATGTCTGAGGATCGGTAGCCTCTTCTTGTATTCATAAATAATCCCTCAAAGTTATAGCTTTCAAATATTAATAGTTACTGAGATAATGAGTTTCAAATTTTGCTTATTTAACATTGGCGGGATACGCGGTATGAACTCCCCTTAAATACTTTTTTTTCACTTAAATATGACAAACGTAATGCTAGCAGTACACTATTGCCGAATGATTCGACGAATATTCGGGCCAAGTCGCGACAACGAATCTCAGCGAATGTTCTACACGAACTAACCCAGTACATACTCGTCTATATTCGCGAAACCTCAGTTCGATCGTGTCATCACATAATTCAACGTAGATCAGAAAATGGATTTTGATGTAGGGGTTGCAGCGGATTTTTATATGTACAGTTATGCGTACTACAAATACATTCATGCATACCACCAGAAAAAAAATTCAGAAACCTTCTTCTTTTTTAATTCTACCGTGGAACGGTTTAATTGTTCGCTTAAACGAACCCACGCGTCGTTTATGTGCTTCTTATCCTTGTGTTTTTTATGGCAAGGATCCGATAACAATCCCTCACTAAGGTAAGCTTCCAAAAAAACTAAAGTATTTTCATTTGACCATTCCATAGCAAAATACACAGTTAAACAGTTATAAAAAAAATAAATAAATAAAAAGTACACAGTAAATAAATTAGTAGGTAATGAATAAAATAATAAATAAGTAAGTAGGTAATGAATAAAAAGTAAATAAAAATTATGGTGTAGAAACAAGGAATAATGTAGTCCGAATGAAGGCGAGTGTGTACTGCTAGCAGTTTGCCCCACTTCGCTGTCGTTATTCGTCTACATTCGTCCCCTTTGATTCGTGCAAAGTACCGACTCCAGACCGAACTAAGGCCAATACGAACCATGGCGAGGCGAAGTGGAACGAATAACCACAAATACACCGAGTACACTATCGTATTCGCCTGACTTCGCCTACATTCGGCGATAGTGTACTGCTAGCATTACGATTTTCAAAAGCGGTAATTTCAAAAAAAAAAGTCTTATCTTCCTAACAATAAATCAAAATTCTACTAATTCAGTGGGTACAGAAAAGCCTGAAAAGTAACCACAAGAAAACTGGACAGGATAGCTTTTTAGAGTTTTTCAGTTTTTTAATAGTATTTTCGGTTTTATGGAAATTATTAAAATTCAGAGTTTTCTGCATCCAACAATGTAGGCATAATTGGCCACCTCCGTAGCATAGTGGTCAGCGTGCTAGTCAACTGTATGGAGGTCCCAGGTTCAATCGAGCCACGATCTGGAAATTTTCACAAGTCAAAACCCACTGTTCTTGATGCATTACCCACTGTAGTTGCTAATAACCAAGCAGTTGATGCGACTTTAAATAAATTTAAAAAAAATTAGATATTTGTTTGAATTATCTGAAATTTTGGATTAGTAGCATAGTTGTATATATTATTTTGTACCACAACGACCAGAAAAGAGACTAAATAAAAACTATACGAATAAATCTACATTAAACACTTCCAACAATTATATAATTTCGTTAAAAATTACAGGATTGTAATTTGTTTATTGCACGTAAAAATTAGAAGACAAACAGGTAGAAAACAGTTTCATTAGACACGTACAATTTAGGGATAAATTTTAGTCTACATCTTAATAAAATTGTTACACAGAGTAAATGAGTGACAAAGTAATGTTATCTCTTACCCAGCCGACTCCAACCTTCAGACAAGCTCTACATACACTCGAACCCTGTTTGGATTATGAAATTTTCAGATTAACTGAAATACGATGCAATCATACAAACAAATTTTCATTAAAAGAATTTAATTCATTTGAATGCGTCTTGAGTGAACTTGGAAAAAAGTATGGCCAACACTTTGTTTTATCAAGAGCCCAGAAGAAGACAAACTGGCAAACAGCTACAGAGTGATTCATTTAAAAGAAGCCCACCGTTCGAGTAATTTAATTAATAGCCGTTCGAGTAATTTTCATATGCTGTATTGGCAGCACTGATCACGATGTTATCGACTGGCCTTTATAGTACAATTTATATTATTATTTAATTATTATATTATTGTAGAGTACAATTTTTTCCAGCAAGATGGTGCAACATGTCGCACGTCTCGCCAGTCCCTATCTCATATCAATCAGGTTTTTCCCATGTGAGTTGTTAGTAAAGATTTGTGGCCTCCTCGTTCACCCGATTTGAGTATGTGCGATTTTTTTCTATGGGGTTATTTAAAAGAAACTGTTTACCAAACAAACCCCTGCAGTATACATGAGATAAAGAATAACATCATGGCAGCCATTCAAGCTATAGGCGTTTCCGTATTGCGTTGTGTGTGCATTAATAACATTGAACGAGCGCAAAAATGTGTAAGCATTCAAGGACGCCACTTTCAGCATCTACTGTAAAGGTGAAGTTGAAATTTGTATATAAATTTTAAATAAATATGTAAAATTATGTATTAAGTAATTCTATTTATTCACTTACTATTTGAATCCAATTGAGTGCCGAAGGTCGCTGTTAAATGCAGCGGGCTACTTTTAAATGAATCACCTTGTAGTTCAAGAAAACCCTGGATGTGAAGAAGCAGATGAAGCTGACAAACGAATGGATAACAGCTGATGGTGTCACTTTTGAAAACCTGACTGATGAGGACATTGTGACAGCAGTCAACTGGCAAGATACTGAACAGGACTATGAAGAAAGTGATGAGCTGGCAGGTGATACAAAGCAGCTTGTGTCACACAGAGATGCGGCAACAGCCTTTACTACTTCAAGTAACACAACACACTACACCCACAGACGTCATGTTTGGCAGTGGCAGAACATCGCATTTTCCTGCAGATTCACCTCATTACACCAAAAGACATTAACAAAATTTAAAATTTCTGAGTGAGGTGTGTACAAGTCAGTAATTTAACTTGCAACAGTATTCACAAAATTAATTTGACAACTTCAAAATGTAATTTAATTTTTTGTTTTTTACGTACAGTACAGAACAAGTGTAAATATTTTTCTTAAACTGTACAATTTACACAGGAACTTAATGTATTTCAATTGTGTCACTAACACCTCTTCAATCCTGAGGTCCTCAAATGAGAACCTTTGTTTTTGTCGATTAATTTTTTTTAATCACACAGCTGATTTTGAAACCTGACTACCTTAAATATGGATAATCCCTAGTTAAGGTTTGAGAAAACCATGATTTTTAAATAAAGTTATTTGTGTTAAAAATACAATAAATCGATAAAAACAAATGTCCTCATATGAGGACCTCAGGATTGAAGAAGAAAACAAATATTCTTTTCATGTAAAACACTGTTTATTTTTGCCCTCTTGATATTAAAATTTTAAAAAAGAGTCCAAAACGTGTACGGATTAACGGGGTTAATGTGTAATTATTCAAGGACATGTTTTCATATCAATAACTATAATACATGAATACTGAAAATGAATATAAACAACTATAATCAATTACATAAAAAAATGAATAAATGCAGCTCATAATAAAAAAAATGGTAACTTATACTTAAAATTAATAGTAAGGTATACATAATATTGGTAATATATTGGTTTACATTTATTTCTAGAATTAAAGTACTATGGAATTTTAGTACAATCAACAACCTTGATTAATTAATTTTAAATTTTGCTCATTCCCAACAATTCTGGATTAAAACAATGGTATAGAATCGTGGACAGAAGAAATTCGGAAAGTAAAGAAAGTTTTTTCAGAACATATTATCGGTAGAAGTATTAAAACAAAATTTAGTTTTACAACTAATTAATCTTAAGGGGAGATTGCACAATGGTTTTAACTCAAAATTTTGATTTTTGGTTTTTTATGTTTTTCAATAGTTAAGGCCTAGATCTACCAGAAAAACATTAAATTATGGCAAAAACATATTTTTTTTTATAAAAAAATTAAGTTTTTATCAGGTTTACACAGAAAAATTATCATGTTACGAAGAACTAATATTTTTTTCATAATTTTATACTGCTCATTTTAGTGCAAAGAGAATTTTAGTTTTTAAAATACCTGCATCACGGTTTTTAATATTCTCAGCTGTTGGTTCAGCTTTCTAAACAACTGTTGATGGGAAATTTACTTGTTTGTGTACATATTGTTTTTGATTTGTGCCTTCTTGTTTCTTACCTTTTCCCGTAAATTTAGATTTTTAACACTAAGGTACATTTTTCTCAGAAACCAATAAACCCCTACCACGCTGAAATTTTTATTAGCTAATTATCTTGTATATCCACATATACCAAAATGTGTATGACTTCCTTAGAAGCTCCAAAAATTAGTAATACGCAAAAAACTTGGAAAATAATTTTTTTAAATTTTATGTTATTCATAATTTAAAAGAAAAAAATGGTCTAGTCCAAAGATTAAATTAAAAATATGTCAGTAGCTCGAGAAGAAACCCGACACCTATAGTGTGTAAAGTTTCGTTTCCCTATCTTTTACCAATCCTATGAAAAATGTACCTAAAAATAGCAAATTTAAAAAAGGCGGGGTACAAAGTACAGTCTCCCCTTAAGCTACTTTGCTAGGAAATTGCCAATCAAATTCAAACACTTATAGCATTGCAAAAGTTTTTGAGACAGTTACTATCAGCCTTTTGTCAGTTTGTTACCATTTTCAAAGCAAGTTATAGAAAAATCTCCCAATTGAAACAAGTCTTGCATCAACACTGCAAAGTCCGATATCGTAAAGAAAAACAATGATGCCAAAGGTCAATAGGTTTAAATCACCACTAACAAATTCATGAAGGACTATTCTTAATATAGGAAGTGATAAATGCACCTCATCATGATGTGACTCTGTTCAAGACTCTCGAACCTGCTTTGCAGATACCCAACCTCTGGGGTGGAGTGAGTTCGGAGTAACGAACTCTGCATTGTGGGGTGATGTGTGGTAGCAGTCTTGTAAGAGTCTGTGGCGGTTACTCATCAAACGTGACGAGGGGAGCCTTGTCAATATGAGTTCTAGGGGAACCGAGGTGCCCATTGGTGTGGCTAGCCAGTGCTCGGTTATGGTGACGGGTTTAGTGGCTGTGGTTTTCTGGCTTTGGTCACTAAGCTTGATAGTTCGCTCTAGTTAATTGATAGTTCGTTACAACTGAAAGTCGGACCAAGCATTCTTCCAGAATATTCGTTCTTCATGAAGCAACATTTTTGAACAGAACCATTATTCATTAAACTACCAAAAACTCAGCAATTTACCTATAAATTTCAATTTAACGAATGTTTTTTGCATTCAAAAAATGAATCACAATGCACATCTCACATTTGGAGTAATCGTTAATTTTTTTACACATTTCAACGCCACAGAATTTAAACAGGAAATGTCCACAGTAGAGGATTTTACCAGCATCATATGAAAACATTCTTTACTTTCCAAATTACCCTCATACATTTATCTTATTCGGAATTAAATTACTATAGAATTTTTGTATCGTCAACAAAAGTAATTCAAACTTTTACTTGTACATTAAAATTCTGCATAAAAACAGAAGATAAATTAACTTAATTTTAGATATTTCTAATTTTTGGCTAGATTACTCTTATAACATTACAATAAAAAAACTGTCATGAGATTTTTCCAGGAGAAAACATCTCATCCGAGATTTTCGCTTAAAAGTCTCAACATTTTTTATAATTCACCAACGTGTCAACAGATATTGATTTAAGTTGCTCAAAAACCCACAATGAAATTTAATAATGTTTGATTTCTAAAAGAAGAAGCTGAAGGAATAAAATGTAAGGGACAATTTAGATGAAACTGATCCTGATTTTGTTGTTGACAATTGCGAAGATGCGACTTCTGATTCATCAATATCATATGAGGACTATGTCAATGTGGTGATAGTGGATCCTAATCTATAGAAGTCTGCAGACCACTAAACCAGAAATTGAACCCCATGCAGACCACCCCTACATATTTAATAATAACACTTTCGCTGCTGATCCCATCAATTGATGTCATCACGAAACTTTTCCGTTTTGCGGATCCCGTCGTTTGTATGGCATTTCTTGTGTTACAAACATTATTTTAAATTTTTATTAATGAATATCATCACTAAAACGCTTAAGGTGTGGTATCGTTTGTGCGATTGTCGCATGCGTCACTGACAAACTCATCAAATGATTTCTCAAAAAGTTATTCCGTTCATTTGTCCGACGCAAGAGTTTGCATGCACCAGCTGCATCAACTGTTTTGGGAACCAGTCACCTGCAGTAGTCGCATGCATCTGTTTTTCCAAAGATGATGACGCAAAACTCACTGAATTAGCTGCAGAAAAACTACAACTATTTGGTCCTTCAAACTTGCTTTCATCGTCTAATAGATACAGTAAATTCCGCTAATCAAAAATAATTGGGGTGAGCCGATTTCGGATAAACCGGGTTCTTAAAATAACAAGAAAACCGTGTTTTATTGTAAAAAAATATTACTGTATCCTAAAACTTTAATTTGTATGATTTAATTGTCAAATATTTTCCGTACATTTTAATTTTTTTTGTTTATATTTCCCATTCATTTTCTTACCGAAATGTCCTGCCAACGTTTAACTAAAATTACAATAGTGGGCGTCACTTCGATGGTTTTGACCACGCATTTACGTTTACACGACATTGTTAAATATCATTTTACTTCCACTAGCAGTACGTAACACTAATTAGCCACAAAACGAAATGAAAACTACATTAAGGCCAAGACATTACCGTACCCATTCAACCACAATACAGTACTAATTGACTGTTTACAGTCAATTAGTGGAGCTAACGCTCTAAGGAAAATACTCGTTATCGGTAAAAATCTTGTCTGCAGTGCTGAATGTCATGTAGGCATACTTTACATGCTATAATTTACAGTATTTATTATTTATTGTTTTAATTAGTTATTTGTAGAAAAATTACTTTAAAAATTCTGAGGATTTTTTGAAGTTTTGGATAACCCGGGTTTCGGTTAACCCGGGTTTCGGTTAACCCGGACGTGCAGTTGGATCGCTTGTTTCACTGCACAAATGAAACTACCCAACCTATGCATCAGTCGCATGCGACAATCGCACAAACGAAACCGCACCTTTATTGAAAATTTTGTTTCCTTTCTGTAATTACAGTAACGTATGTTTACTAAGCGTGTTTATAACCTACAAATTGTGAGGTACAGCACGCGCTTTGTTTGTCATTTTGCAACGTATTATTGAATGAGGATGAAACTATTATTATAATTATAATATATATGATGATATTATTAGAATTGTAAATGGATTTTATAATAATTTATTTTAAATGTAATACAATATAATTAAGCCATCTCCGTAGCGCTACGGAGGTCCCGGGTTCGATTCCAGGCTAGGGTCTGGGAATTTCCTAATTAAATCCAACCCAGTCGCTAATAACCAAGCTGTTCATGCGACTTTTAAAAAATAAACTAAAAAAAAACCAATATACGTCTAATTAAAACAAGTTTTAATATTTCTAGTACGGTTCAACTCTTGTTTTTTTTCTCTAAAAGTTGTTCTATTTGTAAGCTCAAAAAGTATTTCAGTTAATAACAAATAATGCACTTTAAAGGTAAAGATTAGAGCTTTAATTTGAGGTACCTAAGTAACTATGTTCAAAAATAAAATATAAATAAAATTTTTAAAACAGTCATAAATGGCTAGCATGGTATATAAGTATTAAATTTAACTCACAGCAGTGAAAGTGTTAAAAACAATGATTTAATTTATGTTTAAAGAGCTTTTTAGTTTTCTATTGGCATACCCTTGACAATGTCGCGATTTTCAAATCGACAAATCTGTGAAATTATCGCATACGAGGAGTCTGGTTAAAAAGTAATGATTTTGAAATACCATGTAATATGGAAAGACACTTAAATTAGAGGATAATTTTCAAGAGAAATTATAATTTAAAAAAAATTTCTGAGATTCAATACAAAAACTAACATCACTCATCAAAGAGTTACAAAATACAACTTTTAAACACTGATGTACATACAGTAGTGTGCAAATTAATCCAAACACAGGGAATTTATTGTTTTTTTTTCTATGTTGTGGCTCTGCTAACCACACACATTCTGTAAGCTGTCTGTGCAGTGTGAAGTTGTTGTTCCTTTGTCTCTATAGCAATTTCATGACATAAGTAGTGGTTTATAAGTGTATTTCATTTTTTTATGACAAATTCATAAATTTTTTGTGTCTGTTTACGTAATATATTGTAACAATGGATGTAACTCCAAGAAAGCATTCAAAAATTGTTTCTCTCTAAAATTATACCGGTATGACACAACGACAAACAACTTCAGTGTGGTGTTGGACTACGGACAGTAAATGCTATATTAAAACAATTTTGAGAAACCCGTTCCTTTTCACCTCGAAGGAAAGGAAAATGTGGTCGTAAAAGAAAAACCACTGCCACTCCGAATCAGTTATTAGTGAAAACAAGTAAAGTGAATTCAAAATTAAGTGCTGTGGACTTAAATCGACAGCTCGTAGCCAGTGGAACGAATTTGCATGTGACAACTGTTAGATGCCGACTTCTTGATGCTGGACGGAAAGCTTGTCAATCGGCTAAAAAACAACTTTGACCCAAGCACATGCTAAGTGGACTGTTGCAAACTGGAAAAATATAATGTTATCCGATGAATCCCATTTTTACGTTCAGGGGCAAAAGGTTTCTTACGTTCGAAAATCAGCAGTTGAAAGAACATCATCGGCTCATATCCAGCAATCACTTAAACATCCCCAGAAAAAAATGTTTTGGGGTTGTTTCACATTTGAAGGTCCTTATTCATTAGTCCCAGTAAATGGTATGTTAAAAAGCTATGAATATATCCAAATTCTTAAGTCAAAAGTTGTGCCACAACTGCAAACAAAATTTTCATATGGCAATGGAGTGTTTCAACAAGATTTAGCACCATGCCATACTTCCAAAAAAGTGAAAGCATTTTTCTAACAAGAAAACGTTAAAGTGTTGAGATGGCCAGGTAATTCCCCAGATATAAGCCCGATTGAAAATCTTTAGGCAATAGTGAAAAAACGACTCTCAAAAATGGATTGTACTACAAAAAATAACCTCATTGCAGAAATAATATCAGTATGGTTTTGTGACGAAGAAATTCAAAAAACGTGCAGTACACTAATTGAATCTATGCCAAATCCCATACGTGAACTGATAAACAATAAAGGTGGCCATATTAGTTATTAAACATTAACAATTAGAATGTACATATATATTTTTTCAAAAATATAGTAACTTTTCATTACATAACATCTGTGTTCAGATAAATTGGCACACTACTGTGCACATTTATACAAACCACCCACCTAAAAAAATACCAAACATTAAAAATTATTACTTTTATTAACAGATTTATAAAAAAAATCTGATTACACTTTAGAGAAGGATACAAAAAAACATATGATAAAAATGATAATTAATAAAACAGTTACTTATAGACACAGAATTCATAACCTCAAAATTTAACTTAAAAATAAATTACAAAAATTTAACAATATTTATAAAAATACAAAAAAATACGATCGAGCGATAAAAGAATACTGTGCAGTAAACTTCAATTTTGAGTTTTCAGTAAACAAACGAATAAATTGTTAACATTTGTAAAATATTATCAATACTTAACGATAATACAGGAGTATTAAAAATTCTTTCAAAATCTCTTTTACCTAATTATTTATCTAGATGTATAAAAATTAGTTCTTAATCTCAAAAATATCCTTTACAATCACGTCTTTAATGCGGGAAAAAATGGCACGGATTTCGTGAATTAGCAAAAAATAACAAAATTCATATCTGTTATTAAAATGGCACTTAAATCAAATATAATATTTCTTGTTTAAAAAAATAATAATAAAAAACGTACATAATAAATATTACATACCGATTAATAAGACGAATCTATAAAAATAAAAATAACTCAATTATAAAATTTGCTATATAGATCAATCATATATTCAGTCTCATCAAGTTCCTGGATTTGTTTAGGGTTTAAATACATTGAAGAAGTTGCACTTGGATTTTCCGAATCGAGATCCTGATAGAACTTATGGAATGTGTTTACTTCTTCCGTCGCTGCTTTTAATGCAGCTACATATTGGTTTGTTTCAGCTTCAGCCGCTACTCTTTTCTCATTATATTTCCGCTGCAGTTTCGCAACAGCCTGTTTGAAAATAAAATTTAAAAAACACAATAAATAAAAGATCTGATGTAAAACTGCCCATAACAGAAAGGTGGAGTGTCAAATTATTTACACTCAATCTGTTCGTTGCAGGGCTAAAATAAATAGTTCTGTTTCTTATCACACGGTCAATCAATTAAATGACTGAATCATTTAAGAACAGAAGAGGTAGAGGTGTAAAAGACACTAATCAGAGTTATCTTCTCTGAAAGAAATGAATTTCATTGTACAGCCAGACCCTGCGGTGAATGAAGTGAAGGTGTCATTTACAGAGTGGAAAATATGTGCATTTCAGAGGGCCCGGCATGCTGATAAGCGTACTTTTCCACTCAGTGAGGAAGGCAAGGGTAAACCACCTCACTCCTCGTTTTACTTAGTAAAACCTCTACAGGTTCAAACCAGCCTTTCGGCTGTTGACCTAAACAACAACAGGTGTAAAACACTCACACAACTTTCTCTAGTTAATGCAAATAACAATATAACCTAACATTAGTAATAAACAAAAAACTAACCTCAATAAACATAACCTAATTTTAATCATGAGCGAAAGACGCAAAATGAAAATCAACCTCTATTTGGCTTAAAAATATGGAAAATTACTCTTTCACGCTAAACTAGGCTCTGTAGAGAAAAATACTCTAAGTAAAAGTTGTAGATCTTTCAATTTCCGATAAATTTGATTATATACACTTTTGTCGTAAAATGTATACTAAGGCTGAAATCTTACAAAAATTGATTTTATAATACATTTTCATGGAAAAAAAAACAGAAAATCACTAATTACCGTTAAACTAAGCATTATACAAAAAATTTTTGAAATAAAAAGTTGTAGGATTTTAAATTCACTGCAACTTTTATTATATACATTTTTACACTAAAAAGCATATTAAAGCCGCAATTTAAAAAACAATTTTTTACGAGAAAACAACCTTTCCAAGAATTTCAGCAGACACGATGCCTACCCTATCTTGTAGAGCATAAAAAAATTAGGTAATTTCAAAAAAATTGTAGGACCGATTTTTTTATGAAAATGTTCATGTCGTTCATTCTGTTCACACACACACACACACACACATGCACACAGACAGACCAATAGCTAACAACATGTTTTTTGGGTTCAGGGGGTCTGAAAACAAGTAGATCCGATGAAAACTCAACATGAAAACATTGTGTGGTTCCAAGCTCCGCATAGTAGTTGCGGGGTGAAGGGAACGGGTGAACTATATTGAATGAGTGACGCATGCTGGGAGAACGATTGTTGTATTACTCTGATACAAAACATTCGTTTTCAAACTTTCCATACTTAACATATTTTTTTGTATTTATTACATTTATTTATTTACATATTTTGATGTAAATTGGTAAGTTAAATATTATGAATCCGACCAAGAAAATAATCTGGTAGGTATTTATTAAATTAGTGCGCTGGATGATAAGAATATTTTTTTAATCTGGTTAGTACACACTACCACTACAAATGCATCAGCTGTGAAACACTACTACAACTCATTCATTCTTCCACTATTATAACAACGCACTGCATTCCTTCCAACTACACGGAGTTGGGACTCGAGCAATACTTTAGTATTGCTATATTGTTATAGCCAAGAGAAAGTAGAAAAATCTGGTGTGAAACACTCACACAACTTTCTCTTGCCAATGCAAATAATTAACAATAAACCTAACATTAGTAATAAAACATTAGAAATAAACAAAAAACTAACCTCAAAAACATAACCTTATATTAATCATGAGTGAAAGACGCAAAATGAAACTCGAACTCAGTTTGGCTTAAAAATACAAAAAATTACTCTTTCACGCTAAACTAGGCTCTGTAGTGAAAAATGCTTTCAATTAAAGTTGTACATCTTTTAATTTCCTATAAATTTGATTATATACATTTTTGTCGTGAAATGCATACTAAGGCCGAAATCTTAAAAAAATCGATTTTTCACACGTTTCCGTGAGAAAAAAAATCAGAAAATCGCTAATTACTGCTAAACTAAGCGTTATACAAAAAAATGTTTGAAATAAAAGTTGGAAAATTTTAAATTCTCTACAACTTTTATTAAATACATTTTTGCGCTAAATTGCATATTAAAGCCGTAATCTTAAAAAAACTATGTTTTTATGTAAAAACACCCTCACCAAGAATTTCAGCAAACATGGCGCCTACCCTATCTTGTAGAGAATAAAAAATTGAGTAAACCAGGCGATTTTTAAAAAAAATCGTAGGACCAGTTTTTGAGAAAATTGCAAAAAAGTGAAAAATTATACGAATAAACTACTACTTCCGGTTGACCGATTTTGATGAAAATGTTCGTGTCGGGTCCGGTAGTGGTATGTAACTTAAGTTTCAAGTTTCAAGTTCGTACGATGTTCCGTTCTTGAGATATTTTGTATACACACACACACAGACCAATCGCTAAAAACATGGTTTTTGGGTTCAGGGGGTCTGAAAATGTATAGAACCGGTGAAAACTCGATTATGAAAAATCGACATGAAAACAATACTTTCCTTCCTATATATTCATATAGGCAAGAGAAAGTAAAAAAAGGTTTATATGGTGAGCTAGGACGATGTCTCTACTAGAAGAAACTAAAAATCAATCGCTAAAATACAATACTTAACACTTTGAAGACTGACATTTTCTTTTGTAGTTTTGCCCGTGGACTGCCATTTTTCGATGATTTTTAAAAAAATTGTAACAAATCAACCATTGGTCATAAATTCAAAAAGTAAAGATTAAATTAAAGATCATAATTAATAGATTACTTTTCATTTATTAAGATTACGATTACTTACATTATAATGATAAAGATGTTTGACAGAAGAGAGGTATGTTTTCTTGAATTTAAAAAATGTTTCACCATTTAATTATAATATAATAATAAAATTAATTATATGAGTTAAATTCTTACAAACTAATTACCTATTTCTAATAACCAATTTACTTTTTTATTTTTTTAAGTAAAATTTAAAAAAAACTAAGTATTAAAATAACGAATTAATAACTAACAACAACACGCAGAAGTACCGGCAGATTGCTTGCTCACGCTAGATAACATCGATGCTGTAAAAGTCGATATATTCGATAATCTGACAACATTAGGATGAGTGTATTCTACGAGGCGTATTTTTAAAGTAAGTACCGTTTGAAAATAAAAAAAAAATAAAAGGAAATTTGCAAAAACTAATTTTATTTTCGGAATCTACATACTTTTATCTATTTTTCTACATAGTTTCCAAGTTTTTGTAAACACTTATCATATCGCACAACTAAATTTTGGAAACCTTCTTCATAAAAACTTGCCGCCTGCTGTGATAACCAAGAATTCACGGCCGTTTTCAATTCGTCGTCATCGTCATAACGGCTGCCGCCCAAGTGATGTTTCACATGACGGAAGAGATGAAAGTTGCTCGGCGCAAGGTCAGGGTTGTAGGGTGGGTGGTCCAAAACTTCCCAGCCAAAAGAGTCCAATGCAGCTCGGGTCTGAGCAGCAGTGTGAGGGCTTGCATTATCGTGCAGAAACAAAATTCCTTTTGTGAGCATGCCACGTCTCTTGTTTTGAATTGCTCTGCGCAGCTTCCTCAGGATTTGGCAGTAGGCTTCTGCATTTATTGTCGTTCCTCGTTCCATAAAGTCGACCAGCAAAACACCATGCCTATCCCAAAACACGGACGCCATGATCTTGCGCTGTGACAAAGTCTGTTAGGCTTTGACCTTTACGGGAGAGTGCGTGTCTCCATTCCATGCTTTGTTGTTTCGATTCGGGAGTGAAATGCGAAATCCACGTTTCGTCTCCAGTTACGATCCGACTCAGGATGTCGTCACCATTTTCGTCATAACGTGTCAGAAAATTCAAGGAACTCTCGAGTCTTTTGTGTTTGTGCTCCTCCGTCAGGAGTTTAGGGACCCAACGCGAGCACAGTTTCTTAAAGTTTAATTTTTCATTAACAATTTTGTAAATCACAGACCTCGAAACGTCGGGAAATTCGTCATCTGAAACATCACTTGGGCGGCAACCGTTATGACGATGACGACGATTTGAAAACGGCCGTGAATTCTTGGTTATCACAGCAGGCGGCAATTTTTATGAAGAAGGTTTCCAAAATTTAGTTGTGCGATATGATAAGTGTTTACAAAAACTTGGAAACTATGTAGAAAAATAGATAAAAGTATGTAGATTCCGTAAAAGTATGTTTTTTGTAAAAGTATGTAGAAAATAAAATTAGTTTTTGCAAATTTCCTTTTATTTTTTTTTTATTTTCAAACGGTACTTACTTTAAAAATACGCCTCGTATTAGATTCAGAATGAATTAACTTAGACAGCATATACGGCAATCGTATACGATACGAGCTAATGGAACCAAGTGAAATAGGTATAATACCATCAAGGTGCCGTCCAGCCGTTCAAAATGGCGCACCTGTATCATATACGGGTGCCGTCCAGAAAGTGTTAAAAGTACCCATATTACATGTTGAGCATAGTCTTGGAAGTATTAATTTTAATGAAAAAGCTGTGTCATATTAAACAAATGATCATACTCACTTGTATCTGGGTTTGTTCATACATGCTCAATTGATACATCTGAACATTTCTGTTTTTGTTATAACTAAGCGATATTATAAAATTTTCATATTCTCTTCGCTGTTTCATATCGAGCGCAGCCAACTCCTCTTGTTCTTCACAATGCAAGCAATATCGCTTGAATTCTAGACGTTTCAGCAAATCGTCGATTTTCTGTTCAAATATTTCGGTACATTTCCTTCTTTTCGATGGTGGTTCCCCATATTCATCTGTTGTAAAATCATACGGATCCTAAAAAGCAAACAAAATTTTTTGTAAATGAGTTTCTGAACCTTTTTTATACCTTCTAATTTTACGATGGACTAAACCACATAGAATTTTTTTGTAAATAATTATTTCATGGATCGTTCAAAGAATTATAATTATGAAAGTCAGTCAAATATAAACAGGAATTGTATAAACAATCCTAGTAGGAGTGTCAGAGGGCGCTGCTGCTTTTTCATGAATTCCATTTGGGTTCCTCCCCACTCCCCTTCAATATCCTGCCAAGATTACTCGGTGCTACTATAGTACGTGGCCTACCGCGTTATGTTCAGTGAAATTTGTATTTCTTGATGTGGTAGCACTGTCCACTAGCACTTTTGGTGCGTAAATATTTACATATTTTACAGGTTATGTGATATTAAGAAAAACGGACAAATTACATTACGATAATTATAATAATTTACTTTTTTAATTATTATGATAATATTACATACAAAAATTTACAATAGCTAATAATACTGTAATCAATAATACAATAAGGATTCACCCAGTTATTTTTAGTCAGTCTGCACACGGTACACATTGTAAATGTCATTGACAAAGCACTAAAAACGTCAGGTTCTACTTTCTCATAGATTTCTATGATATATGGTTGAGGTGCGATTGAAATAATTCTTTCAGAACGCCTTTTTTTTTTTTGTTTAACAATGTTTACTATTGTGTACAACTACGATCTCAATTGCTTGTGTATTGACTCCTGTTCGTGGAATTACATTATTTCATGTATGGTTAACCGTTGAATGCAGGTAACCAAATGTTCAAATAACCTAACGTAGTTCATATAACCTGTAAAATATGTAAATATTTTTTAAAACCTAATGTTCACATAACCTTATGTAGTTCACATAACCTGTAAAATATGTGAATATTTACACGCCAAAAGTGCTAGTGGACAGTGATACCACATCAAGAATTACAAATTTCACTAAACATAACGCGGCAGGCCACGTACTACATAGTAGCACCGATTATTCTCATTCAGTTAACCCTTGCTAACCTAGAAGCCAAAAAGCACGCACACGTCATCACCTTTCTTCAAACTCAATTTTCTCCGCAACTATTCATTATTCTTTTTTATTAAATAGGTTGTCAAAAAGTTCAAAATACGTTTAAAATGTTCAAAGTAATCACAAATCTTTCTTCCGGTAATATTGGTTGCTTGTGCACGTTGCACTATTGTTTTTGAAAACGAGTTCTACTTTACACAATATAAAATTAAACGTTTCCAGAGTCATTCTCGTGCATTTAAAAAAACCTGTCTTTATCTTTTTTTAATTGCGGAAAAAGATGATTTCGTGGAAACGTTTTCCATTAGAAATAATTCATAATTGCTGCTACTGGAACTCATGTTGAATACCGAAAACTGAATGAAAGTTAAGCATGTCGTTACACGCTCCCACTATGCGCGTTTGCCACCGTGAATCAGTACCTGCGACCAGCGTTCACTGTGCGCGTAAGCGCACAGTGAACGCTGTAGGGCACCTAAGAATTTATAGTTTAAAGTAACAACATACCAAAACTAAAACAAAAAATAACAGATAACAAAAACTTACTGGTGGGGAACGGCATCGTTTTCTAGAGTAACTGTTATTATCTTCCGATCTGATGAAATACTTCGCTTCATTTTTTACCTGATTATTTTTACAAGATTCTTTCAGTCTACGCAGTCGATATGACTGCCTAGTCAAATCTAAATTTGGATCAGGGATCGAAACACTACGCCAACGTTCTCGCAATGCTTTGTACCTGTTAAAAAAAAAGAAAAACACTAAAAAATATTCTGGTATGAAACACTCACTCGACTTTTTCTCTTGTCAATGTAATTAAATAATGTATAACCTACATTTTTAATCATTAGTAAACAATGTCAAACAAAAAACATCATTTAATTTTGATCACGAGTGAATGACGCAAAATGAAAATCAACCTTTTGTTCGAATTAAAAATACAAAAAAAAAACACTTTATTGATGCTAAACTAAGGCCTCTGTAAAAGAAATTCTTGAAATAAAAGTTGCAGATTCTTTTATTTCCTACAATTTAACTATACACACTTAGCCATAAAATGCACACTAAGGCCGCAATATTACAAAATCCCATATTTTTACCAATTTTTATGACAGAAAACCACTAATTGATGACTAAGCGTTGTAAAAAAATATTCTTGAAATATAAGTCATAGGTTTTTTAATGTACTACAACTTTGATTTTATAAACTTTTTACCTCGGATGCATATTATGGCAACAATCTTAATAATCTTTTAACACGAAAGCACAGACTTCTAAGAATTTCAGCAGATATGGTGCTTACATCTTTTAGAATATAAAGATTCTAATAAATGAAGCGATTTTAAAAACATCATAGAAGTAATTTTTAAGAAAATTGCATAAAATACACTACTACTTCCGATTGACCGATTTTGATGAAAATGATTGTGGCGGTTCCGCTAGTGGTACGTAACATAAATTTCATTCAAATTCGTA
Source organism: Catonia carolina (assembly GCA_035578175.1). Classification (NCBI taxonomy): domain Eukaryota; kingdom Metazoa; phylum Arthropoda; class Insecta; order Hemiptera; family Achilidae; genus Catonia; species Catonia carolina. The sequence goes on along the minus strand of JAQMRL010000006.1, from coordinate 13,055,515 downwards.
CATTACTCCGATCCTGACATATTTTGTTCACAGTCAAGCTAATCGCTAAAAACATGTTTTTTGGGTTCATGAAACCTGAAACGTGTATGAGGGGGTACACAAAAGTAACCGGAATAGCATTGCCGTGGGCGGTGCTTGTGTACTACACATTTCTGCCACACATATGTGTATAGCACAACTCATTGCGAGTTCAATATTCTCCTGCAGTGATTGTTTTTCCTAGCGATGTTTTGTTCTTGTTTCGTTTTTTATGATGCCAAGTTTAAGTGAACAACGCATAGCTGTGAAATTTTGTTTTCTACTCAGTAAAAGTGCTGCTGAAACTGTTTTAATTTTGAAAACAGCTTACAAAGATGACGCTATGGGAAAATCTCAAGTATACGAGTGGTTTTCTCGGTTTAAAAATGGCGACTTGTCGATTGATGACAAACCTAATTCTGGACGTCCATTAACTGCCCGAATCGACAAAAATGTTTAAAAAATTTGAGAGCGTGTGCTCTCAGACCGTCAATTAACAATCTGGAAGTTTTAAGAAGATTGTGCAACAGTGTCTGTCAAAAAACATTCAATTTATGGCAGACAGAAGACTGGTTCTTCCATCACGACAATGCATCTGCACATTTTTGACTAAAAATGATATGGTTTCGCTACCCCACGCACCTTACTCGCCTGACTTGGCTCGATGCGACTTTTTCTTATTTCCACGCATGAAAAGGGCATTAAAGGACACCAATTTAACAGCATTGAAGCGGTCAAGAAAAAATGAGGGAGGAGCTGTCAGCCATTTCTAAAGATGACTACAAAAAATGTTTCGAACAGTGGAAGCACCGGCGGGATAAATATATTAGTTGTAATGTAGAGTATTTTGAAGGGGATAAGGTTGTTTTGTAAAAAAATTGAAAATAAATAGCTTTTGAAAAATAATTCCGGTTTTTTTTGGGTACCCCTAGTATTTCCGGTGAAAACTTAATTTTTAAAAATCGTCTTTCCTATACATTCATATAGAGCAAGAGAAAGTAAAACAATCATCAACTTAACAATGAGGCTGGGCTGTTGGAAACGGTTAGGGTAACTGGTTTCTACAGCAGGATTCCTGGTCTGATTCTCAGTTAATGTCTGGAAATTTTTCTCATTCATTTTCACCTGTCACTTTTCATTAAAGGACAGATATCCAAAAATTTATTTTACATCCGGTTTCTGCATAGAAAGTTATGTAAACCTACCAAAAATCAAAAAAATCGTACCAGTTTTTTTTTTATTTTCTCTTGCTCTAACGTGCAATATCTGGGTAAGGAAAGTTATGTTTTCATGTTGATTTTTCGAAATCAAGTTTTCACTGGAATACAGATTTCAGGTCCCCTGAACATAAAAAAAAAATATTTTACCAATTGGTTTGTCTGTGTGTATGTGTGATCAAAATATTGTATGATGTTGAAACTTTGAATTAAAGTTAGGTAACACAAGAGGACCTGGCACAAACAGTTTCATTAAAATCGTGCTATTTTTTACTATTTTCAAATTTTGTCAAAAACAATTAAACGGTTTTGTTTAAAATTGTGTATACTGCATTTTTGTGCTCTATGATGTAGGGTTACATGGCATGTCTGTAAATTTAATGGGGAGAGCTGCGCTCTAATTATCAAAAATGATTTTTTTTAAGATTGTGCCCTTTATATTTACAGCATTTTAGGGCAAAAGCATTTACGAGGGGCATTCAAAATGTGTCCGCAATTCCCTAGCCATCCCCAAACTATTTAACATTTTTACCCAAACTAGCAATATGATTGCATGGACACTCTTGTTTGAACATGGTTGGACAGCACATAGTGGCGTCAGTGCTCCATGCGACATGGATCCGAGTGGTTATTAGTCAACACAATGTCAGCGTGCAAATTGGGAAAGTCGGCTTCAGAGATGCTGTTGGCTCTGCAGCATGATTACGGTGATAATGCACTAATAAAATCCGCTATTTAAATTGGTTTGCACGGTTTGAAAAAGGGCAGGAGATGTTGGAGACCGATGAGCAAAGTGGGAGAACATCGACATCTGGAAATTATTGCAAAAGTGAAACGACTGATTCTAGATGATCGAAGAATGACAATTGCGGAGATGGCAAACAAATCACAGAAATCAATTCACGCCATTTTACGCGATGTTTTGAATATGAGATGCGTCAATGCGAATTTTGATCCAATGCTGCTGAACACGGATCAGATGGAATGTCGTATGGCATCGCCAGTGAGCTGTTTGAGGCAAGTTTGAAGGACCTTATCTTCCGCCAACAGATCGTCACTGGTGATCAGACTTGGGTGTTCAGCTACGACCCGGAGACGAAACAGCAATCATCAGAGTGGCAAAAAGCATCGTCTCCCAGACCAAAGAAGGATATCGAATCAAATGCAACGACTCAGCTCCAACATACTCTGACAGAAGCCTTCTACCACTGCTTCAAACAATGGCAGAATCGATGAAGCATGTGTGTGTGTGTGTGTGTGTGTGTGTGTGTGTGTGTGTGCAAGGATCCTTCTTCAAAGGTGATTAGGTAAGCATTGCTGTAGGTTATAACTTTAGCACGCTGAACCACCATTCCGAGAACTTTTTGAACGCCCCTTATATTATTATAAAAAGTACAAACATTTTATAGAACTTGGTAATACAATATATCGGAATTTGAAAGAAAAAGTTCAAACCGACCCAATAATAAAATTCTATAAGACAGTGGCTGTCACAAGATTGACATATGGCAATGACAGCTGAGTGCAGAAGAAATACAAGAATTCCATCCAGTCAGCAGAGAATCGTTAAGGGCTGTAGAAGACTTGATCAGTTCAAAAATCATAAAATAAAACGACAATTATGTCTTTGTTCTTTTAGCCCTTCTGTGCCGCTCTGAATTTGGTGCTACTGTTAAACTGTAAATGTCAAAACACGCTCCCGAATAAATCCATTTAGCTAAGTTCATTACTGATAAAAAATTACAGCTGCCTCTTACATAATACGTACCGTTTTTGTGTGAATATAAAAACATGAAAATCAGTTACGCTTTACGGTAGCTAGAGCTCGCGAAATATTCATATGCACAAAAATTGGTAGGTTACTATTTCATATTTATGGTTGAACGTGCTAAAATTTCAGTTTAGCATAAAATTGTACATAAAATGTTTTGGAGAAGAAAGTTTTGTGAATAAAACTGTGTTTTTAATTTATATTTTGGGTAACATTTGGCTGAGTAATTGCAGTTTGAAATTTGTAATAATTTACAAAAAAACAAATCAAAAGATCTGTAAAAACCAGTAAAGTAATTAGTTAGGTTAGCAACTCTCCCGTCACCGTATCGCTCTGTTATTGAATAAAGGCATGACTTTACTTCAGGAAATAATTTACTATACAAATTCAACAACACAGGATGTAGTATGGACAGGAGGGGGAGAAAAGGTTCCATGCGTCACAGCAAAGACAGAAAAAATTTACGCTCTCATAAACATCTGCATATCTCATCCCAGCAACGGCGTAAACGTTCTCTCTTCAGTCAATAACTACATCACTACAATAGGCCTATAGAAGTACCAACCCTAAAGGTGAAATATTTTTAAAGTTGCCCTATCTGAAAGATTGGTGAAGCAAAAACTTATTTCAGAACTTCACACGCCTCATAGCAAGCACTATTAATAATAAATACATAGTGTTTTAAACGAAATTTGACTACGTTTCAGCGCGCGTATTTTGAGATATCATACGCCCTGATAACTATACGAGGGGGTACCCAAAAGTAACCGGAATAGCATTGCCATGGGCAGTGCTTGTAAAGTATCCATTTCTGCCGCACAGACGTGTATAGCGCAATTCATTGTTTAAGTGAACAACGTGTAGCTGTGAAATTTAAATTCTACTCTGTAAAAGTGCTGCTGAAAGTGTTTTAATGTTGAAAACAGCTTACAAAGATGACGCAATGGGAAAATCTCAAGTATAAGAGTAGTTTTCTCGGTTTAAAAATGGCAACATGTCGATTGATGACAAACGTTGTTCTGGACGTCCATTAACTGCCCGAATCGACGAAAATGTATAAAAAATTCGAGACCGTGAGCTCTCAGACCGTAGACTGAAAATTTGGAAGTTTTAAGAAGATTATGCAACAGTGTTCCTAAAAAATTATCCGATTTGTGGCAGACAGGAGACTGGTTATTCTACCACGCCAGTGCACCTGCACATATAGCCATCTTGGTGAAAGATTTTTTGACTAAAAAGGCATGGTTCCACTGCCCCACGCACCTTACTCACCTGACCTGGCTCCGTGCATTTTTTCTTTTTTCTTATTTCCATGCATGAAAAGGGACATAAAAGGACACAGATTTGACAGCATTTAAACGGTTAAGAAAAAAACGAGGGAGGAGCTGTCAGCTATTTCTAAAGATGACTACAAAAAATGTTTCAACAGTGGAAGCACCGGCGGGATAAATGTATTAGTTGTAATGGAGAGTATTTTGAAGGGGATAAGGTTGTTTTATAAAAAAATTGAAAATAAATAGCTTTTGAAAATAATTCCGATTTCTTTTGGGTACCCCCATTTATAAATATGACCGCTTGAAGCATGCAACTACCCGGACCTCAAACATGCGGTACTCGGCGCAGAAGGGTTAAGGAGACAGTTACGAAGTACCACCAGAAATGGACCCATCATCTTCAAAGAATGTCTCCGCATACGATTCTTAGACTGGCTAAAAGTTACAAACAAAAATTGGAAAGCATGATCCGGGGCGAACAATGGCTAGGTGGATACTGGAACAGGTCCAGGGACTCACTCTTTAAATGATGGAAGAAAAAAAAGAAAACTATTCACATCTTGTTTTACTAAGCAAAATCTCTAAAAATTTAAACCAATATATTGGGAATTGACGTAATTAAATAAATAAACGATATCACAGTACAAAGTAGAAATGGTCACTTCTGTAGCGTAGTGGTTAGCCCACTAGCCTATAACACTGAGGTCCTGAAGTTGATTCCCAGCTATGATTTGGAAATTTTTACAAATCAAAACCCACTGTTCTAAATACATAACCCACCATAGTTGCTAATAACCAAGCAGTCGAAGCAACTTTAAATAAACTAAACTAAAAAATAAATTAAATAAATAAAAAAGTAGAATTAGTTCAAAATAACATAAAACTCACCTATCTTTATCATTATTTAGACGCTTCAAATGTTCCCATTCTGGGTCGTTATTATCTTCGTTTTCTTTGGGATCAGAGCTTACGAACGGGTCATCTTCTCTCTTAACTTCAGATGTAACAGATTTTAGGGGAATATAATCTGGTAACTTACTGTTTGATTTCTGATCGGAATCTGGAATGTCTGAAGGCAATTGGACATTATCAATGGCCAAAGAAGCCGAAGAAATATTGTCGAGCTTCTGTTTCAGTGAATAATCCACGTCGTTGTTGTTATTATTATTATTGACGATGACAGACGATAATTCATCGTTAATTTTTGCGTTATCGATGGTATTCTCGTCAGTCAAATCGATATTACTAGCATTTAATCGTGGTGTTAATTCATCGGCGGATCCGATATCGGAACCGATCAAACTTATCACGTCATCGTCATCATTTAATAGAGCGTCTTCCTCATCTCTCGTAAGTTCACGATTATTAAAATAAATAATACTATTAGAACCGTTAATAACAGGTACGTGTAATACTTCATTTTCTAATAAATCATCATTATTTTTATTATCAGTTATAATTTCTCGATCTTTATTATCATTTTTAATAACTGTTAAATTATTTTCGTTAATGATAGTTTTATCGGTATCGCTTTCTCCTTCATCTACTTCTGTAATGACACTTAAATTTTTATCATTAGTCGATAAATCTTTACAGAACGTTTCGCTGATTGTAATAAGATGATTGCTATTCGACATATTAGACGCTGATATTTCCGAAATGATTTCTTCAAATTTCTCGTTATCTTTTTCATGTTGTTCTCTAACATTATTACGATATAATTCTAATTTATTCGTATAACTGATGTTCTTATTGTTATTAATTTTATTTAAATTTATCGAAAGGTTTTCATCATTTACGATCTTATCATTATTTTCGATCGTACTGTCATCGATATGATCTCCGAATAAAGTTCGATACAAATTATGAAAAGCTTCTTCAAAATCGTTATGTTTCATGTTTGTTACATTACAATCACGTTTACGTTGATCTAACTCATCTTCAGTATTCGTTTTTATAAACGAATCGTCATTTCTTGACGTGATTGCGCTTATATTCTCAATATTATCATCATGATCAGTATTTTTTGTATTGTTACGAAACGAAAGGCACGATGGTTTCCATTTTTCTAATACAATTCTGGCAGGAGTTACGTACAAATCTGTGTTGGTATTACTTAAAGCGACATCATTATTCTTTTTTAAACAATCGTTTTTAGATTCCTGATAAGGAGTACTCGTTAAAAATTTTCTACCCGAATATTTTCTGTTAGTCAAAGTAGGCGTACCGACCGCAGAATTTTTACTCATACTTTTATCGCAATTATTATAATCAGCGACATTGCTTAACAAAGGTGTATCACAAATCACCGTTTTTTCAGAAGACGACAAAGAATTTTCTGCCTCGAATGAATCTACTTCCTTTATAAAATCACCGTTAGTTTCATCAATAATCAAAAAATAATCTTCATCATCATCATTACCGTTATCATTTTTATCATTATTATCGCAGGTACTGAAATTATTACAAGTTTCTAATGTTTCTTCCAATTCCTTGATTGCATCTTCAACTGAATCATCCTCTTGTTGATAAAGAAGTTTGTCGCCTGACTTAAGTACTTTTTCAGTACTACCACTATCGCCTTTATTACTTATTCTATTGATTTTATTATCAGATTCTGTTTCCGTTTTTTTATCATTATTTACATTAATTACTTCCCTTTTATCGTCTGAATCTGTTACAGCTTCTTTACAATGGTTATTAACTTCTTCCATTTTATCGCCAGATTTTAATATTTTTTTATCACAATTTCTATCGGGCAAACTAGATGTAATTGTGTCAACAATTTCTGAACGAACAGAATTATTGTCAATATTTTTTACATCCATTTTATCGCCAGGTTTTATTATCTCATTATTAGGTGGAACAGTTATTATCACATTATCACCTGAACAACCACTCAATATCTTGTATTGTTATAAAAACGTTATAATGCACAATGTATTAAACTTTTGTAATAGTAAACTGATATTATACTTGAAAATAAGACACTAGTTGGTGTTCAATAAAAAAAATTCGAAATGTATTAAAAAGAAATAATTACCAGTTAATAAGTTAAATAATAATAGTAATAAAATGTTTAAAAAAAACTGACAGAAGTACAATGACCATAAAATATGACTGGATTAAACAGGTTTGATTCTGTTACTGATGTAACAAAAATATTAAGAGAATACAATCATTTTAACTGTGTCAGTGCTGCCAACCGTAAAACAAAATATGATTTTTAATTATTCGTTTACATTTCCAGTAAACAATGGTGTAAAACATCACTGAAACAAAGGAGAAATAAATAAAAAAATAGAATAAAATTTGCCGATGAACAAAAAGAATATATAAAATAAATAAAAACAAAAATTTATAAAATACAAAGAGTTAAAGATTTTAAATAATTAGGGGAATCGATAAATGGAAATTTAACAGAGAATAAAGGAATATAAACTAGGATAGAAAAGATGAGATATCCCTGGTCCAGGGCCGCTAAAAATAAACTAAATTCAGTACTGTGGTCATCGTTGTTCTTTAGATCATCAGCCGAAAGGCTGGTTTGAACCCCTAGAGGCTTTACTAAGTAAAACGAGGAAACAGGTGGTTTACCTTGCCTTCCTCACTGAATGTAAAAGTATGTTTATCAGCGTGCCAGGCCCTCTGAATATCATCTAGTCTCTACCCTGTAACTGACACCTTCACTTCATTCACCACAGAGTCTGGCTGTATAATGATGAAATTCATAACGTTACTGTGGGCCAAAGCACATGCTAAGAGGACTGTTGCAGACTGGAAAAATGTAATGTTATCCGATGAATTTCATTTTTATGTTCAGAGGCAAAAGGTTTCTTACGTTCGGAAATCAGCAGATAAAAGAACATCACCGGCTCATATCCAGCAATCAATTAAACATCCCCAGAAAAAAATGTTTTAGGGTTGTTTCACATTTGAAGGTCCTTGTTCATTAGTCCCAGTAAATGGTATCTTAAAAAGCGATGAATATTTATCCAAATTCTCAAGTCAAAGGCTGTGCTACAACTGCAAACAAAATTTTCACATGGCAATGGAGTGTTTCAACAAGATTTAACACCATGCCATACTGCCAAAAAAGTGAAAGCATTTTTCAGACAAGAAAACGTTAAAGTGTTGATTGGCCAGGTAATTCCCCAGATATAAGCCCGATTGAAAATCTTTGGGCAACAGTGAAAAAACGACCCTCAAAAATGGATTCTACTACAAAAAATAAACTCATTGCAGCAATAATATCAGTATGGTTTCGTGATAAAGAAATTAAAATAATGTGCAGTACACTATTTGAATCTATGCCAAATCGCATACGTGAACTGATAAACAATAAAGGTGGCCATATTAGTTATTAAACATTAACAAATAGAATGTATATATATATATTTTTTATATATACACTAAAAACTTGTAGATCCGGTAAAAAACTCAATTTCGAAAAATCGACATGAAAACAATACTTTCCTTCCTAAATATTCATATAGGCAAGAGAAAGTAAAAATGACATTATGATTTATGACGTTACCTGAAGAAGAATATAGAATGGGCAATAGAAATCTTACAAAACAAATATTCAACAAAATAAGAAATTATCAGACCAAATCTGCCCATATCAAGCAGGTGGAATGTTAAATTACCTGCACACTCTATCTGCTAGTTCCAGGACTCCAAAAAATAATACTGTTTCTTATCACATAGTCAGCAAATTATAAGACTGAAACATTTAAGAACAGAAGAGGTAGAGGTGTAAAAGACACTAGTCAAGAGTTATCTCCTGAGAGTAATGAATTACATTATACAGCCAAACTATGTCTTGAATGAAGTAAAGTTGTCATTTGCAGTGTAGAAAGTAAATGCTTTTCAGAGAGCCTGGCATGCAGATTAGCATACTTACCCACTCAATGAGTAAGGCAATGGTAAACCATCTCACTCCTTGTTTGACTAAGTAAAGCCTCTAGAGGTTCAAACCAGGCTTTCGGCTGATGACCTAAACAAAAACACCAAATCTAAATAGTACTTCGAAACCAAATAGGATCTACAGTTATCGGTTGTTAGATTGGATACAGTAAAAGATACGACAATTTTAGACAAATTAACGAATGAAATAAAGTAACTTAAAACAGGTAACTACAAACAAAGCCACTTCCAAGAACCAGTTGTTAGCACGCTACGCTGCAAAGTGGAGGCCTCAGGTCTGATCCCCAGCTAAGGTCTGGAAAATCATTTCACATTTAACCCTACCAATCCTTACCAAAAAATAGTTGCTAATGCCCGAGATGTTGATCCATTTTTAAATAACCTAAAAAAATTGGACCTATTCCATTACTTTACATCATCAAAATATCGAGTGAATGCAATTTTACTGTTCAACCCAGCAATCGCCAGCGCGAGCTCTCTAATGTTCGACCAGCAATTGGCTGTTTCTTTTATTTCGGTTTTCATTTTTATTTGACTGTAACTGTAAATGAAGAGAATGATGGTTCGATAATCCAACTTCGTATTAGCGAGAAATGTGTCGCTTCTTAGAGGTTTACTAATTCTGCAGATTGCTTTATTACACACCCAACGATCCTGGCCACTGGTGTTCAGTATCATCGTGTCTATTTAAATAAATGCGCAGATTATGCAATATTCCTTTCTCTTGAAGGAAACGTACAGTTCTTTCCTTAGTAGAAATAATAGGAGCCAATATCAAAAGATTCATTATGTATTGAACAGAACACGTCCGAAGCAAACAACCGACTAGTGTATTAATAAACAAGCAAACAATATCTACAATTAATAGTGAGTGGGAGTCACCAGTAATAATAGTAAAGATGCGTTTACATGAGACGACTGTAAGGTTACAGATCATGTGATGTGAAATAATGGAAAAGGTCCAAAAAATTATATACTTCAAAAGTTTTCAAGAGAGGGAAAAAATAAGAACAAGAATTAAACGGTGAGATGAAAGTAAAGAACAACAATCAACGACAGTAAAAGTACATTGTAAGAATGTAGAACAGGGAGTTCAAAGGATCAATAAAAACCGACCTAACCTAACTTATGTACTGGGTAACCTTAATCTTAATACAGGGTTCATTCATTAATTAAACAGAAAAACATATTCTACAGTGAAGACAACACTTAATGCAGGGAATTTAAACTTTTGTTTAGTTTTGTGTTAGTTGGCAATCTACAGAAGATTATTAGTAAACTGTTCAATTAATATCTACATAACATAACCTCTTAGGTCTCAGTTACGATGGTGTATCCGCCCAAAGAAATTACTTTTGAAGAACAACATTCTGTGATCAGATTTTTACTTTTGGAAAGTGTACAATCATTAGAAATATTAGCCAGACATTTAGTACACGATATTGGACTATTATATACGAGGGCAGTCCAGAAAGTCTGTCACGTTTTGCGTTGTAGCCACTAGGGGCGGAGCTATCGCAGCCATTCTGGTGCCGCTACGTTTCGTTTCTTTCTTTTTTTTTTTTTTTGCTACTTGCATCCTGGAGACTCCAAAGGGAGTATAGGACATGTCAAGGTAAAATTGATGAACTGAAAGTTTACTACTTACCACCAAAATTTGTTTTTGCTACTGCTTACTTCAGTAGGCTTGTCATGAACCCTAATGAATTAAATATCACACACAATAAATAATAAAAATAAATAAAACACAATGATAAATTCATCACTTACCAATAATTTCCCCCTACCACTACTTAACTCAGCAGGCTTGTCAAGAACCCCTTTGTATCAAATTGTACACAATATTTGGTTAATTAAAGTTAAATACCAAAACTATTTAGAAAGGAATTCGTCACACTGTAAAATGTTTCATCAATCAAATATTGTTTTAGCTTTTTTTTAAAATGGCTTAAATTGTCACAACTTTTTAAACCTTGAGGCAATTTATTGATGTATTTTCTACCTGCATAAGTTGGTTTTTGTTCAAACAATTTAGTGTTGTGATTAGCAACATAATAATCGATTCTGTTTCTTGTGTTCTGTTCTGTTCTGTTGTGTGTTGTGTTCTGTTTGTGTTTCTGTTTCTTGTTCTCCGTTCAATGGCTATCCAGCCGTGCTAGCGAGAGGTCTGTGTCGCTCTTCGTTGTTTTTCAACAACAATTTAAAATGTGTGCCGCAATTCAAAATCCCGCCAGTTGTGAAGTACGGTCGGTAATACGGTTGGAAGGAAGATGGTGGCTCACTACTTGATCGAATCGTTACAGGAGACGAGACTTGAGTGAAGCATGTCAATTGTGATACCAAACTGCAGTCTATGGAATGGGGGTCACACAAACTCGCCCAAAAAGCCAAGAAAATGCCTTCAAACATTGTCTGCAAGGAAGATTATGGTGACTGTTTTTTGGGACAGGAAAGGAGTTCTTCTTATCGATTTCTAGGAACGTGGCTTCTCATCGAACATGAGAAGTCCTAGATGCTTTCAAATGGGAGGTTTTCCCACATCCACCATACAGTCCGGACCTTGCGCCCAGAGATTATAACTTGTACCCGACAATGAAGACATGGCTTGCGATGCAGCGCTTTGATGAGGCGGAGCTGCAGAAGGGTGTGACTAACTGGTTAAAATCACAGGCGGTAGAATTTTATGACGCCGGTATTTCAAAATTAGTTCACCGCTATGATAAGTGTCTTAATTTGATTGGTGATTATGTAGAAAAATAGCATTTTAGTTGCACTTTCAAATGTATAAATAAAATCTTTTTCTTGTACTTAGTTTTTTTTTTATCAAAACGTGACAGACTTTCTGGACTGCCCTCATACTTACTTGCGTGTTTGAAACGCCACATTCTAAGTTGCTGTTCCCCACTAACGCAAGTTAAAATACCACGCGCTAGACTCGTGTTCTAAATACGGGAAATACTTGTATGTGCATTTGTGGGCGAGAACGCCAAATTTTGTAAGTTTCAAGAATGAACATTAAGAAATTCCAACTGGTTAGAAATACTAAAGGTTTAGAGTGTGCTATGAATTTGGTGAAATCAGTTGATTATTGAAATCTTTCGTTGGTATTTTGAATTATTTGTTTAATTTATTCAAGTGTTTCGTTTAAATCGTTTACAAATAATTTGTACCTTGTGAAATATGAGTTTACTAAGTTGTAAAAAGGAAAGAACATTGGCTAAGGCCGTTGCATTTTAGCTCCTAACTCCCGACTTTCCATAAACTTTGATGGCATCTGTACAAGTCTATAAACTCTGACATGCATTCTTTATTCCAGTATCGCTTATTCATAATTATAGACGATATAACACACAAATACAACCCAAAGATTTAACAAACTTAGAAACTAAAATAATGTCACCGCCATTCCTTCTAATTTATCATTTACTGTGTTGCCGGCCTTCAATACTTCTCTTGGCCCTTGTCGGCGCAGCAGATCCTTTGGCGGCGTACCGACAAACCCTTCAGCTGGGTACCGACAGAGGGCTTTGTTGCCAAGGCCAAGCGAGTAACCCCCCCCTACCACAGCGCTCTCAGTAGCTATATAAGCGCACTGCACTGAGCTGCTCATCATTACGCTCTACATCTCCGACGAAGATCGACCAACTACATCCATGAGATAAAGAAGGAAGATGCTTTGGGACTTAACAGCAGCCGTCACCGTCACCACACGCTGCCTACGCTGGTCTCCTTCGAGACCAGCACAACGATCCTTCTCAGGACCAATTTACTAAGGTTTTAACCGGCCCTTTTCAGAACCATCAACCTAAACAACAGCTCTTGCCGCAGCCACGCGCTGCCTACACCGATCTCTTTCGAGACCGGCACAACAGTCCTTCTCAGGACGAAGTCTTTAACCCAAGATTCATAAACATTCGTCTGACAGACGTCAATCCCGGCGGAGTTATTAACCGTAGTGAATTTTTGAAATTTTGCGAAATTTAAGCAACTGTCTTTTTCAGTATTCCCCTTTTTTGTCTTTTAGTTAGTGTTGTTCTTGTCCTCGCACGTGCAGCTTGCTTTGTTTTGGAGATAATTAATTGCTGTCGCCATTTATGTATAATGTATATTGAAATATTAGTTTTCTACTGAAGATCAACCACAACCTGCTCAGGGAAGAAAGATTTGTGTATTTCCCTTTAAAAAAAAAGAATGACTCGCTGTCAATGTAATTACTGCAAAAATTATATGTGTATGGAACATTTTGGAAATATTTGTTTTCAGTGTTGTGAATAACAAAATCAATTTCCTTTTTTGTCAAATTATGTGAAAAATGTATAAAATAAAGATGAGCACACAAATTTTTCTTGAGTATTAATTTTTCTATTTATTTTTGTAATTTTTTTGAAGTAGTCTGAGAGATGGATGTTTATGAATTTAGGGTTAAGGTTGGAGGCGAAGTAAGTCAGTGATTGGCTGGCTTGCATGTGCGGAAGCATCACGTCCAAGAGAGCACACCTGCTCCTTTACTTTCTGTAGCAGTTTTTCGTGCCCGTGCCTCTGGAAACTCCTCGGCATCCTATGGTTACTTTTCAGCCATGCTTTGGTCCCGCTGAGATGCTGGGCTTCTGTCTGTCTATCCTGATCCTTGTCCCTGGCATCTAGCACTTTTTCTATCCGTGCTAGAGGCAACTTCTCCTACTGTAGCTTTTGCCCAACCCAGTGGTGTCAGGCGTTTACCGTGCCGAAGGATGGATGGCACTGGGGCATTTAATCAGTGTCTTAACGGTGCCTGTAGGATACTTGGCTAAATCCTACAGTATTTTGCCTTACCCCTGTACGCGGGGCTATGCAGGGGCGGACTGATTATTTCCCTAGCTGACACGACAACTAAAAGTGGTTGTTGTTCCTTTTACTAGGAAAAGGAAGATGGCTCTAGATGCTTTGACTCTGGAAGGAGTGGATTTGAGCTACTCCCCTGAGGTGAAGTATCTGGGGGTTGTCCTGGATAGGGGCCTGACTTGGAGGGGCCACATGTCAAGGACTGTTAAGAGGGCTGCAAAGGCCTTATGGATGTTTAAGAGTCCGTTTGGGAGGACTTGGGGGCTTAGGCCTCGTATGGCAGAATGGGCTTATGTGAGCTTCATTCTGCCAATGGTCACGTACAAAGCTTTTGTATGGTGGCCAAGAACAGATCAGCTGAGGAAGCTGAAGAGATTGGCCCGCCTAAGGATATGTTGTGCAACGAGCACTGGTCCAACGGCTACTATGGAGGCGATGTTTGAGTTGCCTCCTATTCATGTTCAAGTGAAGAAGGAGGCGATAAGAACTGCCTTGAGGCTGGAGGGCGGGTTCGGGGTCCCATCAGGGGAGATGGGCCACACCGAGATCTTCAAAGGGGTTGAGGGGATGGGTGTGGTAGGTGGTCCTCGGGACCGTATGTACAGAGCATACGACTTCTCCGACACACTGAGGGTGAAAATTTTTGATCGTCAGGAGTGGGCGGAGGGACAGCCAGTGATACCGGAAGGGGTTACCTTTTGGTACACTGACGGCTCAGTGATGAGCGGAAGAGCGGGAGTGGGGGCCTGGGGAAAGATTTCCCTGGCCCTTGGGTGTAACATAACCGTCTTCTAAGATGAAATATTGGCCATTAAGGTCTGTGCGGCTCAGGGGGTCGCACACTTATATTTATATGCAGTTGCAAAGTGGTTGGCTGCAAAAGAAGAGCGCTGATGGGTAAGGTTGTGTAAACACCTTCTCAGATAAGTGCACTAGATCCTAGGCAGATCCTGCGCTTTATCGAAAGTGTGGGTCTTGCAGAAATAGGAATAGGGGCAATCACAAAAGATCTTTTAGGTCGCGGTGAGGAGGGGCTGCAGAAGCCTGAACGCCCTTATTGTAAAGTAAAGTAGGGTTAAGGTTTACAGCGGCCCTTTTCAAGGCCATCAACCACCTCAGTCCACCCCGACGAACACATACATAAACAGGCCTTTTCAGAGCCACGAAACTAATAAGATTTCAACTTGCCACTTAATGTCACCTATCCGCAAATGTGTTTACTAATCAATCGCATCTGTTTACTAATTAATGTGAACCAGAACAGGCATCTCTGCCTATTAATGGAAAAATATTAATATAAAATGTAAGTAATCAATTTAAGTATCTTTAATATATTACTTACGTAAACTTAAGATCAAGAAATCAATGGAAATATAATTTTTGATTTTTCCAATATAACTCAAACACATATCTACTGGGTTGGTTCTGTAGCGTATAATCAATCATCTCCATATCACTTTAAGATTCAATCAAACCTAAGTCACTTGTACAGGCGACTAAAAGAAGTGATTTCTTGTTAAGAAAGCATTCACATTTTAACAATAATTTATATTGAATAACATTATTAAAATATATATATAAAAAATTTGGAAATTAATTTTTAATTTATAACTTGTTTCATCTGAGTACATCTTTTGAAATGTATTTAATTTATATTCCTACCAACGTTTTAAATATATATTTAAATTTAGAACATAATATAACCTTAAAAAAATCAACCTAACCTCTCATATAGACCTACAACTCACAGGCTGAAATTGTATGCGTTTTCCAGTAAAAAGAAAACAGGACTAAGCCACAAATTTTCCCAACTAAACTGACAACACATTACTGTAGGCAACAAGATTTGGTATTTAATGGAAACATCAAAGTTTCTGTACAAGGCAACCACAGAAGTTTAAATCTGTGAAAGTATCAAACCAGGTTCAAAAAATAATGTATTTATGTAATGGAGGTTCCTGAACATTAAAATTGTATCATGGAAAATCTTAGTATTTTTAGTTCATATTTATATTTTTATGCTATTTATATTGTATAATTAGGTCATAAGATTTTGTGGGCGAAACTTTAACCAACACTCATCTTGTGACAAAACACTTAAGAAACAACAACATATATTCACACAAAAGAAAAATTATTTTCACTTACGAGCAATTAATTTGTTTATACTTACAACAAAAAAAGCAATAAAAATTATCACACTTATGGCCTTGGAAAGATATCGATTATGATAGAATATGTATATGAATCATACGCTGTACTTTCACTTTCCGAGTTACAGTACAGTTTACGGTTCAGTTATATCGTTTGATAACAAAACGACTGGTTATAGCTAAGAGGTAAATTAGATTTACCTGAATCTAATTATTAGTATCCAAACGCAATGCACAACATAACTACAATAAACAATTTTATAAGTTCTTTACATCAAACCCCGTAAAAAATTGTTATCAATAAAACAAAAATTAAAGGTTACGGTATGCAACATAATCTATTATTTTTTTCTCCTAAAACAATTAAACAAATATAATATAGGTAACCATAATATATATATCAATAATATAACAGATACTAACAATTTAAAAACTGTAAAAATTGTACTTACATAATAAAAATCACAAGTAAGATCAAATTTTTGACGATTCAGCTAAAAACATCTCGGGTTCCTAACAGGTTCAAATTTTTGTGGAACCATCTGGTTAAAACAAAGTTTCGTTAAGATGGCTTTTGGTAAAAAAATGTATCTTGCAGTGTTATTTCAATTTGTAAGTGAATCAGGTTTAATCATGTTTAATGTTTGTTTAATTATAGATAATAATCTTAATATCAATTTTATTTAGCTAATACAATCGTTAGTATGAAAAATGTTGAAATTTTCAGAATTGAAGCATGTATTTAGGTAAAATTTTTTTTAGTTTATTCGAATTTTGTTATCCAAAGTTCTTTGATTATAAAATAAATTCTAAGTTTAATAAGGTTTTAAAAATTTTAATTAAAAATATAACTCATGAAGTTATAAGTTAAAATTATATGGTTAGGTTTATACTTTTAATTATATTTACTTTAACAAATAATCGTATATTATAAAATGTTCTAGAGCAGTTATTTTTACCAGTTAATAATATAATTATTATGAGTTGATTTTTAAATGGAAGTTTTATTAATCTTTCTGTGTTTTGTTCATTTTGGTAATAGAACAACGATACCAAAATAGTTTCGGTGTTGGTATTCTTAGTAGTGTGTAGCTATCAAGTTCATGTTCGTCATGATTTCTGGATGTTTTCATGTTAAATACGCAAAAAATAAATAATAACAAAGCTTACAGTTTTACTTACAATGTTTATTAAACTGTTAAATAACATTAGTTAATGTTAAAATTACAAGAAATAACGTATTTTTCACGTAAGTTTTTTATATTTTTTAATTACAAATGTACGTTTTCTGTAACCTAGACGCTGGGGTGTAACCTCCTCTGTTTATTTATAATTTCTATTTCATAATATTTAGGCTTTAAGACATTGTATTTTAATGTTATCTTTAAAAGCATTCAATTGCACGTCATTATTTTTGTATCCAGCACCTATTTCATCTATGAATTCTGTTTGACGAAATTAAATTTAGAAGCCTGTTTTTACTTACCATAGCCTAGAAATATTGCAATACATTTTAATATTTTCGTTTTTATGTATTCCACTAAATTAACCATTAATATGTATTCCAAGCAGTTAAATATATTTAACTATTTGGAAACAAGGTCAAAGTTTGGTTTTTATCAAACTGTTATAAATATGTAAACAAAACAAAATGTATTTTTTTTACATCCTTGTGAAAAATATGTGATAGTTAAAACTAACATAAACAACGTTAGTTAGTTATATTGGAGTATTATTAAATATTTATAATTTGAATTTAAAATTTACACATTCAAATTAATGTTCAAATATTGAAATTTAAATAAATGAAAGTAATGAAATGTTATAATTTTTGTAAAATATGTTATATTAATCACCTTTACTAATATACTACAGTTTTGCTGTTAGTTTTTAAAATCAGTTAATTTGTCTTTGTAAATTTTTTGGTCTTATCCATATGAATTCAAAGTAACATTGTTAAATAATATAACTTAGTTTTTTAGCTTTGTTTGAAAACAGGTAAGAAAACATCGTATTATAAGTTTTCTACTTACAACATTTTGTTTTTATTGCAGATTTTTTTAATAGGTTAGGTGTAATTTCCCTTTTAAGCCACCAATGATGCATCCAAAAATGTAATTTTTTAAATCATTTGTCCCATCTCAATTGATTGTCATCAGAATTACATTCTGAAAATGAATGTTGAATATAAAGGACTTTTAAAAATTAGTTACATATGAAACCTAAGTTTTATAAAAGTTATTTTTATTAGCCAAAGTATTGAATATGGCTTTACGGTAAGTGCATACAGTGAACGCTGGTCATTGGTCGCAGGTGCTGATTCACGGTGGCGAACGCGCGTAGTGGGAGCATGTAACTACGCGCTTAACGTTCTTTTAGTTGCCAGTATTCAACATGAGTTCCAGTAGCAGCAGAGATGATGAATTATTTCTAATGGAAAACATTTTCACAAAATTATTATCATTTAAAGATGATACTGTTAGTTATAAGTATCAGACGAACTAATGTCCCATAGCCGAGCGAGTGAGAGGGAGATATGTGGCATAACTACGCATGCGCCCAAAGGTCTTTACCGTTATAATCCAGATCTCAATACATACTGCAGTCGTTATCTTGCTTGTTAGTTTACTGCATGCATAAACGCTTGCTCACAACAATTAGTAAAATTAAAGACAATGTTATTGGAACAGCGCGTATGGCTTGTGCGAGTGAGAGTGTTATGCAATCTCTCACTCCCACGGCTAGGGGACATTAGTTCACCTGAATACTATACATTAATAAGAACAGAAAATTGTTCGACATAATCGTCTTTTTCTGCAATTAAAAAAAGATAAAGACAGGTTTTTACTTTCTCTTGCCTATATGAATATATAGGAAGGAAAGTATTGTTTTCATGTAGATTTTTCGAAATCGAGTTTTCACCGGATCTACGAGGTAGGGTCAAAAAGTTCCCGGAATTGGTTATTAAAAATTTATTAAAAATATTTATAACATTCTTACATTATTTCCCTTCAAAATACTCTCCTCCTGCATCTACACATTTATTCCACCGTTCATATAATTGTTGGAAACACTCTTGAAAGCCGTTTTTTGAAAGTTCCTTCAGCCGCTCCGTCGCATTTTCAATCACCACTGACGAATCAGCAAAACGATGTCCCTTCAATGCCATTTTTAACCTTGGAAACAGGTAGAAATCTGGTGGTGCGAGATCGGGAGAATATGGAGGATGTTCCAGAGTGGTAACATTATTCTTGGCAAGGTATTGTTTCACCATTAGGGATCGATGTGCTGGGGCATTGTCGTGCAACAAATACCAGTCATTCTCTGCCCATTTTTCAGGTCGTTTTCGTCGAATTGCATCTCGTAGCCGTTTTAAGATCTCTGTGTACAATTCTTTATTTACTGTTCTCCCTTCAGGAATAAATTCATAATGAATCACTCCACGGTAATCAAAAAACACCTCCAACATCACCTTACCCCGGCTTCTGTCCAAGCGAAATTTTTGTTTTCTTGGTGAAGTTTTTGACTTCCATTCAGCGGACTGCCGTTTTGTCTGAGGGTCGTAAAGAAAGCACCATGTCTCATCACCTGTAACAATTTTGCGCAGGAAGCTGTCATCTGCATCAGCCATTTCAATCAAGTCCCTGGACATGGTCACTCTCATTTCCTTTTGCTCAGGGGATAACATTTTTGGAACAATGTGCAAGCAAACACGGTGCATGTTCAAGTCATTATGAAGAATGCTGTGAACACTCCCATGTGAAATACCAACTTCAGAGGCAATAGTATTGATGGTTGTTCGCCTGTCCGCACGCACAATTTGTCGAACGCGCTCAACATTGTCGTCTGTAGTGGAAGTGGAAGGCCGCCCAGTCCGAACGTCATCTTCAATTGTTGTGCGACCGTCGCGAAAACGCTTATGCCACTCGTAAACTGCTGTTTTCTTCATCGCAGAATTTCCGTATGCTTTTTTTAGCATCTCAAGAGTCTCCGAGGGTGATTTCTCCAGCAACACACAGAATTTAATATTGCCACGCTGCTCTAATGACGACATTGCACAATCCGACGAAAGACAGAAACTACGATCTACAATATTAAACACCGAACGCACGGAACCAACTACAACTGCCTGCTAACCTCAAAAGCACATTCACTACCAGTTATGCCAACCTCACAAACAAAAATTTCCCTTTCAGCTTACAAATACGTGACTGTAAGCGACCATTCCGGGAAATTTTTGACCCTACCTCGTATACGTTTTCAGACCCCCTGAACCCAAAAAACATGTTTTTAGCGATTGGTCTGTGTGTGTGTGTGTGTGTGTCTGTGTGTGAACAGAATATCTCAAGAACGGAACATCGTACGAACTTGAAACTTGAAACTTAAGTTACATACCACTACCGGACGCGACACGAACATTTTCATCAAAATCGGTCAACCGGAAGTAGTAGTTTATTCATATAATTTTTCGGTTTTTTGCAATTTTCTCAAAAACTGGTCCTACGATTTTTTTAAAAATCAGCTATTTTACTCAATTTTTTATTCTCTACAAGATAGGGTAGGCGCCATGTTTGCTGAAATTCTCGGTGAGGCTGTTTTCACGTAAAAACGTTGTTTTGTTAAGATTACGGCTTTAATATAAATTTTAGCGCAAAAACTTATATAATAAAAGTTGTAGAGAATTTAAAAACCTACAACTTCTGTTTCAAACATTTTTTTGTATAACGCTTAGTTTAGCAGTAATTTGCGATTTTCTGTTTTTTTTCTCACGAAAATGTGTGAAAAATTAATTTTTTTAAGATTTCGGCCTTAGTATGCATTTTACGACAAAAGTGTATATAATTTAATTTATAGAAAATTAAAAGATCTACAACTTTTATTTAAAGCATTTTTCTCTACAGAGCCTAGTTTAGAGAGAAAGAGTGATTTTCCGTATTTTTTAGTCAAACTGAGGTTGATTTTCATTTTGCATCATTCACTCATGATTAAAATAAGGTTATGTTTTTGAGGTTAGTTTTTTGTTTATTTCTAATATTTTATTATTAATGTTAGGTTTATTGTTAATTATTTGCATTGGCAAGAGAAAGTTGTGTGAGTGTTTCACACCAGATTTTTTTAAATGCATGAGAATGGCTCTGGAAACGTTTAATTTTACATTGTCTAAAGTAGAACTTGTTTTCAAAAACAATGGTGCAACTTGCACAAGTAAAGACTTGTGATTACTTTGAAATACATTTTTTGAACATTTTGACTTCCGATATTCAATATAATAAAGCATTGTTTGGCCAGTAATAATCTTTTAAGTTATTTTTATGAACCTATGTTATAATTAATTAACAAGATGTTATTATTTATGAATACGTATAATACGACGCCAAGTACATAGCAACCTGCTAGCAAGCAACAGGCAGGTTTATGCAAAACAAACCATTGTGCTGATATGCGCAGATGACCAGTGCGCAGCTTTCTCCACTAGCGTTTACTTTGAGACGTCCGATTAAAATATAATGGCCTATTTCTACTAGCAGGCTCCTGCTTGTAAGTGACCAGCATTTACAGTGCGCTTACCCTTACTGTGTATTCCCATCTGCATTAGCAGAATTTGCAGAACAGTCAGACGTAAAACAAAAAAAAAACTATATATTCACCAAAATAATATTTTAAACATCTGCCTAATACACGTTTATTGATGCCTCCATTGAACGTCTTATTTTTTTTGTTCTACTACATAATTTACTGTAATGATTTGTGCATTCCATTTTGAAATATTTGTGTAATGTAATGTTAAAAAGGAGAACTATTAAATTAATTCCATTATTTTTCATAATACCCTTTTCTTGTATCTGATTTTATAAATACATTAGAACGTTGATAATTTCAGATTAATTTTGCTGTCCAGATTTTCAAAATGAATCACCAGTAAAAGACTTGATAGTAAATACCGGGTTTTTTTTTGTTGAAGACAGCTGTTGTCTTCAAAATAAAATATTTGCTAAAATCCGCCATAATTCATTATAATGGTTACTGAAGAGAAGTGTTTAATTGAACCATTCATGTGCATTGTAGTAAATAGTTTTACTTGAAATTTGTATGTCTTTTTACTTTCTCTTTTTTTACTTTTTACTTTACAAAATAGGATAGGCGCCATGTCTGCTAAAATTCTTGGGAAAGTGTATTCTAGTAAAAAATGGTTTTTTCTAAGATTGCGGCTTTAATATGCATTTTCGTGCTAAAATGTATGTATGCAATTTAAAGTCGTAGAGAATTTAAAAACCTACTACCTTTATTTCAAACATTTTGTTATATAACGCGGTAATTAGCAATTTTATGTTTTTTTCTCACGAAAACATAAAAACTCGATTTTCTAAAGATTTCAGCCTTAACATGCATTTTACGACAAAAGTGTAACATACAATCAAATTTATAGAAAATTAAAAGGTCTACAACTTTTATTTAGAGCATTTTTCTCTACAGAGCCTAGTTTAGCGTGAAAGAGTGATTTTTCTGTATTTTTAAGCTAAACTGAGGTTGATTTTCATTTTGCGTCTTCCACTCATGATTAAAATTTGGTTATGTTTATTGAGGTTAGTTTTTTGTTTATTTCTAATGTTTTATTACTAATGTTAGGTTATATTGTTAAAATTATTTGCATTGGAAAGACAAAGTTGTGTGAGTGTTTCACACCAGATTTTTTACTTTCTCTTGCCTATATGAATATATAGGAAGGAAAGTATTGTTTTCATGTCGATTTTTCGAAATCGAGTTTTCACCGGATCTATACGTTTTCAGACCCCCTGAACCCAAAAAACATGTTTTTAGCGATTGGTCTGTGTGTGTGTGTGTCTGTGTGTGTGAACAGAATATCTCAAGAACGAAACAACGTACGAACTTGAAACTTGAAACTTAAGTTACATACCACTACCGGATGCGACACGAACATTTTCATCAAAATCGGTCAACCGGAAGTAGTAGTTTATTCGTATAATTTTTCAGTTTTTTGCGATTTTCTCAAAAACTGGTCCTACGATTTTTTTTTAAATCGCCTATTTTACTCAATTTTTTATTCTCTACAAGATAAGGTAGGCGCCATGTTTGCTGAAATTCTCGGTGAGGCTGTTATCACGTAAAAACGTTGTTTTTTTAAGATTACGGCTTTAATATAAATTTTAGCGCAAAAACTTATATAATAAAAGTTGTAGAGAATTTAAAAACCTACAACTTCTGTTTCAAACATTTTTTTGTATAACGCTTAGTTTAGCGGTAATTTGCGATTTTCTGTTTTTTTTCTCACGAAAACGTGAGAAAAATCGATTTTTTTAACATTTCGGCCTTAGTATGCATTTTACGACAAAAGTGTATATAATTAAATTTATAGAAAATTAAAAGATCTACAACTTTTATTTAAAGCATTTTTCTCTACAGAGCCTAGTTTAGAGAGAAAGAGTGATTTTCCGTATTTTTTATTATTATTTAACATGTGGTCAGGTTGTTTATGGTGAGTAATATACTAGTCTGTCCAAAATGTTACGTAGGCCTAATAATTTGTGTAAACAAAAAGCTTAAATAGGTTTTGTCTTACTTGTAATTTTACCTTTACCTGGTTAGCACAACTGGCTTCTATGCCAGGGTCCCGGGTTTGATTCCTGGTCGGGTTTGGCATCATCATTACCTACCGTATGCATTAGCATAAATTGCAGATCAGTCGGACGTAAAACAAAAAACAATTTATTTTTGAACCTTCATTGAAAGACACAATTGAACTTGGACATTTGTTAGAGGCTAGTTTCTACATAAAAATGAAATTGTGAGAGAAGCTATTAGTTATTTAATACCCTACTTAATTTAAAGTTGTGGAGGGGTAATTTAGAATTATTTTCATGCTGGCCCGTCAAACGTCTAATTTGGTATTGTTAAAAGTATTCATGTCAGGTTATTTTTAATTCAATTATTTAATTGTTTTTACTTTCTCTTGCCTATATGAATATATTAGGAAGGAAAGTAAAGTAAAGTTTTCATCTCGATTTTTTGAAATCAAATTTTCACCGGATCTACACGTTTTCAGACCCCTGAACCCAATAAACATGTTTTTAGTGATTTGTATGTGTGTGTGTGTGTGTGTGTGTGTGTGTGTGTGTATGTGTGTGTGTGATAACATGAACATATTCATCAAAATCGGTCAACTGTTAGTAGTAGTTTATTCCTGTAATTTTTCACTTTTTGCGATTTTCTCAAAAACAGTTCTTACGACTTTTTTTAAAAATCGCCTGGTTTACTAAATTTTTTATGCTCTACAACAGGGGTCTCCAACGTACGGCCCGCGGGTCACAACCGGCCCGGGAACAGATTTTTTCCGGCCTGCGGAAAGCTAGCATACTGAAAAAAAAAATTTATTTGATAATATATTTATAATAATTGATAATATATATACAATAAGTGTAAAACTAGCCGTAAACAAGTAGTGATCAACCATTGTTTGACCCTAAATGGGCTGATATTTTAAGTGGCAATCAAATGCAATCTTCTCACTAAAAAATAATTTTTCTTTTTAAGCTTTACACGTGTTGTAAACTCATGTCAAGTTTTCTTTAAAATTCAATAAAGTACATTTTGTAGTAAATTGAAAAGATTTGGTTTTGTATCATCCTGTGTTTTCATTAAGCCTAATTGAAAACTCCTTTTACAGAACAAATATTATTTTATAGCAAATATAATTATTTGTTTGGTCACAGCTTTTTTTTTACAATCACGTAAAGAATTTTAGTTAGCCAACAACAAAGATATATAAGGAAATATAGCAACTTAAAAAACTAAGCAAGAAAATCTCAAAAACCACCACTGAGCTCTTAATTAGAAAAAACTTCGAGGTTGTATGGGGGGGGGGGGGCTAGACTTTCTGCCCTGAAATATTGCTGGCCCGCCTTTCCTCCAAAAATTTACAATGTGGCCCTTGAGTAAAAAAGGTTGGAGACCCCTGCTCTACAAGAAAGGGTAGGCGCCATGTTTGCTGAAATTCTTGGTAAGGCTGGTAAGCTAAATTCTTGTAGGATTAAAAGCTCTACAACTTTGATTTAAAGCATTTTTCTCTACAGAGCCTAGCTTAGCGTGAAAGAGTGATATTCCATATTTTTAAGCCAAACTAAGGTTGATTATCATTTAGCGTCTTTCACTCATGATTAAAATTATGTTATGTTTATTGAGGTTCATTTTTTTGTTTATATCTTATGTTTTATTACTTTCTCTTGCCTATATGAATATATAGGAAGGAAAGTATTGTTTTCATGTCGATTTTTCGAAATCGAGTTTTCACCGGATCTATACGTTTTCAGACCCCCTGAACCCAAAAAAACATGTTTTTAGCGATTGGTGTGTGTGTGCGCGTGTGTGTGTGCGTGCGTGAGTGAGTGAGTGCGTGTGTGTATGTGTGTGCGTGTGTGTGTGTGTGTGTGTGAACAGAATATCTCAAGAACGGAACATCGTATGTACTTGAAACTTGAAACTTAAGTTACATACCACTACCGGACCCGACATGAACATTTTCATCAAAATCGGTCAACCGGAAGTAGTAGTTTATTCGTATAAATTTTCACTTTTTTGTGATTTTCTCAAAAACTGGTCCTACAATTTTTTTTAAAATCGCCTGGTTTACTCAATTTTTTATTCTCTACAAGATAGGGTAGGCACCATGTTTGCTGAAATTCTCGGTGAGGCTTTTTTTGCGTAAAAAAAGTTTTTTTAAGATTACGGCTTTAATATGTATTATAGCGCAAAAATGTATATAATAAAAAATGTAGAGAATTTAAAATTCTACAACTTTTATTTCAAACATTTTTTTTATAACGCTTAGTTTAGCGGTAATTAGCGATTTTCTGTTTTTTTCTCGCGAAAACGTGTGAAAAATCGATTTTTCTAAGATTTAGGCCTTAGTATGCATTTTACAACAAAAGTGTACATAATTAAATTTATAGAAAATTAAAAGATATACAACTTTTATTTATAGCATTTTTCTCTACAGAGCCTAGTTTAGCGAGAAAGTGTGATTTTCCGGTTTTTTAAGCCAAACTAAGTTCGATTTTCATTTTGCGTCATTCACTCATGATTAAAATAAGGTTATGTTTTTGAGGTTAGTTTTTTGTTTATTTCTAATATTTTATTAATAATGTTAGGTTTATTATTAATTATTTGCATTGGCAAGAGAAAGTTGTGTGAGTGTTTCACACCAGATTTTTACTAATGTTAAGCTATATTGTTCATAATTTGCATTGGTTAGAGAAAGTTGTGAGTGTTTCACACCAGATTTTTGTTTTTTCAGCTCCTACAATACTATTATGGCCGATTCTTTGGTCGCACAGGGTGGACATTTACCTAACCCAGCCAATGCTAATATTGTAAAGGAGGGCTGGTTATTTAAAAGAGGCAAGTATCGTTTTCTGTTTAAACTACTTTAAATAAATAAGTTTTAAAATTATTTTGGCTTCTATAAGTAAATAGATTTAATTTGCTGAAAACACTTTACTGTTTAAAATGTTGAGCCTGGAGGCCAGAATCACGATCACTTTGCTATGCCAACCTGCCATTTCTGTGAAAAAATACCACGACGTCTATAGGCTTCATCCAGCTGCACAAATGATTTTACTTATTTGTTCATCTGTTCACCAACTAAATATAGGATGGTATTATACTTATTTATTGTCTAGTTTATACGAAATCTATATTTGAAATTAATTTTGATACTGTACTGTTTTTACGCCGGTCTGTCGTTTGTGTTTTGCCCGCTGTTGGCGCTGTGAAGTAGTTGCTGCTGCCGGTAGATAGCATAGCGAGCAAACCTCTCACAGCAGCTTGTACAATGGCGGGTACCTAACACCAACACAGGATTGAGTTGGATCGAGGAGAAGGAAGAGAAATGGAGAAGTCAGGAAAGTGATCAGTCGTTATCGATCCTATCACTCAAGAAGGTCGATACGGAGAAGGAATTGTCACTTAACTTGAGTATTTTTGGCTCCACACACTTCCCTTCCTTACCGCTCGCTTCACCGGCGACTGCTCCTATTCGTTTAGGCAGCGGTACAGACGACCCTGCTTCGCTTCACCGGCAACTGCTCCTCTTGTAGGCAGCGGTAAAAGGTGCTTGCTGCGTCGGCAACTACTCCTATTTGTCTAGGCAGCGATACAGATGACCCTGCTTCGCTTCACCGGCAACTGCTCCTCTTGTAGGCAGCGGTAAAAGGTGCTTGCTGCGTCGGTAACTACTCCTATTTGTCTAGGCAGCGGTACAGATGACCCTGCTTCGCTTCACCGGCAACTGCTCCTCTTGTAGGCAGCGGTAAAAGGTGCTCGCTGCGTCGGCAACTGCTCCTATTTGTGTAGGCAGTGGTACAGATGACCCTCCTTTCGCTTGCCAGCGGCTGCTCCTCTTGAGGTAGCGGCGAAGGCTTCTCCAACCATTCTTTTCTTCCTTTTAAACCACATCGCCGGATGCCCTGCCGCCCCGGCCGGTCCTATGTTGGCTTTACCGATTGGACTACAACAAGCCGGTGGCGACAATTTTTTGAGTTATTAGAAATAAACGAATTAATACTTTTAAATTAACCCTTGTGCGGCGAATAGGTTTGAGAATAATAACTCTTCTAACACTAATCATGAAATCACACCGATAGATGTGGCTTTTTTATCCATCTTATATCCAAAAAATTTAAAATTTTTATGAGATTTTTATATTAAAAAATCATGAAACTCTGTTTTTTTATGCCAGTTACAGCAGATTTACAAAAAATCTGTTGTAGGCCTAATTTATGCAAAGCCGTCGTTTTTTGTCAAAATTTGGTAATAAATTATTTCAGTTAGATGTGAATGGCTTTTCGCAGCTGGGATGACTTGGGTTTAGCATTTTCTGTAACTGCAATACAGGATGTTTCATAATGTACTTCGGGGTTATGAAAATTCAGTACAAAAAAAGTATTTCACTTATAAGAATAAAACAAGCACTGTACGAAAAAGAACTTCAAATAGTTTTTTGCACATATATTTCTGGGTAGTCAGTTAAACGTTTGCCCGCTAGGCTTAGACAGTAGAGAAAATGGCTGCCACATGAAGTAAGAAGTCGTTTTGTGTGTCTGAAGAAGACCAACACATTATGTTGTGGCCACCAAGATCACCAGACCTCACACCATGTGACTTCTTTCTCTGAGGTTATGTGAAAGACAAGATGTTTATCCCACCAATGCCGAACAATATCGTTGAGCTGAAGGATCGATTGCATAATCAACGTAATCGACTATATCGAAAGGGACATGTTAGAACGTTTTTGGCAAGAGCTAGACTTTCGTGTTGATGTGTGCTGTGTTACTAAAGGAGCACACATTGAACATTTTATAAATGTTTAAAAATAACTGTTAGAGTCCCTGCATCGGCCCATGCAACCTTCATTTAGGTTAGTGAAATAGTTTTTTGTATTGAATTTTTGTAACCCCGAAGAACATTATGAAACACCCTGTATTTTGTATGTAGCTAAAAAAAGCATAGCAGAGCATTTGTTTATGTCAGTTCTATAGATAAATGAATGGACTGAATCTTGACATTTACTCAATTGACTGTGACTTCTTTTTGGAAACATTGTTTCCAAAAATTTTTGAGTGTTTTCTTTCGTGCCAATCATTAATTTCTTTTCTTTTCCTTTTATCAGGTGAACATATAAAGAATTGGAGATCGAGATATTTCCTGTTGCTAGATGATGGTTCATTAATCGGTTACAAAGTTAAACCAGAAGGACCAGCTGAACCGTTGAATAATTTCACGGTGAAAGGATGCCAGATAATGAGCATGGATAGACCAAAGCCGTACACTTTCATTATCAGAGGATTGCAGTGGACCACTGTTATTGAACGAACATTCCACGTTGAATCTGATAAAGAGAGGTCAGTCTAAATAATTACAACTAGTTGGTATGTTTTAATAAAAATAATAATAATATTTATTTATTCCACTTTATACAAATACAAAATTATATCTTATCTACTAGGAATAAATAACCACCAACTCAAGCAAACTGTGGTTATGTATAAAAAAAACAAAATACATAAGATCAAGTTAACAAATTAATTACAAATCAGTGTTGTCATCCACTACAAATTACACTCAAAATTGTAGCGGCAGCTACAGCACGTGTTAACTATATTATTTTTAACAATAACATTAACCAAGCCGTCAGTCTTCAGATCAGATATTCACCTGTACATGACTAACACTAAAATCAGTTATTATTGTTTTATTATTTACAAAGATCAGTATATTCCTACAAGGATTGAATAGTAAGCACTGCAAGTCAGCAACGGTAAAACACCAACAATTCTTACAAGTAAATCGACATCAGTTATGTCATTGAGCCAATCTTTAACCTTTCTTGAAAATATTAACGTGTTTAAGCTATTTTTAATTTTAATAGGCTAAATAGATTGAAACACTTCGGAATAAACAAAAGTTTTAGCGAGGATTTATTAACTTTTGGTCTTACAAAAAGTTGTTGGCTTGAACCTCTTGAATGTTTGATTATTAAATATAATACTCAATAATCCTACTAATCCAAACTAATTGGATCTGGGACTTGTTCAAATTATTTGAAAAATGTGCGTAATAAAAAAAACTAATCCAAAAATAGTTAAATTTATATTATGCATTCATTTTTGAAATAATACAATTGTCACTGAACTGCAGTACCCAGCAAGAGCTGTCAGGTAAGGGATGGAGAATGAACATCTTCATTTTACAGATGAAGAAATAGTTTCTGTAATGATGCCGGACACCGGCGAAGGTCCAGAAGACTGATAAAAAATAAAGCATGAAGCAACTTATTTCACATTCAAAAGCAGTAAAAAAACAACGCGTAGCAGGCAAGCAGTTTTTTTCATAAAACTCTCCTGTTGGAAGATACATTCTGATCCATATAATGTTTTAGGTTGAAAAACTGTATAGTGTCTGAATTTACAGTTTAACAATATCAATTTTATATCAGTTGATAAGTTCTCCATTTTCTGTATTTTATCTTTCATTTCTTCGTCTTCATTGTCATATTCGTGGATTATACAACCTAGGTGTTTGTTTTTTTTTTTTACTCTTTATTTTCTGTTGTTGTAATAAATATCTTTTACTGTTATTTTTTGTTGTTGTTGTTGTGGCATAACTCTTTCTTTGTTGTATTGAAATTCTTTGCTTGTTTAATTATGGATAAACATCATGTAATGTTGTAATTATTAAATAATTGAACGTATTTAGAAAAAGCATTAAAAGAACTAAGAATACATTACAATAAAAATGTTAAATTAATAGCTCGTATTATTTCATTTTTATTAATGTTACATTTTGTTAATTTAGTTTTTTGTAACGAATGAAATGCAACGTACATAAAAATGAAATAAAACAAGTTATTTAATTTACCGAGGCAATGTACTATACAAAATTATTTCTGATTAAAATGGTGGTAAAATTTTGTTCATTACACTATGCCGGCAGTATATGTCTACTGGCGGTAAAAGTAAACTACTATACTTGTACGAAAAACTTAAATTTTATTGCTATAAATAGCTTTGTTTTATAAAACAGTCTTCATAGATTGTAATTAGATATTGGTGGAAATTTTTTAAATTGTCATTTATCGTTTTCCTTTGTCCATCCAGATGGTATATGTTTATTTCTATTTTATCAAATGAATTTATCTAATAAATTTCACTAACCTTTCTTTTTAACTGCGTCAACTTTTATTTTCACTTACACGTGTTTCGGTGGATCCACCATCATCAGAGTAAGTAACATATAATTGAAACTAAAAACTTTATTTATTAAAAATCTGCAGAAGATGACACATGTTCAGTCATTTGTATAAAAGTTTTATACAAGAAACTAAAAACTTTATTTATTAAAAATCTACAGAAGATGATACATCTTCAGTCATTTGTATAAAACTTTTATACAAATTTAAAAAAACTTTATTTATTAAAAATCTACAGAAGATGACACATCTTCAGTCATTTGTATAAAAGTTTTATACAAATGACTGAAGATGTATCATCTTCTGTAGATTTTTAATAAATAAAGTTTTTAGTTTCAATTATACGAGGCTTGTTCAGAAAGTAAGTACCGTTTTTAAAAAAACCAAGTAAATTTTTTTCAACACAATTTTATTTCGATATGAAAGCCCAAACCTTAAACTATTTTTCAACATAGTTTCCACTGATGTTCAAACACTTGTCGTAGCGGGTGATCAATTTGTCTATATCCTCTTTGTAGAAGGTTCCCGCCAACGAATGTAGCCATGACTCCACGGCAGTTTTCACTTCATCGTCGGTTTCAAAACGTTGGCCGCCTAGTTCGCGCTTCATGTGCAGGAACAAGTGGTAGTCTGACGGTGCCAAGTCCGGGCTGTAGGGCGGGTGATCGAACTGCTCCCAACGAAATTGTCGAACCAATGTTTGAGTGTCACCAGCAGTATGGGGGCCGAGCATTGTCATGGAGCACCACAATTCCATTACTGAGCATTCCTCTCCGTTTGTTTTGAATTGCCTGCCTTAGTTTTCTTAAGGTTTCGCAATACCTTGCCACATTAATGGTTCACCTCTTGAGAGAAAATCAATCAGCAAAACACTTTTCCGATCCCAAAAGACAGTGCACATGATTTTTTGTGCTGACATTGTCGTCTTGAATTTTTGTTTCTTCGGGGATTGCGTGTGTCGCCACTCCATTGACTGCTGTTTAGATTCCGGTGTGACATGACGGACCCAAGTTTCATCACTTGTCACAATTTTGTTTAAAAAATCCTTACCATCATCACTGTACCATGTGAGAAAAGTCAAAGCACTTCCGAATCTCTTGGTTTTGTGCACGTCAGTGGCGGGAACCTTCTACGAAGAGGGTATAGACAAATTGATCACCCGCTACGACAAGTGTTTGAACATCGGTGGAAAACTATGTCGAAAAATTGTTTAAGGTTTGGGCTTTCATGTAGAAATGAAATTGTGTTGAAAAAAAATTTTTTTACTTGTTTTTTTTAAAAACAGTACTTACTTTCTGAACACGCCTCGTTTGTTATTTACTCTGATGATGGTTGATCCACCGAAACACGTGTAAGTGAAAATAAAAGTTGACGCAGTTAAAAAGAAAGGTTAGTGAAATTTATTATATTAATTCATTTGATAAAATAGAATTAATTTAAAACTGCCGGATGCATTATAAAGATTTATTTTTGAATATGTTTATTTGTTATGGTTACAGAGAAGAATGGGTTGCAGCAATACGTGGTGTTGCCGACCGATTAGCCGAGATGGGCGATGTTGATATGCCTTCTGAATCAAGTAGTCGAATGGCTGCAAACAGTCAAATGCTTGAAGACGCTACAGATCACCATCAGTACCATCCATCGAACAGTGCCACGAATGCCGCTGAATTTAACGCTAAATTCTCTAGGTTAGGAACTGCTAATACTTCGAGCGGAAAGAAAAAAGTTGTACGTATTTTTATATTTATTATTTTTCTTTTTTCCTTCCACGTTTATTTATCCAACGATCGAATACAACCTATCTGTTGATGCTTTGTAAAATTGAAGTTGAAACAGGGTGCGGCAAAATAACCTCCCTGTTTTAAAATGTAAATAAAAGCACAAATTTTCTGTATACAGTAGAGCGTCAATAATCTGCTTTCATTTGGACTGGACGCCATCCGGATTATCAAATTATCCGGATTATCGAAACACCCGATAAAATTGCCAGTAGACGTCTTCAAAGTAAGAAAAGTACAGTAGCTAAATTCGACTATATTTTACATTATTTGTTAACAGAAATGTGAAGCGGGTAAGTAAAACTACGTAATATGTTGTTATGTATAAAGAACTAATTTTTATTTAACAAAATTTGTAATTGTACATATAAAAGAGTGACTACCAAATGAAGAATAAGATCCAAAACAAATGGATACAGGAAGTCATGTCAGACATGGGGAACTTGAATATAAATGAAGAAATGATCCAGAGACGAGAAGAGAAGACCATCCTAAGGGAAAAGAGGATAACCCAACTGCCTTTCAGAGAGAGAAGACAGCCGAATGCAGCTGTGGCAGAGAGATTGAGAGCCACCAGGTCAAGGAATATGAAATTGATGTGGGAACAAAGAAAACAACAGTGTGGTGCCACAACTAACTCCTCAAGGAACGCATGTCCATGAATGACTTGAGTGCTCCAATTGGGGCGTAAATTAAAAAAAAAAAAGAAAAAAAGAAAAAGAAAAGAGTGATACATAATAAGCTTTGGCGCCATATTGTACTCAAAGGACTCTTATTATTTTGATTTAAGACAATTAATTTAATTTGTGCAATAGACAATGCTTTAAAAGACAATTACAACATGTATACAGCGTTACTTATTATTTACTGTAAGTATTGTACTCAAAGGACTCTTATTATTTTGATTTAAGACAATTAATTTAATTTGTGCAATAGACAATGCTTTAAAAGACAATTACAACATGTATACAGCGTTACTTATTATTTACTGTTTGTTCGACTTTTTAAAAAAATCACTAATGGATGTTTGAACTGCAGTGGTGGTCCTCTTTTTTGCCGCTAAGTCTCTAATACGTTTTAGTAGAATGAGCTGCGATGGTGTGCCTTCAGCCTGCTTTTCAACCCAAGCCATCAGCGTCTCTGCTGCCGTAAATGCTTCACCGTGCGTAAGCCCACATTCTTTCTATTTTGTCACTTATCACGCACGGCGAGCCGTTCAGCCATATTGGACACTTTTAACCTACGATAAATCAATTCCCATTTTTCGCCAGAATTGAATCCGGATTTTTGACATCTGAATTATTGACACTCTACTGTATAAGAAATTTAATTTTGGTTACTTATTCTGTGATATAGGAATTTTTTCCTATTCAGTTTTTAAAAGGATATCGGACTAGTGGTATCCGTGATTGTCAATCCATTGATGCAAACACACTCTGAAGCTCTCAGTAACTCTCTCCAGCATGGCTTGAGGTATGCGATGGATTCTCATGCTTGTAGCTTGCTAAAGGTCTTGCAGGTTCCTAGGGTGACGTTTCAACATCTATGCTTTCAATTAACCCCACTAAAAAAAATCACACGGGGTTAAATAGAGTGGCCATGCAATGTCACCTCTCCAAGAAATCAACCAACCAGGAAACATTTGCTTCAAAGTGTTCATTGATATCCGGGATGTATGGGCTGTGGTAATTTTTTGCTCAAACCAAACATTTTCTAGAGAGCGCTTTGTAGTACAGTTTCAGAAAACTCTACAATCATGTTGGCATACCTGTTTGAGTTAACAGGAACCACAACATCCTCTTCAAAATAATGAGGTCATTAAAGATCACCATGCTGTAGTGTTTTTTTTAAGGTGTCAGTGCTCCTTTAATATGTCCACAGCAACCCTAAGCTGCTTTCTGCCCAGACCAAATATTTCCTGAGCAGGAGTATGGGCTTTGACGCCCATAACTCTTGTATCAGTTCAGCAGTTTTGTTCTAATACCTCTGATCTACGCTAAAAAAAAATATAAAAAATAATTTTGTTTTTTATTACATGGTCAGCCAATTATAAGACTGAAGCATTTAAGAACAGAAGAAGTAGAAGTGTAAAAGATTCCAGTCACTTATCTCCTCTGAAAGTAATGAATTCCGTTATACACCCAGACCCTGTGGTGAATGAAGTGACTGTATCATTTGCTTGGGATGCTGATAAGCATACTTTTACACTCAGTGAGAAAGGCAATTGTAAACCACGTCACTCCTTGTTTTACTAAGTAAAGCCTCTAGAGGTTCAAACCACCCTTTCAGCTGATGACCTTAACAACATTGCTTACTGACATTTTATTGTTGAACTTTAAATGTTGTTTTTTACTTTCTCTTGCCTATATGAATATATAGGAAGGAAAGTATTGTTTTCATGTTGATTTTTCGAAATCGAATTTTCACCGGATCTATACGTTTTCAGACCCCCTGAACCCAAAAAACATGTTTTTAGCGATTGGTCTGTGTGTGTGTGTGTGTGTGTGAACAGAATATCTCAAGAACGGAACAACGTACGAACTTCAAACTTGGAACTTAAGTTACATACCACTACCGGACCCGACATGAACATTTTCATCAAAATCGGTCAACCGGAAGTAGTAGTTTATTCGTATAATTTTTCACTTTTTTGCGATTTTCTTAATAACTGGTCCTACGATTTTTTTAAAATCGCCTGGTTTACTCAATTTTTTATTCTCTACAAGATAGGGTAGGCGTCATGTTCGCTGAAATTCTTGGTGAGGCTGTTTTCACGTAAAAACAAAGTTTTTTTAAGATTACGGCTTTAATATGCAATTTAGCGCAAAAACTTATATAATAAAAATTGTAGAGAATTTAAAAACCTACAACTTTTATTTCAAACATTTTTTTGTATAACGTTTAGTTTAGCAGTAATTAGCAATTTTCTGTTTTTTTTCTCACGAAAACGTGAGAAAAATCGATTTTTTTAAGATTTTGGCCTTAGTATGCATTTTATAATAAAAGTGTATATAATCAAATTTATAGAAAATTAAAAGATCTGCAACTTTTATTTACAACATTTTTCTCTACAGAGCCTAGTTTAGCGTGAAAGAGTGATTTTCTGTATTTTTAAGCCGAACTGAGGTTGATTTTCATTTTGCGTCTTTCACTCATGATTAAAATAAGGTTATGTTTTTGAGGTTAGTTTTTGTTTATTTCTAATATTTTATTACTAATATTAGGTTTATTGTTAATTATTTATAATGGCAAGAAAACGTTGTGTGAGTGTTTCTTACCAGATTTTTTTTTTATTGTAAAGAGTATGTGCTATGTTTGTTTCAGACGTTTGAAAATTTTGAATTTTTGAAAGTTTTGGGCAAGGGTACGTTTGGGAAAGTGGTGTTGTGTAGAGAAAAGGCAACTAGCCGTTTGTACGCGATTAAAATATTGAAGAAAGAAGTGATCATACAAAAGGATGAAGTAGCCCATACATTAACCGAAAACAGAGTACTTCGCACCACTAGCCATCCATTCCTAATTGTAAGTTTAATATGTTAGTTTGTTTAATATATATATTTTGTTAGTCGATTAATTGATTGTCTTATGCAGTTAACCCTTGCTAACCTGAAAGCCAGGAATCTGACATCCGCCATGACCTTTATTTAAATTAAATTTTCTCCACAACTATTCATTATTTTCAAACGAGTTTAATTGCATTTGATAGAGAATTTTCTCCTCTTTGATTTGATGTATCTTGCATATTTCTACGATGAAAATTGACAACCTGGTGTTATGCGAAAGAAAGAAATTTTTGTGATGAACCAATACTAAAATCTGAGGGTTTTTGTCCATAACTTTTCAACAAAAAAGGTAGTTGTTTGAAAATGACATCATCTGTTAGCTCTTAATGTTGTGCTCAAAATCTATAAATTAGAAGTGCCGGCGGCAAATTTTATGACTAAAACCGAACAAAGAAGGTTAACACTACCCGTATCGCTTATCCCTCGGTTAAACCTTACAATTAGTGTCAAAATAAACAATAACATATTTTGTTTTATGCTATCATGTTTAGAAAAGGATAATACACAAAACAGCGTGCAGAAAAGAGACAGAAACTTTCATAGAAGAGGAGTAAATAAAAATTGAAAAGAGACGACATTAATTGAGGCGATTTTTTTTCATCCAGCATGTTACTTTGTTGAATAGAAAGTGTGATATCTTTTGAACGCATCAATCAATTTTCAATATCTAAACGTTATTTTTACAATTAATTGTTTTATTTGTGTATACAGCTAAACATATTTTTTTGTAATTTTTTAGTGATTTAGTGACACTTTTTAGTACGTAAATTAATAATATCTTTAAAAAAAAAAGTTTTTTTAATTTTTATTCTGGTCGTAAATGAAAACAGAAAAATTTGGTTCAAACGAGGTTCTAATAACGAATATTTTATAAATAAATGGTAATTTTTTTGAATTTTTTAGGAATGAAACTGAATGAAAAAAAGAGTTTCTATTAGACCTAAAATGACAGTGCGAGTGATCGTTAAAATCACAGTTCTCGTCGGGTTAATGGTACACTGGTTTTGATAAAAGTTATTAACATGTAATGCAAAAGATGAAAAACAAAATGAAAAAAACGAGCAATACTAATTTCATTTATGTGGTAAAGCCAAGTAGAACTCTACCACTAAGATTTGAACTCTCCGTTAATCTCTGAAATAAAAAAAAAAATTTTGTTTTGAAAATTTAACAAATTGTTATCAATCCTGTGTCAAGGTCATTTTTTCACCGCATTATTTATGCAGTTTTACAGAAAATTGTATATTTATAATAATTTGTTTTTCATTGTCTTCTGGAAACTTGATAAATAGTGTGCAAAATGGATATGTAGATAAAGATAAATAAATAAATGTCTTGTGAGGAAATTTCCAGAGTCTTGGTTGGTATTTATTGGTATTGACCCTAGTAGGAACACTTTGAGGTCTGAGCCCAAGTTTGACTCGGGAACTATTCTTAGTCGCAAAACCAAATGGTGGGGAGAGTTTTTAGTCAAGTTAAAGTCCCATACTGCCAACTTTATGGGCAGCCGGCGCCATGATGATTTCCTCTCCTCCAACGTTTAAAATGTCTTTGTGTGAACCTAACGAAAATTTACGAATGTAGACGTATCTGAGAAATTACTTCAGAATCTCTCATGATGGATTCCAATAAATTACTAAAAAATTTAAAAAATCGTAGAGGTCTGGTTAAAACTTAAGTCTTAATTTACTGTTTTATGTATGTTTACAGTCGCTCAAGTATTCATTCCAAACATCGGACAGACTGTGTTTTGTAATGGAATATGTAAATGGCGGTGAACTATTCTTCCATTTATCGAGAGAGAGAGTATTTAGTGAGGATAGGACTAGATTTTATGGTGCTGAAATAATCTCAGCTCTTGGATATCTCCACGAGGAAGGGATCATCTATAGGGATCTAAAGGTAATACACAATTATTTTATTCGTAGTAATTACGGTTGTGTTATTTTAGAATTGATTTATTCGTAGTTTGGCTTTACAGGGTATCCAGCCTGTCCATTCTAAATTTGTGTTACAATGCCATATCCTAGGTCCAGTATTTTTAGTGCTTGACCAGGTTTGCATTGATCAATTTTTACTTTCTCTTGCCTATATGAATATATAGGAAGGAAAATATTGTTTTCATGTCGATTTTTTTTGAAATCGAGTTCACCAGATATACACGTTTTCAGATCCCCTGAACCAAAAAAACATGTTTTTAGCAATTGGTCTGTCTGTGTGTGTGTGTGAACAGAATATCTCAAGAACAGAACACCTTACGAAGTTGAAACTTGAAACTTGAAACTTGAAACTTTAGTTAGATACCACTAGAGGACCCAATACAAAGATTTTCATCAAAATCGGTCAACCGGAAGTAGTAGTTTATTCGTGTAATTTTTCACTTTTTTACGATTTTCTCCTAAACAACTCCAACGATTTTTTTTTTAATCGCCTAATTACTAAATTTTTTATGCTCTACAAGATAGGGTAGGCGCCGTGTCTGCAGAAATTTTTGGGGAGGCTGTTTTCTCTTAAAAAAATTGTTTTATTAAGATTGCAGCTTTAATATGCATTTCAGCGCAAAAATGTATATAATAAAAGTTGTAGAGAATTTAAAATCCTACAACTTTTTACAAATTTTTTGTTGTATAACACTTAGTTTAGCAGTAATTAGCGATTTTCTGTTTTTTCTCACGAAAACGTGTAAAAAAAACCAATTTATTTTTAAGATTTCAGCCGTAGCATGCATTTTACGACAAAAATTTAGGCTATATAATCAAATTTATAGGAAATTAAAAGATCTACAACTTTTATTTTAAGTATTTTTCTCTACAGCGCTGAGTTTAGCGTGAAAAAGTAATTTTCCGTATTTTAAGCCAAACTGGGGTTGATTTTAATTTTGCGCCTTTCACTTATGATTAAAATAAAGTTATGTTGTTTAAGGTTAGCTTTTTGTTTCTTTCTAGTGTTTTATTACTAATGTTAGGTTATATTGTTCATTATTTGCATTGACAAGAGAAAGTCGTGTCAGTGTTTCACACCAGATTTTTTTCCTCATATAGGGCCAATTCAAACCACTTCAGCTGAATTTCTGGAAGCTCTGTTCGTAGCCCACATTCTCGACATTTGTTCACTGTATGCATTTCTCCTTTTGTCTCTCCACCTGGTGTTCTTTTTTTGCTCTTTGTGGAAGCCTTTTAAGTCTTGTCTGAATTTTGTTCGGTTCATTAAGTTTTCTTGGTTTATTCCAGTTTTCTCAATATCCTTTCTGACTTCTTTAAACATTTACCCAACACCATAGGTCTGTTGTTTAGTGTCTTAAAAATTTGTTTTGTCTACCAGTTGTCATCCATTATCTATATAGGTGTCTGTTAAATTTTTTTTCTGTTTGTTTTCGTTAGTCATTCATATTCCTTGTACAGTTCTTCTCGACCTCATAACCTATATTGTGAAGGAGGGTTATTTTTTTTTCCCTTGTATGGGGCCAATTTTATTTCACGTGAAGTAACTTCAGACGTTTCTGGAAGCTTATTTTGCTACCTACATTCTCAGCATTCGTTCACTGTAGGTTTTTCCCCTTTTTTCTGTCCACCTGGTGTTCTGTATGTGCTCTTCATAGAAGCCCTTAAAAGTTCATAATTAATTGTCTGAATTTGGTTCAGTTCATTGAGTTTATCCGATACCTTAGGTCTATTGTTTAGTGTCTCAATAATTTGTTTTTTCAACCGTTGTCATCATCCGAGTATATAAAATTGAAACTAAGCTTTTTAAAATTTATTAAAATTTTCAGAAGATGTATCTTCAGTCATTCATATAAAACATACTGTTAACACGGTTGCGTGTGTGTGGTGTAGTGCGTTTGTCCTCGAGCGGAGATAAAAACAAAATCAAGGAAGGATCCCACGGAACTCACCTCCAGAGCAGTGGACTGTATGTGTTGTTTGTTCTGCTGTGCGTCTTGTAGACTTTTTATTTGGTTGGCATACCTGGAATGCGATGTAAAAAAATACAAAATGAAGCAGCCTCTTACTTCCTTTTCCATTGTGAATAGTACTCATGATGAGTGGGGGGAAAAGGGGGAAACACAGGAGTAAAGGATAGGTATACCCACTACACTGTTGTCTTCTTCCAAGGAGCGATTTCTTCACAGGAAACTTCACGGTTGTATGCTGTTTTCTGGGTGCGCTTAAAGGCGATGCAATTATCAAAGCGGACGGACCGACTGTTTACAGTGCGTACTGGCGAGGAAGTGTGCAGTCAGTGGTTACAATACAAGCGATAGCGGCGCCCTCAACTCTTCAACTATAATTCAAATTGTGGCGCTACCACATACGAATGAGTTTTAAACAAATTAATTTAATATACTTTCCAATAATGTAATTCTGCGATATTTTTTTTTGTTTTACAGTTAGAAAATTTGCTACTAGACAAAGATGGACATATTAAAATTGCCGATTTTGGATTGTGTAAGGAGGATATTACATATGGCAGAACAACAAAGACATTTTGTGGGACACCGGAATATTTAGCTCCCGAGGTAATACAATTTTAAGTTTCTTTACATAAAAAACAAATGTATAAAGTTGTTAGTTATGTTACAGTAAATTCTTGATTACTCTTCGGTTTCTAGTTATAAAATGGCTTTACGCTGTTTTAATACTCGAGGTTTCTTTGATGTAATTTGTCACCTGTTAATTCATCACTTCCAAAAATTTTCTGTTTTTGGTTTCTTTAAATAGATACCCTTATTGTACATGATTTTCAATAAACCATATGGGAAGATGATTCACGGTAAACTCCCAAATTACAGTTTGCACTATTTGTCTTAAGTTGAAAATTGAAAGTGATCATTTAGCCATGTCATTGCAACCATGAGATCCTTTCAGTAATCATTCTGTTCATGGCTACATTCTTATTGAGGTTCACATCATTCATTAACTCTTCTAGATTCTGTTTCCTAAGCTGTCTCTTTTTACTTTCTCTTGTCTATATGAATATATAGGAAGGAAAGTATTATTTTCATGTCGATTTTTCAAAATCGAGTTTTCACCGGATCTATACGTTTTCCGACCCCCTGAACCCAAAAAACATGTATTAAGCAATTGTTCTGTGTGTCTGTGTGTGTGTGTGTGTGTGTGTGTATACAAAATATCTCAAGAACAGAACATCATACAAAGTTGAAACTTGAAACTTAAGTTACATACCACTACCGGACCAGACACGAAATTTTCATCAAAATCGGTCAACCGGAAGTAGTAGTTTATTCGTGTAATTTTTCACTTTTTGCGATTTTCTCAAAAACTGCTCCTACGATTTTTTTAAAAATCGCCTTATTTACTTAATTTTTTATACTCTACAAGATAGGGTAGGCGCCATGTTTGCTGAAATTCTTGGTTAGGCTTTTTTCACGTAAAAAAATTGTTTTTTAAGATTGCGGCTTTAATATGCATTTCAGCGCAAAAATGTATATAATAAAAATTGTAGAAAATTTAAAATACTACAACTTTTATTTCAAACATTTTGTTTGTATAACGCTTAGTTTAGCGGTAATTAGCGATTTTCTGTTTTTCTCACGAAAACGTTAAAAAATCGATTTTTTTAAGATTTCGACGTTAGTATGCATTTTATGACAAAAGTTTACTTAATTGAATTTATAGAAAATTAAAAGATGTACAACTTTTATTTAAAGCATTTTTTCTACAGAGCCTAGTTTAGCGTGAAAGAGTGATTTTCCATTTTTTCAAGCCAAACAGGTTGATTTTCATTTTGTGTCTTTCACTCATGATTAAAATAAGGTTATGTTTTTTGAGTTTAGTTTTTTGTTTATTACTATTGATAGGTTTTATTGGTCATTATTTGAATTGGCAAGAGAAAGTTGTGTGAGTGTTTCACACCAGATTTTTTTCTCTTACAATGCATCTTATCCTCGAAAAAAAACGCAAAGAAATCATTGTCTCATAATGTCCCAAACATTTTTTTCGTGCTATATAGATACTTTTTTTTATTGTATACTTTTCCACTCAGTGAGGAAGACAATGGTAAACCACCTCACTCCTCGTTTTGACTTGGTAAAGCCTCTAGATTATCAAACTTGTCTTTCAGCTTATAACCTAAACAACAACAACATATATTGCGAAAACCTAAAGATGAGTACCAGAAAGCAGTATTTATTTTGAAAAATCGTGGTGTCGATTCAATAAAATATAAAGAATCTTTCTATCGAAATGTGTAATCTTTTCGCTCGGTAAGTACGCAAACAATATTAATAATACTTTTTCTGTTTTTTGTAGGTACTTGAAGACAATGATTACGGAAGAGCGGTCGACTGGTGGGGTATGGGTGTAGTAATGTATGAAATGATGTGCGGACGACTTCCGTTCTATAATTGTGATCATGATGTGCTTTTTACGCTTATATTAATGGAAGACGTAAGTATGCCCACGGATGTTAAATGTAATCGGTTTCCTCTATCCGTAAGGTTTACAAAATGTTAAATTGCTCGTTGAAAAATGAGCAAAAATTTTATTGTCCTTTAAAAGTTAACCCATAAGGAGCTGCTGTTCTGTTCCGGTCTACGACGCTTCTAAAACACAGCAGCCATCATCTCGCTGTATGGCTTAACTGTTTGTCCAATTTCCACCCAAAAAAATTAAAAATTTATATGGTACGTTTATAAAAGTTTGACTGTTGTTTTAATCTTCTTCGTACTATCAAAGATTAGGTATAAGCCTGTTCCGAACTCACAAACCTTCCTGTACTTCTACACAAACACAAGATAATCCAACCCGTACATCTCGAGTACTGCCATGTTCTTCGAGGTCTTCCCACCTCCCTTCTTCCAACTGGAACATATTCCGTCACTTAAAACAATAATAAAATATTTTCTTTTTCTACATACTCTATTTCTGTAAATGATATTAGTTGCGTTGAAGAATTCTCTACAAAATAAATATAATAATGACCGGTTTCTGACATATATTAATCTCACTGCAACAAGTTTTATTGTGTACTGCACTATTTGTATAGCCCATTTGTATAGCCTATACAGAGGCTTCGCGTAGCACATGGGTTAAGGTTATCTAAAATATATATCACAAGCAATTCAATCTTCTTAAATTCAGTAAAATAAATAAACTCTTGTCGCCGACCAGGGCCGACGGCACAAGGCAAAACCTTGTTTGGAAAATTGGTGGCCCTGAAAAGGGTCGTTGTTGGTGATCGAAAGCGGCGAGCCAGGGTGATGGAAGTGGAGCTCGAAGCGTGACGGCTCGGCTACCGGGTTTAGGCTTAGCCTTCCCTCAGCAGCAGTTGGGTCCCCACTGCAGCGTGGCAGTGGTGGCCCCCAGAGCCCCGCAGTGTCGGGTCAGCGTAGGCCATCTGCCGATAGCGCAGCCGAGGCAACTCTCTCTGGGCCGGCGAAGACTGACCAGTGCGGGAATGTAGCGTTCGCCACCGGTAGCGTAGACCAGGAATGGTGCATCCGGTCTTGGCTGGGCTCGTCTTCTTCTGTCTGAAGCTCTTCTTTCTTGTTCTTCTCCGGTTGAGAGTTGAGCAAAGAGTGTCTCTCGATGGCTAGGGATCTCGCTTATATCCTCCTCCAATGAGTCCACTTCAAGGTAGAGGGGAGGCACTGTAGGCACTGCGCGGCAGGCAGGACTGGGACCATGTGTAGGCACTAATAATGGAAGGGCAGGTGGCAACACTCTATTATCAAGTAAAATAACAGACATTATATTTATGGCAAAGCAAACCAGTTAGATAATAATTAATCAGCAAGTCTTTC
The DNA here is from genome assembly GCA_035578175.1 of Catonia carolina. Classification (NCBI taxonomy): domain Eukaryota; kingdom Metazoa; phylum Arthropoda; class Insecta; order Hemiptera; family Achilidae; genus Catonia; species Catonia carolina. The sequence goes on along the minus strand of JAQMRL010000006.1, from coordinate 13,011,465 downwards.
AAAAGTTTGGATTGTTATAATTTATGATGTTTTCTTGCCCTGTATGAATATATTGTGAAGGATCGTATTGTTTTCATGCCAATTTTTCAAAATCAAGTTTTCACCGGTTATACCTTGTTTTGAGGCCCCTGAACCCAAAAACATGTTTTTACCATTTGGTATGTGTGTGTGTGTGTGTGTGGGTGTGTGTGTTTAAATAAAATATCTCAAGTATGGAACAGCGTTCAAAGTTGAAACTTAAGTTAGGTACCACTACGGGACCCGACACAAACATTTTAATCAAAATCGGTCAATTGGAAGTAGTAGTCTCTTCGTGTGATTTTTCACTTTTTTTACTATTTCCTCAAAAACAGCTTCTCGACAATGTTTTTTTCTATTTTAATCACCTCATTTACTATATTGTTTTATGCTCTACAAGATAGAGTATGCACCATATCTGCTGAAAGTCGTAGGGGAGCTATGCTTTGTAGGAAAAAAGTATGGATTTTTAAAATTGCGGCCTTACATTTGTTAAAGTTAAAAAGTATATAATCAAAGTTGTTGGACAATAAAAAACCTACAAATGTATTTCAAACTGGTTTTTTTGTACAATGCTTAGTTCACCGACAATTAGTGATTTTTTTTTGTATTTTTCATCAAAATCTGTAAAAAAACATGAGATTGTTTAATATCATGGCGTGAGTTTGCATTTTATGACAAAAATGTATATAATTAAATTTATAGAAAAAAAAATTTCTTTTATTTCAAGCATTTTATTCTAGAGCTTAGTTTAGCATCAATTAGTGATTTTTTGTATTTTTACATCGAACAAAGGTTGATTTTCATTTTGCGTCTTTCACTCATGATTAAAATTACGTTATGTTTTTAATTTTACAGTGTTTACTAATGATTAAATATAAGTTGTATGTTTTATTAGTTACATCAGCAAGAGAAAGTCATGTGAGTGTTTCACACCAGATTTTTAACAGAGGCATAGTTGTTGGTGCTTTTTTAGTAAAATGGTTAACCCATTGACCTACGAATTGTATTTTACTGTTGGTGGTCTTACAGTTTGATTTAATTTTGCATAAAATGACACAATATTGTAAATAGACAATAACTTTTTTTCTTTTAACCAATTCTCGTAAATTTTTTTAAATTTTTTAAGAATTTAGTAACCATTTAGACCAATGAATTACTTTTATTGTGTTTGAAATAAATATAAATAATATAATATTATTAAATATTAATATAATATTTAATATATATAATATATTATATATATTATTATATAATAATAATATATTATTTATATAATATAATATTTATATTATTAAATATAATATAAATATTATATTATTATAATATTTAGTATATATATTAAATTAAATTAGTAATTTCATTACTAATTTAAATTAGTAATTTCATTACTAATTTCATTAGTAATGAAATTAATATTTTAGCATGCAGAGAATTCATTTAATAGTTAAAAATATTAAACTAATAATATTGAATATTATGACTTTATGTAAAACACCAAAAAATACGATAAATAACTTAAAAACTCTTAACAAACACGCATTTACAGAACGTAAACAAACGCCATTTTTCAACACATGGTATAGGTTATTTTGATTACGAAATTATAACTGAACGCTTGTACGCAATCTATTGGCAAATATATGTAAATAAAGCGAAAATTATGTAGTTTTCATTAGTGCTGCTACATCAAGAATTTTTTAAAAACTACGTAGACAGGACTAAATAAAGTACGAGATCGTTGAATCGCTGTCATCGTATACAACAGCACAAATATGGTGGATGGCGTTTCGCCGTCATTACATGCCAATGGGTTAATAAAAACCAATTGATGTTTTAGATAATTTTAAGGTTAATTTTGTGAGCGTGTTATTTGATTAGAATGGTTAATAAATTTTCTGTTTAACAGGTGAAGTTCCCAAGAAATATTTCAAGCGAAGCTAAAAGCCTTCTCAGCAGTTTGTTAATTAAAGATCCAAATAAGAGGTTAGGTGGAGGACCAGAAGACGCCAAAGAAATTATGGCGCACACTTTTTTCTCGTCAATTAACTGGGTTGACCTCGTACAGAAAAAGGTAATACATTTCAGCAAACAAAGTATTTAGGTAAAATCCTTACACTGCTGTAAGTTCCTCAACATTCCATATACAGAGAGGTGTAAGTACCTCTTCTGTTCTTAAATACTTCAGTCATTTAATTGGTTGACCATGTGATAAGAAGCACAACTATTTTTTTGTAGCCCTGGAACTAACAGATTGAGTGCAAATAATTTTAACACTCCATCTGTCTTTTTTGGGCAGATTTAAAATATGTGAAGAAATATATGAGGGAAATCCAAAAAATAAGTTTTCCTAAGTTTTATATTGAAGTACGAGTGAAGCGGGGAGTTTCCGCCTGCAGGGAATTTTAGTTTGGGTGTAGTGGCAGCGCTTGCACTTGGTCTGGTGGCTGTAAACCAACCAGGCGTCAGTAGTGAACTGAACAAAATGGAGGTTCCCCTTCGTTTGGCCGCGAGTTGTGAGATCTGTAATGTTATTCGTTTTTTGCGTGCCAAAAAAAAGAATCGGCTGTGGAAATTCATAGATAGTTGTGCAGTGTTTATGGTGAAGATATCGTGTCTGTCTAAATGGTTCGTCGCTGGCGAACGATCTTTATTTAAAGCAGGGAAAATGTTCACGATTATCAGCGTATCGTTCGACCAGCAGCAACTTCTCACCAAGCCGACACCATTGCTGCTATACATGAGGTCGTTGACTCTGACTAGCGGTTCATGCTTGTCGAAATCTTGACTTGACTGCCACCAAATGTTGAAATTAGCTGGTCCTCTCTTTACTACATCATGGTTGAAGACCTTCAGCTCTCAAAAGTGTGTGCAAGTCGGTTGCCACATTTATTGTCCAACACTCATAAGCAGTGTCGCTCGACAGCTGCACAATCTTTTTTGAAATTGTTTGAAGATAAAAGTGATGCCCTCTTTTCAAGAATAGTCACTGGTCCACAGCTCAAAAATCATCTAGACTGTCGACGGTTCACTAATGATGACGATGTGAAAAACGAGGTTGATAATTGGCTTCAGAATTTGATGGCAGATTGGTATGAAGCTGGAATTAAAAATCCAGAAATGCTTGGGAAGGAAAGGAGATTTTGTAGAAAAATAGGTAATTCCTTATAAAAATTAATGAATATATTTTGTAAACCTTTTAATAATTTTTTTTATTTTTTCCTTGACAAGAGAAACTTATTTTTTGGATACCCTCGTATTTTTCAAAAGTCATTAAAATTCTGAGGATTTTCAGTTCTGTTGCTACGTAACTGCTCAGGACTCAAACGTTTTAAGATTAATTTGACAACATTTTGCGTTTTAGATGTATAATGAAGTTTTATACGAGGGCAGTCCAGAAACTCTGTCACGCTTTGAGTTGTAGCCGCTAGGGGCGGAGCTATCGTGGCCATTTTGGTGCCGCGGCATTTCTCCGTTCAGTGGCTATCCAGCCGTGCTAGCGAGAGGTCTGTGTCGCTCTTCGTTGTTTTTCAACAACAATTTAAAATGTGTGCCGCAATTCAAAATCCCGCCAGTTTTGAAGTACGGTCGGTAATACGGTTTTTGTTGGCTAAAAACAATAAACCAATTGAGATTTATTGCCAAATCTGTGAAGTTTATGGGAACGATGTTTACACTGAAAGTGGAGTACGGCGTTTGTGCATTCAGTTCAAAAATGGCCGAACTAATGTTCACGAGGAAGAACGAAGTGGACGGCCAAGCCTTGTGACTGATGACATTGTGAATAAAGTCAATGAGAAGATTAGAGAAGACCGTCGATTCACCATAAGAGAGCTATCGCTTTTTTCCCACTAATTTCAAAAAGTTTATTGCACGAAATTGTTACAGAAAAATTAGGTTTTTCCGCGGAGCTGCAGGAGGGTGTGACTAACTGTTTAAAATCACAGGCGGTAGACTTTTATGACGCCGGCATTTCAAAATTAGTTCACCGCTATGATAAGTTACTTAATTTGTTTGGTGATTATGTAGAAAAATAGCATTTTAGTTGCACTTTCAAATGTATATAATAAAAATTTTTTCTTGTGCTTAGTTTTTTTTTTATATCAAAATGTGACAGACTTTCTGGACTGCCCTCATATAATTGAATTTTCATTTCTGTTTTAGATCCCGCCACCTTTTAAACCACAAGTTACATCCGATACAGACACGAGATACTTTGATTCGGAATTCACAGGCGAATCGGTTGAATTGACTCCGCCAGATCATTCAGGGCCTTTGAACAGTATACAAGAAGATCCTATTGAACCGTCGCAACCGCATTTTCCACAGTTCTCATATCAAGACATGGCTTCAACGTTAGGGAGTAGCGCTACGATTAGCCTTTCTACTGGGTCACTAATACATTATTAATATTAATAATAGTAATAATAATAATAATAATGAGTTTATTAATTATGCAACATTAATTACATAATTATAGGATAAGAGTGAGTTTACGACATTGTTTTCTGTATAGAAATACGATTTTATTCTGTAATACGTGAGATTTTTGACAAACTTTTTATTATTTAAAAAATATTTGAATGAACTTGAAGAGTCATCTGATTTTATTTGTAAATAATTTATAAGGAATGTTATATAGGGAATAAACCTAAAGGATTTTATATATTTATAAAACATACGGAAAATATTATGTTCTTTTTTAATTTATTTGTGCGTCCTCAGTTGTAGCAACTTTATGTTCTTTGTTAGAGAATTGTAATCTTTTTCGTTTGTGAAGGTTACTTAAGAATAAGTTGGGAGAATTATGAATGATCGTTGTTTTTGTTGACAGTTGGTTTTTTATAAGGTTATTAAATGGTTTTTGAGATAAATATTGTCTTCTTGTAGTTAATACCTGGTTCGGATATTGGCATCTATATCAGTTATCGTTATTTTTTTGGTAACTGCCAACTGTAAGATTTTTTAAATTTTTTCTCCTGAGATCCTTCTATTGTAATATTATTTGCGACAATTGGTATCTGCTTTCATTTCACAAAGTGTCCTACGTATTGAGTTTTTGTCTTTTTACAGTAGTAAGGTTTTTTCTTCATTTGTTGGAGAATCTTTTTGTTTTTAATCTGGTCCGTCCGCAATATCCTACAATTAAACCACATTTTTATCTTTTCCTACCTGTCCAAAGGTTTGCTGCCTTCGCCAGAGTCCATAAAATAACACAGAGAATATCCAACAGTGTAAAAATGTAGTATCCTTATCTCTCTCTCAATTTTAACTCTTTAGCTACCCAATTAAAATATTTTAAAAAATGATTTGAAATCTTATCTCTGTACCCAGGCCTGTTTTATGATCAATCAATCAGTTTTGACAATAACACAAAAACGGTTTGTAGTAGTCTTTCATCAATTTGCTTTTGTTTTTCTTTAGAGAAGATTTCACATTTTATTGTTCAGTAAATAAAATCCATGAAACTTCTTGAAAATTGTATAATTTTACTTTCTTTGTATTATATAGACTTTTGTTTTTGATTAAAATTACATTCATACCCACAAATCATCAGTTCAAAAAGTTATTTATAAGAAACAGACCATATTTTATGAAAGTGCAAAGTTTTTTGTACTGGAAACCAAAATTTCATTCATATTTTTATTTAAATAATTTTTTATGATTTTTAAAATCATTAAGACAATTTTTATATCTTTGTCAATTTTACAATTGTAAAGTAAAAAAGAATTAATTTCAAACACCAAGTTCACGGCAAATGGTGGATAATTCCCAAAAAATTTGTTAACAAGGTAAACGAATTAATAATAAACAGAGAGAAAGGAGTTTCCTTTTATGGAAACTCTTAACTGAGAACAAGATTCAAAATAAATGGATCCAGGAAATAAAGTCTTTAACATGACTGAAGATGTGATTCAAAAACGATAAGAAAAGACGAACTTGAAAGAAGTAAACTAATCCAGTTTTCTCTTTAGTAAAGAAAACAACCCAATATCATTATATCAGAGAAACTGACGGCCACTAGATTAAAAATATGTAGCGATTATGGGAGTGGAAGAGACAGCATCATGCTAACTCTGTACCTCAAAGATTTGTACATATATAGATACTGAAGTCACGAGATTGCCTTTTGTGTATGTATGGGCTGTGAGGAAGAAGAGTGGAATATTTGCAGTGCTGTCAACCTCAACAGTGAGACACACTCGTACATTTTACTACCGTGCAGTGTTTAGATAAATTTTTTAAGCTGTGGTTTATTTTGAGAAAATGTTTTCTTCATAAACCTTATAAGAAATAAATATGACCAGTAATATTGCCTATAGCTTAATTACATTACTAGAAATGTTTGATTTACTCTAATTACGAATGAATCACCTTCTTTACTATTGCTGTCATCGGTATTTTTATTATCAGTCTCTCTAGTATCTACCTAACCGTTTTCTTTTCTTAACAGGTGTCAACAAAACTGTTAAAGAATAGCTTTTTCACGTCTAATTTCCTTCTTTATTTTTCGAATTGTGGAAAGAGAAACATCACAGTAGTTAGCTGCTCGCTCATGGCTTTTGTTAAGTGGTGCGGTTAGGCATTTTTGTTTAATTTCAACTTCACAATATTTTATTACATTGCGTTTAGCACTGTGAATAGTTTCACCACGTTTTCAAGAAACCGACATTTATTTGTGTTTATGGTAACAAACAGTTATATTCGTACAGTTAACCTACAAAAGGTTCCGCGATGTACTGTATATGCTCTGGGTATAATATAAGTTTTTATATTTGTCGTACTGAAATTAAAGCAGTCGCGCATGCGCACTGATGCTTTTCCCCCTTTACCCCTCGTTGCAAATAAGGGCAAACTCATGACTCAAGTGACTATACTTTGTAAAAAAATGTGCACAACACGATGTAAACAAATATTTTAGGGTGTGCAATTTATATTCTTGGAAGTAGAACAGATGCCAAATAAGCTTGCCAGTGTAGCTGCGCAAACAGTTCGAATTCAGTCGGTAGATTTCAGATCTTAGTACTGAAATACCTATTAAATCACAAGCGCACAACGATGTAAATTATCGTCTGTTAACGATGTTAAAAACATTCAATTGTAAACATTGTGTACAAAAATAATGCTGTAAAGTGATTTTAAAAAAATGAAATAAAGAAAAACGTAAAATAAATTGATATTTAATGAAAACTATTGAAAATTAGAAAATTTACTGACAAAATTGAATTTTACAAAATATTACTGATCTTGAATTTAATTTATTGATGACACTCTATTCTACAATTCTAAATATTTGCTAAATTATATTTATAACAGAAAATGTTAAATTGTATTAATATTTTAATTCTATCGAGCTCAAAATATTTAAATAATTAATTAATAGTTACGATTTTTTATATTTTCTTGAAGTCTCCGCTGTACCATGTGCCTTGTTCCATTGACCGGGATCGAATGGGGGAACTTGATCATTGTTGCAATTCGTTTTATAGTATCTATTCGATTCTCTTATAATTTTATCTGCTTGTCTTAAAAATCATTAAGTTGTTTAATTCAATTGTATCTTTATGTTCTGCTAATTTCCTTTTTATTATTTGAATAGCTCCATCAAAAAAGGATGTAATCCACAAAATAGAAATTTTTCAGTAGAGCTGATTTTGTTTCTTTCATCATCATCTTACAAGGATTAGGCTCTATTGGCCTGTTCTGGCATCCATTTTTTCCTCGGCCTTCCCACATCTCGTTTTCCTATAGGTTTGTACTCCCATGCCTGCAATGGAAGTCTATTGGGTGACATTCGGAGTAGATGACAAGACCAGTTATCACGACTTTTTTTCAAAATACTTAATAGAGGTTCCACTTGTAATTCAGCTCTTATGTCTTCATTCCTTATCTTGTCTAGTCGAGTGCAACCTTTAACCGCTCGTAAAAACCTCATTTCAGCAGCTCGTATCCGTGACTCAGTTCTCTTCATAGATACCCATATCTCGCTACCGTATGCTATTAGCGGTACTGCCATTGCTCTATAAAATTTCAGTTGGGTATCATGTCTTGTTCTCCTACCCAAGGCTCTCCTTATACTACCACAAACAGAACTGAATCTCGCTATTTTTTCACCAACATCATCATTTACATCAAATGAAATGTGGCATCCCAAGTAACTGAAACTTCTTACTTGATCCAATGTGTGGTTTTCAAGCACAATTTTCGATCTAACTGGCCACTTCCCTCTGAATGCCATTATCTTGGACTTATTTTGTTTCTTTATCATTAAAATTCTTAGATACTGTAAAGAAACTCATGTAAATTACTATTTATAGCATTTACTTTTTATGTGGATAAAGTTCTAGTATATAAAACCTTTGTGATCAAAGAATAATACTGTTAATAAAACTTTAAAATGGAATAAGAGTGTATAATCTGTAAAAAATGGATGTAACCGTCATTGGTTACATCCTTCTTTTACCAGTAAACAGTAAGTTTAGATTTTCACTTTATAAAATATCTTTATTGATAAGAAGTGAATATCATAGCATAATAATAACAGTGTCTACAAAATATAACCTATATTAATAACAGCTCTAATAGCTTTTTCTATTAACCTGCTCAAAAGATAATTTTTTATTAATTTTCTTTCCTTTTCTTGTTTCATATTCCTGTCCACTATTTTGTAGTGTTTTTTAAACATTGTTCTGCCATTTATCCATATTTAATTTCTATTTTTTTCCTCTATTTATGGTTTGTAGTGCAGCAATACTAATATTCACCACAGCAGAATCGGCCATCTTGTTGTTGACTACATCCGTATTCCACAAACATATAAAAACAGCTGTGTCTTCTTCATCACTTAACGGGGCTACCACTAACTTTTTGTAAAAAAAAAAAGTATACCATGTAATGAAATGCTACTATTACATCTGTTTTCCAATAAAATATAACATTCACAAAATTTGAGGGTTACATCCTTATTCAAGGGAGCCATTCATTTGTTAATATATTCAAATTATTTACTCAAAATTATACCTTCTTTTGTTTCATGACTCCACTTCCAATAAATTTAAATCTTTGGCTTCTGGATTAATTATATATTTATGTTTCTGATATTTTCTTCTTAAAGTTTAATTTAATATATTTTATTTTTGATAATTTTAATATTTGGATAATAATGGAAATTATTTATTCTGATGATTATTAATTCTTCAATTATTATTAAAATTTTTCAACAATTGATTTCTAAAATCATTTCTAAATCAAATCAATTTAATTTTAAATTAAATTATTAATTAATTAAATTAAACTTTTAACTAAATTTAAATTTTGATTTCTAAATCAAAAATTTCTAAATCATTTCTAAAATCATTCAATTGATTTCTAAAGTTGACCTTCGATCAACGATATTGTGAATCATAGACTGCTATTCTACAACGCCTACCAGATACAACACGTTACAAACTAATTTTTTCAGGTTAGCTGATATATAACGTTGCAAGAGTGTTGTAACTCTGATCACAGCTCGTACAGCACTGACCCCCACCACTCGCTGAGGCAACGAGTAAGCCATTACCAAAATAAACCTTCTGTGCACTTCAGAAAACCGACAAGCTTATTTGGCATCCGCTCTATCATCTGATTAAACATAATTACGCAACTCATTTAAATACAAGATCTGTTAGGAATTGATTTTATTAAAAAATAGTACAAAATATATTTGAAATGACCAAACAAATGCAAGTTGTCTCGACGTCTGATTTATTGAATGTGAGTACTCAAAGGTTGATAAGTTTTGAAAAAAAATTTATTCATTTGTTTTTGTTAATATTCCAGGAAATTTGAATGAACTTGATTTGTTTTATTTAATTCATTATTTTTTAAAAAAACAAAGTGAAGAATATGCCAATATGGTTCCCATTTTTGAGTAATGATAAAGATGTATTGATCCAAGGTCTGTGTGGATGTTATTTTCAATAAAAGGTAAATTGATGGAATTGAAAAAAATTTTATTTCAGTAGAATCTCGATCATTTTCTTGTGTGTTAAGTCTTTAGTTTGGTTTATGGCTGTCTTTCGGGTGACCCTACTTTAAGAGTTCCTCTTAATCTTTGGATGTTAAACAAATAACGTCCTACATTATTTGTTGTCAATCATGACCTTCTTTGACATCTTGATCTTTTTATGATTCATTCTAATACCATATTTTTATCAAGCGTTTATATCATAATCTCTTGTTTTTTTTTTTTTAATGCATATCCAAATGGATATTTCATTCTCTTGCCTGCTGAAAATCAACTTCCATGGTTACTTAAGCATTCTTGTGTATATATAACCACCACTCAAAAATATTTTTACTGCTTTTTTCAGTTGGTTATCTTCTGACTTTTATTTCACTTTACACACATTCTTCTTTAGCTTGTTTGACCTCAATGGATCACTCTAGTCAACTTTCTGGTTCGCTTCTCATGTACTTCATTGGCTCGCCGTTTTTGCCAATACCTCCTCATGTTTTCAGATCTTGCTTTTTGTTGTTCGTCAGTTACCTGCACAACTCTAGCCACCTTGTCCACATTAAAACATTTTGCATTTAGAAACGCCCTTATCTTTGGTTTATTTGTCGCATCTTCAATCCTCAGTCCAACTTCGTCAAGATCCTCTTTAATTGCTGAGATGTATCTTCCACCAGATTTCACACTGATTCCTCTGGTTATAAGTTGTTTTAATAACCTATTCTCTGGCATTCTTAATATGTGAAAGAAATAACAAATTCTGCACTTCTTCATTAGACTGATAATCGGTTCCACGACTTCATACACTGTTTCATTAGTGGGGATTCTCCACACACCATCCTTTTTGTAGTTCTTATTAATGCAAGTTCTAACAATTCTACATTCTGTTTTAATTGTCTGATCACTTCTCCCTTCGTTTTTAATTCGTATTAAGGTTTCGCTACCATCATACTCGATTTGTGGGATTTTTATGTCCCGAGTTACAATTCCAGTTGTTAACTGGAAAGGTTGATTTCGATTTAGTTCATCAGGAGAGTCGCCAAACTTTTCCTGACTATCCATCCGGACCACGTGGAGGCGCGAATTCAGAGTTTACACCCATTAGTAATAATAATAATAATAATAATTTTCTCCTTCCACCATAGATAAGCAAACTCTGACAATTTCCTCGAAGGTTACTACCCACATCCTTTCTGAATTTTAATGCTTCGAGGGGGTTCTTCCTGGAAGTATCCAATTAACATTATCCCTCTGTTTCCTATATTTCACCGATTTTAGCTTGTAATGAATGGACTCCTAACATTTGCTCAAAGATCTTCATTTTGAAGCCTGTCCAATCTGGAACAACGTTTAACAGTTGTAAGTAATCTTATTTCTGCTCCATACAGTTCACTCTTGAATCTATAGCTCAGATTTCACTTCCATAACCCAATTTAAGAACAGTCTTATAAAATTCTATTTTATATAATAAATTTCACTAACCTTCTTTTTAAACTGCGTCAACTTTTATCTTTACTTACATGTGTTTTGGTGGATCCACCATCATCAGAGTAAATAACATAATTGAAACTAAAAAAATTTTTATTTATTTAAAATCTACAGATGATACATCTTCAGTAATTTGTATAAAACTGATTTAAAATTAATTTCCTCTAATTTATCCCTTGTCATATTTATTGTAGATAGCAGCAGCAGTCAATATCACTTCATCATTCCTAAACTTATTGAAATTTGGTCAAATTTAGGAATGATGAAGTGATATTGACTGCTGCTGCTATCTATTGTAAATATGAGAAGGGATAAATTAGAGGAAATTAATTTTAAATCAGTTTTATACAAATTACTGAAGATGTATCATCTTCTATAGATTTTAAGTAAATAAGAAAATTTTTTAGTTTCAATTATGTTATTTACTTTGATGATGGTGGATCCACCGAAACACATGTAAGTAAAGATAAAAGTTGACGCAGTTTAAAAAGAAGGTTAGTGAAATTTATTATATAAATTCATTATATAAAATAGAATTAATTACAAACTGCAGGATGCATTATAAAGATTTATTTTTGAATGAAGTCTTATAAAATTTTAACTTTATCTTTTCGTATCTTTTCTTTCAAACTACGGTGCATAGTTCCTTATACTTCCTCAAGTATGTTTATCTTGATACTAATATGTTTGTTTTTTTTTGTAGGTTATGGTGCAACCCAAATAATTAATAGTAATCATTGCAGTATCATTAAAGTACGTTTGTGTATTGATATTTCTGCGAAAACTGTTCAAGAAGATGGGTCTACCAGCAAGAAAGTTCGTGATAATCTTCTCTGTTTTGTTGTCATCCATAACTTCTTTATGATGTCATTATAAGAAATCTTCATTACTTTAATGAACCTTTTTAAAATCAAGCTCTATTTGTCTGGGTTTTGATTGGATGTTCTTTTTATCAATTAAGGCATGATGCATTTTCATTAATTAAGCTACAGCTTTACTATTAACTTTTGGTATTTCAGGGAGGTCTTCATTTGATATTCTGTTATTCACTTTTGTAATAACTTGTTTTGTGGATTTTCCTATCAGAAGTTTGTAATCAAAGCAGCAATTCTCACTTTTGACACTCGTTTCCTAAATAGTTTCATAGAAAAGCAGTTGTACCAGTCCTGCTGGTTTTTTAACCAAAATATTCTTTATCTTTGTACATTACTCTCTCTTCCTAGTTTTTCTGAATATATAATCAACGGCAGCAGATTACGTTATATTTGCGCATAACGTGTCCCAAATACTCCAAGCTTCGTCTCTTGATTGTGGCAATCAATTCTACCTTTTTATTATCTCTTATCTAAGACTTCCTTATTTGTTTTTTTTCTCCTTGTATGATATCCTTAACACGTATGAATGTATCAATAATTTGATGGCTCAAATTTTGTCTATTGCTTGTTTGTTAAAAGAGTCCAAACCTCTTATTCCGTACAAAAGAACAGAAATTAAGTAACATTTCACAAATTTGATTTTGTATACATATATGCAGGGTGATTTTAAATTATAATAAAATAATTTAGTGTATGATTGTTGAGCTAAAAATGGAAAAAAAAAGTTTATATAAACATATGTCCGCAAATGTTTCATTAGTAAGTTACAGCTAATGAAAAAGTTTGTCCAGATTTCAGTTCCTCTGGTGAAATACAGTGATACTAAATTTTTTAAGGGATACTTTTTGCAACAAATATGGTGGATTTTTATGGAAAATCACCTAAAAAAATTGAAAAAACCAGTCTGGAAGCTTCAGTATTAGCAGCAGTTTTTGAAAAAAAGGATAAAATATGCAAAAAGTCTTAGAAAAACAGTCTTGTACGTTTGATTCCCAATAACTTTGTTAAACAACCAGTGAACAAATTATTTTTCCCAATAAAAATTGTAGAGAATTAATTATCTAAGCAATTTACTAAATATAAATAAAATTTTCATAAAATTGACTCTTTATGTAGTACACTACACACCAATACTTTGTCATTTTATGAGAAGGGAATGAACTTTATGTTTTTTTAATGAGTTATTCATTCCCTTCTTATAAAACGGCAAAGTATTGCTGTGTAGTGTACTACAAACGAGTCAATTTTATTAAACTTTTATTTAGCTTAAAAATTGATGGATGGTTTAGTGCATTGCTTACAATTGCGTTCAGAATTTAATTCTCTACATTTTTTATTGGGAAAAATAATTTGTTCACTGGTCGTTTAACTAAGTTATTATTGGACATCAAACATAGAAGACTGTGTTTATCTACTAAAAGTTTTTGCATATTTCATCCTTTTCTCAAAAACTGCTAATACCACAGCTTCCAGACTGGTTTTGTTCGATTTTTTAGGCAATTTACAAATAAATCCACCATATTTGCCATAAAAAGTAGCCCCAAAAAATTAAGTATAACTGTATTTCACCAGGGGAACTGAAATCAGGATGAAATTTTTCGCTAAATGTAACTTGCTTATGAAGCGTTTGTGAACATATGTTTATACAAACTTTTTTCTTATATTTAGCTCTACAATCATGTACGAAATTATTTTTCCATTAATTAGAATCACCCTGTATAATATATAGATATAGTTGTGAGAAAGGAATCCCCTTCCACTCCACATCACGTGTAATACTAGCCGAACCGCATAACAACGGCAGCTGGAACGCTACTACTCTGCCTGATATTATTAGCTACTATTATTAGAAATGAAAACCAATGATACACCAGGTCCCTCTTTCACTTCCCGCTCAAAAAACGTTATCATGCTATTAATAATTTCACGACTTTGACTATCCAAAACTTGACCTTTTTTGCCGACTTTATTTTTTCCCCTACTGTCACTCATTTTATATGAACTCGGAACTGAACTGAGCTGAACGAAAAAGTAAACAGCTTTGAATAATATAAGACACTACAATATAAATTAAAATTCGATAAATAGCAATATAGTAAACAATAAAAATAAATACATGAGGTGAACAACAAAGATAGATTATAACATTTGTGTAGAATATCACTTCACTTCAATACACTAAGGTTAGAACTCAACTACAAAATTGTCAAGTTGCACTACTCACGCACACCCCTCTCCTTATTAAATGGACTTTCCATACAGACTACTCCCACCAGCTTAGACTGGCCCAACACACTCTGACGTAACTTTTTCCTTTTACAGAATATTTTCACTATAACTAATGGTACATTCATTCAAAAATAAATCTTTATAATGCATCCTGCAGTTTTAAATATTTCTATTTCATATAATGAATTAATACAATAATTTCACTAACCTTCTTTTCAAACTGCGTCACCTTTATTTTAATTTTACTTACACGTGTTTCGGTGGATCCACCATCATCAGAGTAAATAACATATAATTGAAACTAAAAACATTATTTATTAAAAATCTATAGAAGATGATACATCTTCAGTTACTTGTATAAAACGTTTTATACAAGTGACTGAAGATGTATCATCTTCTATAGATTTTTAATAAATAATGTTTTTAGTTTCAATTATATGTTATTTACTCTGATGATGGTGGATCCACCGAAACACGTGTAAGTAAAATTAAAATAAAGGTGACGCAGTTTAAAAAGAAGGTTAGTGAAATTATTTTATTAATTCATTATATGAAATAGAAATTCTTATAAAAGGCTGCCTTTACCATTCCGTATCGTTATTGTCATTTATTCATGTTACAATTGTATCTTCATTGAGATCTGTATGATTCTGTTAAAGTCTTCCATTCTTTAGTTAACATTTCTTGGAAACCTTCAGTTACTGTTTGATTGTTTAATGTGTAATACACTTTTCTGTGTAATTTGCATTAATTTTTTATAAGTAAATCCGAGAAAAAAGTCGATTTTAAAAAGGTTGTCAACATATAAATCGTAGATATCAACGTTTGACTTTATTTTGGGAGTTTATAATGTTTTAAAATTATACAAAATTCCTGTTTTCTAATTCTCTTGATATTATTCCACTTAATCTGTAAAAGTATAGGTATCAGACGAACTAATGTCCCATAGCCGAGCGAGTGAGAGGGAGATATGTGGCATTAGCCTTTAACGTACGGACTGTTTTAGTAATTTTGCAAAACATCAAACTAATCATAAGAGTCTTGCAAATAAATTCTTTTATCTTATTTACTAATAGATATAAAATTCTGAAAAAAATACAGTTAATTTATGAAATACGTACCAATTTTTTGAATATAACATTTTGAAAATAACTTTACTATTGTCTTCGCTGTGGCTAGCGAAAAATTTCGCACGGTAATATAAAGTACTTGGTGTACATTTTTTACTCTGAAGGGCTTAAAATTCAGTTTATCAAAATATTTTATAGAATATATTTTGTAAAGAAGAATTTTCTTTAAAAATGGGTAATTTTCAATTCATTTTCCGAAAAATTTGTAAAGAGTTACAAATTTTTTTAAATAGTACATGTTTTTACAAAAATGTCCTTCAAATTTATCATAACGATCTTGCGAATAAACTCTTTTATCTTATTTACTTAGGGCTGTTCTTATGGGCAAAGCTGAATAGAACATTGCTTACTGTATAAATACATGTTTTGATAAACATTGTAAGAGGTCTGGAACGCAAATGGCAGAGCTTTTACTAAGCCAATGCAATACTAACAAAAATCATTCATTTTTGTCTAAAATCGTTCGTAAACCTGTTAAATGAGACCTTCTGCCTTTTCAAGGGCAAACTACCAACGTATAAACATTCATACTTCACACACACACACAAGAAACACGTGTATTTTAATTTGTGTGGGTGTTACAACCATTCCTCTTCTACGACAAAAAACTGGATTTTCTTCCATGCTACCAACATTTTAAACTGAAATAAAAAATTTCCCTTTCATGATATTTTATTTCTGATTGCACTGTTACACACATTAGAAAATTCCCTGCAAGAAAACTATACTATTTCCTGTGGTTAAGTTGACAATTAGTACGGAGTGTCTCTTTTAAAACTCTCTGAACACATCTGTTGTTAAAAGCCACTGAAACAGCATCCCGTGTTTTAAAGGTTAATACGCATGCGCTCAAAGGTCTTAACCGTTATAATCCAAACCTGAAAACATACTACAGTCGTTAACTTGCTTGTTAGTTTACTGCATGCATAAACGCTTGTTCACAACAATGAGTAAAATTAAAGACAATGTTATTGGAATGGCGCGTATGGCTTGTGCGAATGAGAGCGTTATGCATTCTCTCACTCCCACGGCTAGGGGACTTCACTTCATCTGAATACTGTATGTACAATGGATATTTAATATACTGCTGACTCACTCGTATCCTGGAAAAATAATTATTATTACTATTATCAATTTATTATGTTATGTCGTTATGTAATTATGTTAAACTATGAAATGATTACTATAATGTTAAAATTAGTCTTATTTTATTTCATTTAGTTTGTTATCATATTATAATAAAATTATTATTATTAATATCAAAAAATTTAAAAAAAATTATATAAATTTTCCAAAAAAGCATTATATATATATATTTAAATTTTCTTGTAACTATACGTTTAAAAAAAAACAAATAATTATAATTATTATTTTTAATCAATATATTATACCTAAATACCCATTGTTATTATATAATTTATATTTAGTTAAATTTAGCCTAGTCAATTTTAATTTTGATAAAAATTTGAATTTATATGATTGTATTATAAATTAATTATGAAAAAGGTTTTTTTGAGTTTTGTAACGTGTAATCATACTTATTTGTGTTTTGGGAAAAGTAGTAATGTATTGTTGTCAGTTATTTTTTTCTTGTAATATTATTATTATTAATGTTTTTGTTTTTAACCCAAGCCCAACGTGGTAAGCAACAGCTGGACGCAGGCCGTAAAAGTCTTCACTTGTACTCTCACCTCTCAGCCATTCTTTTACAAAAAAAATCCAAAAAATTCATTAAGGTTTACAAGTATGAGCTTTATTTTCAAAAAAAAGTTGCATAAATTGCTTTATTTTTACTTAAATTATAGTAATTCAAAATTAGATGTTCGAAAATAGTCAAAAAATTTGGAACACTTGTACGATAATGTGATTTTACCGATTAATTTATAATTTTTTATGACAATGTGGTTATATACGAGGGTAGGCTGATAAGTAATGCACACATGCTTGTAGAAGACGAACAAAAAGAAATAGCAAGATGGGGTAAATAACAAATTAAAGTACAAATCTTAACCTACCAAATTATCTATTTATTTTTCAATATAGTCACCGTTAAGCATTACACATTTCTCCCAACGTTTAACAAGTTTTTTCATTCCGTCACTGAAAAATTCTTCCGACTTTCCTCGAACCCAGGACGCAATAGCTGCCTTCACCTCATTGTCCGAGCTGTAATGATTACCCTTAAGGTCTCTCTTCAGTAGAGGAAAAAAATAAAAATCGCAAGGCGCAAGGTCGGGAGAATACGGAGGGTGTAAAATTGGTTGAAACTTCAGGTTTCTCAGAGCCTCTCCAGTTGCACGCGAAGTGTGTGGACGAGCATTGTCGTGTTGCAAAATTATTGGCGCCAGGTTGCCTCTAACACGACAAACTCGACGTCGGAGGTGTTTCAGAGTCTGTATATACTGAGCAGAATTTACCGTTGCCCCTCGTTCCAGATAATCAGTCACATAAACTCGGCGAGCATCCCAAAACACAGTCAAAAGAATTTTTTTTGCGGACGGTTGTGTTTTGAACTTTTTCACAACAGGAGAATGTGGATGACGATATTCAGCGCTCTGCCTTTTTTCTTCGGGATCGTAATGATGAACCCATGACTCGTCCCCCGTCACAATATTCAAAAGAAAGTCGTCTCCTTCGTCACGGTAGCGCTTCAAAAGTTGTTCAATTCGCGTTGTTTAATTCTCGTTGACATAGCACCAGAACACGACGCCATACTTCCACTACTCAAAACAAACTGAATGAAAGCAACGCCTTCAAACTGCGCAGACTTGTAGAGGAGAAATAGTACTTCCACATGCCACCAGGCGCGCTACTGAAGTTTATTTAGTTGTCTTCTACAAGCATGTGTGCATTACTTATCAGCCTACCCTCGTATTATTGAACAGCACATTTCAGTGAATAATTTTGTACTAAAAAAGTAAAAATATGTAGAAAATAAGGATGCTATAAAATACTTAAGGAGAGTGTAGATCCCTATCCTAAGCAATGTTAATGTTTGTCCCTTTTTCTCAGCAACCACTGCAGTTAGAGCTACAATTACTTTTTGTTTGAAAGGCCACTTTTTGGTACAATTAGAATGTGTAGCATTTAATTCTGGTAAGATTTTGATTTTCACAATTTTTTTCATCGAAAAATCACCAAAAAAAATCTTTTTCTCCCACAATTTTCAATATTTTTAAAAATGATACATTCAATCAATAGAACTGGACGATTAACATACTCCTTTAAAATTTCAGCCTTGTACCTTTAATGAAAGCTGAGAAAAATGTACATAAAGTTCTAAAACTGACGGTTTGAAATATCCGCGTTTAAATTTTGAGAAACAAAAACTTTTTTCGTATGTCACATTGCTTCATGACTAATTTATATCCCTCAAACCAAACAAATAAAGTTGCCTCTACCCCTCCTCCCTATCCTAGTTTAAAATCTTGTAATGAACATCAGAGAGAAAGACAAAATATTTCATAGAAAGCAAATAAAATAAAACCGAAAGATACCTAATATGACTGAATGCTTGGAAAGTGTGATATCTTTTGAACAAGTCGATCAAATTTCAATACCTAACCATTGTAAATATTCACAATAATTTATTTTTTAAACAGCCTAATAACATGTTTTTCTTTATTGTTTACAGATTTAGCAGACCTTTTATGCTATATCATTACCTATATCAGTATTTCTAAAAAAAATTGTTAATTTAAATTTTTGTTTCTGTTCATAAATGAAAATGAAACAATTTGGCTCAGATATGAAGTTCAAGAGTTGTAAATTTCATGTCTGGTGCCTGAATTCGACTTCAATTTTGTAGTTGATTACAGTTATTCCACTCTTTGTTTGATTATATCATTCCTTAGTCAGTTAAAAAAGCATTTAATAGGATTTCTAAGGCTGGTTAATCCATCATACTTGAAGGACATTCATTTTATGTTTTATTTATTTAAGGCTGACTGTATCATTATTCCGAGTTTTGTGCAATTAATTTTTTAATATAGTGCCTGTTCTACAGCATTAACCAATTATCATAACACAAAACACCATACATTTTTATTAAAAATAGTATTACATCTTCATCTGTTAGATCACCTCCTGTCCGTAGCTCTTTCAATACCATTTGTCCATTCTTTTCTGGGTCATCCTCACTTCTATCTAGATGGAACTCGTAGAAGATTTGGATCTTTTGTGCCATCCAACCTATTCTTCTGCAAGCTTCGCAATGATCATACCAAATGAATTGTCTTTTTTCAATTTTGTTAATTAATAAAACCTTCATTAAAATATATTCATTCTCAATTTAATCTAGCACAATTCACTGACAAATTTTCCAGAAACCCTTTATAAAACTGTTATTCTCTTTTTAAATCGTGAATGGAGAAGCCAAGTATCCGAAACAGAAGTAGAGAAACGATCAACAAGAGAATGGTAGATTATATTTTTAGTGCCACAAATTATATGATCATTCCACAAAACAGGATGTAACGTTCTGGTAACGACCCTATCTCTGCTAAACTTTTCCAAACTATATTCTATTTTCTGGTGTATCATCTGACAAAGTGTGCCGAAATTATTCTTCTTTTGCACCAATTACAAGAATATGTATTGTAAGATCAAGAAGTTGACACAATGTTAAACCGTAACCATAAAAACTATCGAATTTAAACTAAACGAAATTCAAAGCTAAAAATATATCCGTGGTTTATGTTGTAGCAACTCCCAATAAATTTGTTTACATTCATAATTTATAATATTTTGTATTCTTACTCATACAGTATGTTGTATTGAAAATTATTTTCAGGGAAGTGTTTTTTTAACGATTTAAACTTTTATAATGTTACTAGAAAAATTTCCTCCACAAATTTGAGTGCACTATATCTTTAATATAATAAGCAATTTAATTTTCTTTTCATAGAAGCGAAGAGCCAGCATCTGTAACCCAAGTGGAATCTGTTTACATAACTTCTACTCGTTTGTAGGGTTTTTTCTATTTCAAGAGATTTCATATTGAGTGAAACAGTTAAGTCATAGAGTGATATTACGAGGGTCATTCAGAAAGTTAAGAACGTTTTCTTTATTTTGAAATTTTGTTATTGGTAACAAAAGTTTTTTACAACATACCTGATACTTAAACTATACTCTATTTCACGTTCAGAAAGCAGTACAGCTGTTATGAGAACCAGTTGTGTTATCACACGTACAGAAAACATCAGCCCTCCACCGCTGACACCATCTGAAGGGTCATGGGCAAAAATATTTGGAGTTTCGCGTACCACACTCTAACAAGCTCAGTTTTAATCAAAAATTCTAAAAAAAAATACTTTTTTTTCCTAATGAATCGTATTTTAGTCGTCGTCGTCATGGATTAGGCTATTTTAGCTGTGAGCTAAGCCTGTTCCGGCGTCCATCTCCTCCTCGGTCTTCCAATACCTCTTCTACCCCTTGGTATATGATGCCATGCGTTCAAAGGAAGGCGGTCTTGCGGCATTCTGAAAAGATGTGCTGACCATTTTCCTTTGTATTGCTTGATTATGTCAGCTAGCGGTTGTGTTCCACATTCCTCCCTTATTACTTCGTTCCTGAAGCGATCTTCTCTGGTGCATCCCTTTATATGTCTAAGAAATTTCATCTCTGCTGCTTGAATCTTGGATTCTTGTTTCTTAGACAGCACCCATGCTTCACTTCCATAAGCTAAGGCAGGTATCGCCATAACTCTATAAAATTTCATTAGCGTATCCTTCCTAGCTTTGTTCTTCAGGGACGTACTTATTGCCCCACATACGGAGCTGAACTTTGTTTTTAGTACGCTGTAAATTTTATTTTTGTATTCTGATATTAGAGACCGTAGTTACGTATACTGTGGACAATCCGAACTGGCACAATTCTTGCTCTACGTGTACACACGGTTCCACATAAAGTATATCCATAACCTATTCTTTCAACAAGGTCTACAAATTTTAATGTACGCAAATGCATAGAACATTATTTTTACGTACAAACATACAAATAATTATTTCATTTTAAAAATATATTTAATTTGTCTTAGTAAAAATTTAAATCATAAATTAAAAGAACTACTGAAAAAACTTAGTAAACTATACTCTACAGACGCACGCAACAAACTAAACAAATTTGTCTGAATATTTTATAATGAATAGAAAATCATATTTGAAAACAAATTATTCACATCATGTCTGACAGATTATTAACAACAGTGAAAACAAAGTGTAGTGACCGTGCGTGAGTTGCACATTACAGTAGCAATTGTATACTTTTCTGACTGTACCGTCATTGCATGGCGAGGGGTGAAGAGTGGAGTAGATAAACACCGAGGCTGCTTGTGCCAATTCGAATTGTCCAAGGTATATGACGTTCTTTGTTTGGCATCCTTACTGTCGAGCCAGGGGAGTTTTATTACCATTTTTAGACCTTTCCAAGATACTAACGACTGTTATTCAAACTAGATTTAAAGATTTACCAAGATTTAAACAATCACTATTCTTTAATTTCAAAAAATCAATAAAATTTATAAACAATGCCAGTACTATTATAATTTGTGGGTACCTGATCTTTTTAAAACGATACAAATAATAAGCGTGTTTTTGTATTACGTTATTCAATAGGAGTTTGTAAACGAGAATGTGTTGTGGCGCGGAGTCGATATTTTTAGTTAGTGTAGTAGCGCTCAAACTCCCATATGAAATACATTGCTTATGGACTTTTCATACTACATTCTAAACGTGAAATAAACTATAGTTTCTACATAATTGTCGTACAAATTTTGACACTTGTACCGTTTCACCAATTTTGCTATGCCTTCTGGATACTCAATTGCTGCCAAGTTGTTGGTAAACCACTCACAATCACCCTCTTTCAATTCATCGTCACTTCTATAGCAGTTCCCGGTCAAAAAGTCCTTTAGTTTGGGAAGCAGGTGGAAATCACTCGGGGGGGGGGGGGCCAAGTCCAGGCTTTAGAGCAGATGATCAAAAAGCTCCCATTTCTTCGTCAATCCATAAATCTCTGTTATTTGTATGTAAATTTCTATAAGTCGCACTCCTTTAGCATTCAAAAAGCATTTTACACTACGAACCTCACACTTTGCGGGATCGTTAATTTTGTTACATATTTTAAAGACTTACAATTAAAATCAATACACAGCTGCATAGGCTCGCTGTTAGCACCAAACTTGTCCAAGGTGAGTGGAAGCTCAATGACTCAGGTGTGGAGGTGGTGGGGAACTCATTACAGCTCAAAACGTTCTTTACTTTCCTAATGACCCTCTTATTTTAAAAAAATAGTAATTTTGTAAATAAATTATGAATGACATCCTATGAAGTTATTAACAGTTTACATTATAATAAATATATATATTTTATCATATGAATGGGTCAACAGAAAAACGTTGCAAGTAACAAACAAATTTTTACAGAAAGTGAAATATACCAACTAATTCTTAGCTGTATAACAATTGTTTACTGTATAACTATTTTGTTTCTAGAATTTTTGTTACAATTCTACACGTTAGAATTCATTATTATGATCAAATTGAGGGTTTATAGATCATATTCCACTGAAACCTCACTTTTGTAAATTTTGTCAGTTGTAACGTTTTTCTGTTGAGCCATTCATTTATGTTTGTATCTAAGAAAAAATGTTTGGAAAATAATTGCAATAATTAAAAATAATGATTTATTATACTATTACAATAAGACCTCTATAATTCAGACTCCTTTCAAAATAAAAATTGAAAAATAATTCCAAAGATAATATTTTACTTGTTGTTTTGGTAAACCTGTCTGTACTCAACTAAAGATTATGTGTAACCATGTACAGATATCAGATGAATTGATGTCCCATAGCCGAGCAAGTGAGAGGGAGATATGTGGCATAACTACGCATGCGCCCAAAGGTCTTTACCGTTATAATCCAGATCTGAAAACATACTACAGTCGTTATCTTGGCCCGTGCTAGTGTGTGTGTGTGTGTGCGTGTTATGAACAACAAACACATTATACAGGGTGATTCTAAAAGAATACCACAATTTTAAAAATGTGTATTTAATGAAAGAAACATAATAGAACCGTCTGTTATATATCATTACAAAGAGTATTAAAAAAAGTTTTTTTTCACTCAAAAACAAGTTCAGAGATGTTCAATATGACCCCCTCCAGACACTCGAGTAATATCTACCCGATATTCAAACTCATTCCACACTCTGTAGCATATCAGGCATAACAATTTGGATAGCTGCTGTTATTTCTTGTTTCAAATCATCAATGGTGGCTGGGAGAGGTGGCCGAAACACCTTATTCTTAACATACCCCCATAATAAAAAATTGTGAGGGGTAAGGTCAGGGCTTCTTGGAGGCCAGTGATGAAGTGCCCTGTCACGGGGAGCCTGGTGGCCGATCCATCGCCTCGGGTAGTTGCGACTAAATGAAACTACTAAGCGACTAAATGAATGAGCAACTAAATGAAACTTTAGAGCTTCCTTAATTTGCCAACAGATAGTGCTTAGCTCTCCTTTTCTTCTCTGCAGAGTTATAAATTTCTAAAGTTGTGGTATTCTTTTTGAATCACAGTGTAGAATAAAGACTGCTTGTTATTGAAATGGCGCCGTATGGCTTGTGCGAGTAAGAGCATTATGCATTCTCTCACTCCTACGGCCAGGGGACTTTAGTTCATCTGAATACTGTACAATCAATGCTCGATTTAACGGACTAGCCTACTAAATAAATAAACAAACCGCTTTGAAAATTACAAAAATTTAAGAAATGTACATTTTTGTGAAGAAAACCTTGTATCTTACTTCCTGAAAGGTACAGTTTTTTGAAAGTTATAAGAATAAGTCTATAAGTAAATCCAATGTTTACTTTAACACTATAGAAACATACGTGACCGATTATGTTAAAACTAAATGACTTTCATAACAATTGACATTGGTATCCCCCAATTGATCTGTTAAATTGAGCATGGACCATAGTGTAATCCAGTTTTGATGAGACTATCATAGTCCGGCCAACGTTTTACTCTTGACTACTGTAAAAATTTAGAAATGGAAATCATGCTAAATCTTAATACTAATTGTTGATTTTAAAGATGTTTGATCAATAAAATGTAACAACAGTTTCAAATTACTGTAGGTTTGTGAACAAGAGTTGTAGTTTTTTGTTTTTTGTAGCAAGGCGCTATCACTAGTTGCTTTCAGCCTGATTGCAACTGTAAACTTTTCCAGTGAGCACAAAACTCTCTTCAGAGAATTTTGGGTATATGTTATGTTGATATCAACAATATTGCTCTCACCATGCACCTTGCCTGAATGTAAAACATTTCATCTCACATGAAAATAAGATTGCTATTTAAAAATTTCTTGCGGCCCACCGTCTATTGACGACTGCGCTATACTAATAAACAAATGATGTTATGATATGGCAGTACGGCAAAGAAAACCAATTTTAAAAAATTTCAAAACCTTGCATCCAATCTGTGAAGAACCTGGACCCTCAATTTCATTTTACCAACTTTTGTACAATGCACAAGTTTAATACAAAGTGAATACAGTTTTAGCTAAAACAGATTTTGATTTTTAATGTTATTTGTAGTTATTTTACAGCAGAAACTCTGTTAAAATGTATGCAATTACGAAAAGATCTGTTGATATCCCTTTATATTGCTAAGTGTTTGTGTCATAAAAGATTAAAATTTATGACCTTTTTCGATAAAGATAACAAAATACTTTACTTATGTTATTGATATTTCAGCGGGATTTTTATGAAATATTTTAAAATTTGGAATATTCTGTTATTCGGATTACGGATCCCCTCTCCCCCATATAGTCCGAATTATAGAAGTGTTGCTGTACTACTGATAACAAGATAAGAATGTATTGTATATTTTTTATATAGATTTTTCTTTTTCTGTTAATTGTTTGGTAATAAAATAATATAAATAATAATAATGTAATTATATATAAATAATTAATTGATTGGAGAAATTATTATTATTATTGTTATTAATATAAATAATATATATATATATATTATATAATTACTGAGATTTATCGTGTATTTTAAAATGCTGATTAGAATTTTTTCTGCCCATAACAGACAGGTGGAGTGTCAAATTATTTACACCCCATCTGTTAGTTGCAGGGCTAAAATAAATAGTTCTGTTTCTTATCACATGATCAGCCAATTAAATGACTGAATCATTTAAGAACAGAAGAGGTAGAGGTGTAAAAGACACTAATCAGAGTTATCTCCTCTGAAAGTAATGAATTTCATTATACAGCCAGACCCTGTGGTGAATGAAGTGAATGTGTCATTTGCAGAGTGGAAAATATGTGCTTTTCAGAGGGCCTGGCATGCTGATAAGTGTACTTTTCCAATCAGTGAGGAAGGCAATGGTAAACCACCTCACTCCTCGTTTTACTTAGTAAAACCTCTAGAGGTTCAAACCAGCTTTTCGGCTGATGACCTAAACAACGATTAGAATTTATTGTCATTTATTTATACTATTCTGGTAAAAATCGTTGAATTGGCTAACAATATTTGTTCAGTTTGGGTTGATAAGTTTGTTGATCATTGATTTAAATTAACATATTTTCCAAATATAAAATTGATTTCAAAAATTTTGTTGATTTGACGCCAATTCATTATTTTTTTTTGTAAAATATGTAATGTAAATTTATATATAATCCAGAAAGTTGAAATTGAAATATATATTTTCTCTTTTCTAACCACCAGAATACGGTAACATAAAACACTTACCAATGTTTATAGCGCTTTCGTGTATCTTGTACACATCTTCAGTAAATTAACATTTATTACAAGTCAAAATTTAAAACTTCCTGCTCCTACCATGGTAGATAAGGAATCCTTATGATTCCTCATGATTCCTTATCTACCATGGTAGGAGCAGGAAGTTTTAAATTTTGACTTGTAATAAATGTTAATTTACTGAAGATGTGTACAAGATACACGAAAGCGCTATAAACATTGATAAGTTTTTTATGTTACCGTATTCTGGTGGTTAGAAAAGAGAAAATATATATTTCAATTTTAAATAATACGGCTGTTTAAAAATCCTACGTAGGATGTTTAATAAAAAATAATCCAGAAAGTATATATATATATGAAGTGTTTGAAGGAAAACAAGTTTAAAAAATTTTGTACTGTGTAATTTGTTTGATTGTAAACATATATATTTATATTGTTGATTGAAATATTCTTTCAAAATTCTCAAAAGTTTTTAAAATTTAACCCTTTCAGTGCCAACGTCCGAAAAACAGGACGTCGATATCTTTAAGTAAAGAGCTCCGCCCGGAAAACCGAACGTTTACAAAAATATAGTTTTTTATAATAATTAATGGAATAATATATTTTAAGACCGTCTCCGTGGCATAGTGACTAGCGTGCTAGCCGACGAAGCGAAAGATCCCTGGTTCGATTACCGGCTAGCGTCTAAATTTTTAACACGTTAAAACCATCGTTACAGTACCAAAAGTCACAGTAGTTGGTAATGACCAAGCTGTCGATGCGACTTCAAAAAAAAACTAAAAAAAAATTAGGTATTTTGAATATTTTTTGTGTTATCAGAACGATTTCTTTTATTATGAACACAACAAAAATTAATTTTTAACTGGAAAGTCTTATGTAACTTTTGTTGAAATTTTGCTTGTCAATGGCAGGCTTCCGCCTTACAAGTTGTCGAAATTAGGTCTGGCACTATTTGTACATTCTTATACAAATTATATGACACTTTACGACAAACTTCTAAAATAATATTGTTGGGCACTTAAAGGGTTAAATCTGGTGATTTAATGTAATGGCTTTTTGAAAATTTATGTTTCCAAGAATGCCAGTTGAAGTAATATATGGATAAAAATCAAAGCTCATGAAAGGATAAATTTATTTTTTGTTTACTGTTGCTGGTATGTTCCTGAAATATAGTTGAGCTTGTCTGATGACTGAAATCAGCTGCATTGTGAAAGACCTTTTGTTTCATCTCTTTATCTATTATATGTAGTCATTTCATTATGATTATGATTTTTTCTGCGTTATGTAACCATTATTTCATATGGTAACATTTCATACGTGTATAAACCAGATTGTAAACCCATAATTATTAGTGTAAACTAAATTATAAAATTGGGGGAGTATTTAACACTGAACTTCGGCCATTTTTAAACTTGCTCTGACCAGAGATTATGCTGCTTTTGAGGTGCAATTTAAAAAATTTTATTCACTCCATTTTTGTTCTGTGTTTATGTTCTGCACATAATTTTTAAAACCTATTAGAATGGAATTTATTTTAATGTATTATATTACATAGTTTTGTATTAATCATGACCTTTATAAATCTTGAAAATGAAAGAAAGTTTTATTTTATTATGTTTTCTACTTAACTGGCTTTTATGTCATAAACCAATGAAGTTCATAATAATTTTATAAAATTTGAGCACGTAATGCAGTATTTATTTTGTAAGTATATTTCTAACCACCAGAATATGGTAACATAAAATACTTACCAATGTTTATAGCGCTTTTGTGTATCTTGTACACATCTTCAGTAAATTAAAATTTTTTACGTCAAAATTTAAAACTTCCTGCTCCTACCATGGTAGATAAGGAATAGTTGATTCTTATATTTAAAACAGTCTTGCCAACTTAATCAGTTGATTGTCATATTCAATCTGTGTGTTCATTAATTTTTCCCTGTTATTGAATTTATAAATACAATATTTTTCTAAAATTTCAATTTCATTTTCTCTGTTATTTATTTCTAATATTTCTAGATTATTTTTTATACTTGACATATTATGTTTATTTTTGATCATATGTTCAGTTACATTGGAGAATTTTCGATTTCCTTTTTTATAGTTTGAATAGTGTTCTGTAAACCGGTTTTTAAACGATCTGGTGGTTTTACCTATATTATATTTATAAATACAATAACAGGGAAAAATTAATGAACACACAGATTGAATATGACAATCAACTGATTAAGTTGGCAAGACTGTTTTAAATATAAGAATCGACTATACCTTATCTACCATGGTAGGAGCAGGAAGTTTTAAATTTTGAAGTAAAAAATTTTAATTTACTGAAGATGTGTACAAGATACACGAAAGCGCTATAAACATTGGTAAGTGTTTTATGTTACCGTATTCTGGTGGTTAGAAATATATATTTCAATTTTAAATAATACGGCTGTTTAAAATCCTACATAGGATGTTTGATAAAAAATAATAAATAAAAATAATTATTTTGTATAATATACGATAAATACCTGCCCATAACAAACAGGTGGAGAGTCAAATTATTTACTCTCAATCTGTTCGCTGCAGGGCTAAAATAAATAGTTCTGTTTCTTATCACATGGTCAGCCAATTAAATGACTGAATCATTAAGAACAGAAGAGGTAGAGGTGTAAAAGACACTAATCAGAGTTATCTCCTCTGAAAGTAATGAATTTCATTATACAGCCAGACCCTGTGGTGAATGAAGTGAAGGTGTCATTTGCAGAGTGGAAAATATGTCCTTTTCAGAGGGCCCGGCATGCTGATAAGCGTACTTTTCTATTTAGTGAGGAAGGCAATGGTAAACCACCTCACTCCTCGTTTTACTTAGTAAAACCTCTACAGGTTCAAACCAGCCTTTTGTCTGATGACCTAAACAACAACACAATGAATATAATGAAATCGTATAGATACTGAAGTCACGAGATTGCCTTTTGCGTATTTATGCGTATGCTCTGGGTATAATGTAAGTTGTTATGTTTGTCGTACTGAAATTAAAGCAGTCGCGCATGTGCACTGATGCTTTTCCCCCTGTACCCCTCGTTGCAAACAAGGGCAACTCATGACTCAAGTCACTATAGATAAAAGAAAATCAAAGTAGCTACAAAAGTTTGTAAAAATTTAAAGTATTTATACATTAGAACATATTTTATAATTGCTCTTGTTCCACAATGTCATATGTTAAAAACTCCTGATTTTTTTTTATTCAAGAATTTTTAAACATTTTTATTTCCATTTTCTGTCAAAATGGTATATGTTTCTGATCAATAGAACTATGTTTTTTTTTATAAACTCATCTGAAGAATTCACAATATAAATTAGCATTTTTCTCTTATTCTCTTTGGTTGCCCTTTAGTTTAAAAACTCTTACATAAGTTTCAGTTGTACCACTTTCTTCAGAGTAATTTCAAATTAAAATACAAAATGGAACTGCCATTACTCTGAAAAAAGTGGTACCATCGAAACATACATAAGTTTTTTTTAAACTAAAGGGCAACCAATGAGAAAAATTTTTATTTATATTGTGATTTATACATGTGAAGAAGCATTTTGTGGTGTTAAATCATAATTGACGTTGGTATTTTGCTTGAACGATAATATTATCGTTTTTGTTTAGTTTTTTCTGGTCGTTACGGTTTAAAATGAATGTAGTTCTTTGTAAGTTGCTGTCACTTAAGAACAGATAATGTGTAGATTACAGATTATCCTTAATTATTCATCCAGTGGAATCGAGCCATCAGACAAGCTCTATATGCTAATTTAGTTTTTGTTATTCATTTAATTTTTTTTTATAGGTATAAAAGTTAACTGTTATTAAATATAATTTGTATTCCGAGAAATATTGAAATTTTTAATTAACGAAATTTACAAAAAAAAATTAACCAAATTTTCCTGTATAATATTGTATATAGATTGATAACTTAAAATTTAAATTTCATAAATAAATAAATATAATGAAAGAATAAAATGTTGGCCCACGTATATAATAAAAATTTGTTATTGGTTTTCTGAGTGTATGTAAATAATTTTTTTTGTTTTTCTTGTTTTACATGAATTTCATTAATCTGGATTTTGTTAATTTGGATTTCAGATAATCTGAACTGATTTGGACAAACATAAAATGTTAAGGAATACAAAATCCTATTAATAAGAGCTGTATATTTTATAGTTAAATTCAAATAAGTAAAATAATTGCATTATGGGTAATAACAATGTACGTACTGTAATAATAAAACAAAGTTATATAAACAAAAAAATTTATTCTGCTGTTTTTATTTTTACTGTTTCTTGCCTATATGAATATATTGGAAGGAAAGTATTGTTTTCATGTCGATTTTGAGAAATCAAGTTTCACCGGATCTACACGTTTTCAGACCCCCTGAACCCAAAAAAACATGTTTTTAGCTATTGGTCTGTGTGTGTGTGAACAGAATATCTCAAGAAAGGAACATCGTACAAACTTGAAACTTATGTTAGATACCTCTAGAGGACCAGACATAAACAATTTCATCAAAATCGGTCAAGCGGAAGTAGTAGTTTATTTGTGTCATTTTTTTACGATTTTCTTAAAAATGGTTCCTACAATTATTTTTTTTAAATTGCCTCATTTACCAAATTTTTTTATGTCCTACAAGATAGGTTAGGCGCCATGTCTGCTGAACTTCTTGGGAAGGTTGTTTTTTTAAGATTGTGACTGTAATATGCATTTTATTGCAAAAATGTATTAAATAAAAGTTGTAGCCAATTTAAAATCCTACAACTTTTATTTCAAACATTTTTTTGTACGTTTAGTTAAGTGGTAATTAGAGATTTTTTCTGTTTTTTTCTCACGAAATGTGTAAAAAATTGATTTTTTTAAGATTTCAGTCTTAGCATGCATTTTATGACAAAAGTGTATATAATTAAATTTATAGTAAATTAAAAGCTCTACAACTTTTATATGAGCATTTTTCTCTACAGAGCCTAGTTTAGCGTGAAAGAGTGGTTTTCCGTATTTTTAAGCCAAACTGTTGTTTTTCATTTTGCGTCATTCACTCATGATTATAATTAGGTTATGTTTATTGAGGTAAGTTTTTTTTGTTTAAATCTAATGTTTCATTACTACTGTTAGGTTATATTGTTCAATATTTGCATTGGCAAGAGAAAGTTGTGTGAGTGTTTCACATCAGATTTTTTTAACCTTTCTTCTAATACAGTGGTTCTTAACCTGGGTGGCACACCTCCCTGGCGAGGGTGTTTCAAATCTGAGTGTTTCACATCAGATTTTTTTAACCTTTCTTCTAATACAGTGGTTCTTAACCTGGGTGGCACACCTCCCTGGCGAGGGCGTAAAAGAATTTCAAGGGAGGCGTGAGTATATTAAATTTTTTTTTTTTATCGGCAACTGTACACTATTGACAACTACCCAATTTGATCGCCACTTTTCGCTGTATTTTTTGAAGTGGATCAGGCATGAGTTTGAACAGTGATCCCCAAAAGAGTTTTTTCATGGATGACTATCAACTGGTCACCATACTAAGTCACTTGCCCAACCGGTGTTACTTAACAAATAATAGCGATTTTCTACCAGTTGACTGACTGGCCTGGCCCGGAGGCCTAAAAAATAAATAAATAAAAAAGTAAAACTATAATTTAGTCACTTTTGTAGTCACGACAAGTTCATGACAAGCATACTGAAGTAAGCAGTAGCAAAAACAAATTTTGGTGGTAAGTAGTAAATTTATCACATTGGTGATAAACTTTCAGTTCATCAAATTTACCTTGACATGTCCTATACTCCCTTTGGAGTCTCCAGGATGCAAGTAGCAAAAAAAAAAAAAAAAAAAAAAAAAAAAAAAAAAAACATGTATATTTTCACATGATCACAATCAAGATGAATCGTTAATTAAGGAAGATAAAATTTTCGAGGAGGAAAATTCAAAATATTTTATGAGTTGATTATACTAAAAAGATAAAGTTAAAAAAGGATAATTAAATTATTATAAAAATATGTTTTATTATTTTTTATGATAATACGTAGTAATAAAATAATCTTATCAGGAGAACGATCTGAACTCATAATTATGACATGATAGAAGTGAAGCTATTTTATATTTAAAAAATTCTTATATAGAGTAAAAATTCAATCATGAATTTTTTCAAGTAAAAAATTACATTTTATACTTTGCAGTGAACTTTATGAATGAATATGACAAAAATATTCACAGTTTTTGTTTTTTCTTTTGGTTTATGTATAGTAAGTATTTAGACATTATTATACTTCTATTTTATACAATGAATTTATATAATAAATTTCACTAACCTTTCTTTTTAACTGCGTCAACTTTTATTTTCACTTACACGTGTTTCGGTGGATCCACCATCATCAGAGTAAATAACATATAATTGAAACCAAAAACTTTATTTATTAAAAATCTACGGAAGATGATACATCTTCAGTCATTTGTATAAAACAGTTTTATACAAATGACTGAAGATTTAAGACTGAACCAAAAACTTTATTTATTAAAAATCTACGGAAGATGATACATCTTCAGTCATTTGTATAAAACAGTTTTATACAAATGACTGAAGATTTATAATCTTCTGTAGATTTTTAATAAATAAAGTTTTTGGTTTCAATTATATGTTATTTACTCTGATGATGGTGGATCCACCGAAACACGTGTAAGTGAAAATAAAAGTTGACGCAGTTAAAAAGAAAGGTTAGTGAAATTTATTATATAAATTCATTATATAAAATAGAATTAAATTCAAACTGCAGGATGCATTATAAATTTATATAATAAAAGCATTATTTATACAAAAATTTATATAATAAAAGTTGTAGAGAATTTAAAATTCTACAACTTTTATTTCAAACATTTTTTTGTATAACGCTTAGTTTAGCAGTAATTAGCGATTTTCTGATTTTTTCTCACGAAAACATGTGAAAAATCAATTTTTTTTAAGATTTCGCCCTTAGAATGCATTTTACGACAAAAGTGTATATAATAAATTTTATAGTAAATAAAAAGATCTACAACTTTTATTTAAAGCATTTTTCACTACAGAGCCTAGTTTAGCATGAAAGAGTGATTTTCCGTATTTTTAAGCCGAACTGAGGTTGATTTTCATACTGCGTCTTTCACTCATGATTAAAATTAGGTTATGTTTTTTGAGGTTAGTTTTTTGTTTATTTCTAATGTTTTATGACGAATGTTATGTTACATTGTTAATTATTTGCATTGGCAAGAGAAAGTTGTGCAAATGTTTCACACCAGATTTTTTTAAAAACGGAACTTACTTTCTGAACACGCCTCATAGAAGTTTGGATTCCAATAACAGCACAGGTATCGGCAAGACAGTTATTGTGGTGAGGGTATATGTGGTGTATGCCAGAAGAGAGGTTGCTGAGGAAAGTTTGAGAGTGGCAGCCCTCAAATTGAAGATGTATAGGATGACCTTGGAGAACGTGGTATAGGGAGATAAAGAAGGCAATGCAAGTCAGAGGGATGGAGGACCAGATGTGATGGGATAAAGCAATTTTGAAGGATGGGATGGGAAAATGACTGTTATGGCTTAAAATATGCTTAATATATATTATA
This sequence comes from Catonia carolina, assembly GCA_035578175.1. Lineage (NCBI taxonomy): Eukaryota > Metazoa > Arthropoda > Insecta > Hemiptera > Achilidae > Catonia > Catonia carolina. Next base: position 12,977,347 of record JAQMRL010000006.1, on the reverse strand, counting down.
TGCACAGCTTTCTAAATAAAAGTAAGATGTTTTGATGGAAGAGAAGAAGAATAAATACAATATATATATACTGATAACAATACAAATAAAAGATGTAAAATAAGCATAAATAATTTAAGAAATTATATTTTGGAACTGCCCATAACAGACAGGTGGAGAGTCAAATTATTTACTCTCAATCTGTTCATTGCTGGGCTAAAATAAATAGTTCTGTTTCTTATCACATGGTCAGCTAATTAAATGACTGAATCATTTAAGAACAGAAGAGGTAGAGGTGTAAAAGACACTAATCAAAGTTATCTCCTCTGAAAGTAATGGATTTCATTATACAGCCAGACCCTGTGGTGAATGAAGTGAAGGTGTCATTTGCAGAGTGGAAAATATGTGCTTTTCAGAGGGCCCGGCATGCTGATAAGCGTACTTTTCTATTCAGTGAGGAAGGCAATTGTAAACCACCTCACTCCTCGTTTTACATAGTAAAACCAATATAGGTTCAAACCAGCTTTTCGGCTGATGACCTAAACAACAACATATTTTGGAAAATTATATTAAAACAAGAAATATTTCTTATTACAGAGTTATGGACACATTGAATTAGAAAGTAGTGATTTTGAAAAAGTATTAAAAAGTGAGATATATATTGATAGATCTTTACTAATAAAAACATTTTTAAAATATGAATTCATAATGTTGACAGGCTCGAAAAGATTTGGAAAAAGTACAAACATGGATATGTTGGTAAGATTTTTTGAAATTCAAGTAGATAAAAATGGAACTCAGATAAAAGAAGGTTTAAGTGAAACAAAAAATTACAAATTGTTTAAAGATAATAATTTAAAAATATATCAAGATACTGAAATATTTAATAAATGTTTTGGTCAATTTCCAGTAATATTTATCGATTTTAAAGATATCCCCGGTGATAATTTTGAATCGTTTTTAAAAGGTTTACAAAAGCAAGTTAAATATTTATATCAGAAACACGATCATTTATTGAAATATCCAAAGAGTACTGATAAATTTAATATTAAAAGATTAAAGAAAGTTTTTAAAATTTACACAGAATATATGGAAAAAGATTCTATGGTATACTATTTAACACATAGTGTATTTTTTTTGTGTGATTTTTTATATGATAAATTTAATCAAAAATCGATAGTGTTGATCGATAATTATGATGAACCGTTACAAAAAGCGATTCATTTTAAATATTCTAATATATCATCTATTTATCAATTTCTTGATAAATTTATGCAAACAACAAATAACCCGAGCGTTCATGGAGGGATTATTAATACAATCGTAGGGTTCGATTCAATATCAACACTAAGTGAAGTATTCCCAGGATCATTTTTACGATTTGAAAGAATATCACAATATTATGGTTTCACTGACGATGAGGTGAAAATTATATTAAAAAAATTAAAATTTCCTCATAAATTTGATGAAATTAAAAAATGGTATTTACCTGAATTAAATTACAATAAAATTGGATTTATAAATATTGATAATATTTTTGAAACGATGAAAGAGTTAAAATCAAAAACGAAAAGTCAATATTGGTACAATCCAAAATGTATTAAATATATTAAAAAAGTTTGTACACGGAACGAAATGATTCGAACAGATATATCAAAACTTTTAAATTCTTCTTCGGTTTTAATAAATTATCATAATTTTATACAGGAAGTTCAAATTAAAACATTAAAAAATTTTTTATTATTAAAAACTGAAACAAAAGAAAATCAATTGTATGATGCAAGAAGTTTATTTATGCAATATTTAGTGAATAACGGATATTTAAATGTTGTAAATATTTATTATGAAGAATTCAATTTATCGGCTGAAGCAACTGTAAAGTTAGCTAATAATAAAATGCGTAAGATACTACAAAATATTTTTGATGAGATTCAATAAATTTAACGTTGTTAATTTTTTATTTTTTTTATTTTTTTATTTATTTGTTTAATGTTGCATCAACTACAATGGTCATTAGCGACGACGTTGCGGTATAACTTTATGCAATGGAGGATGAAATTATTTTTTGTAACATATGAAAATATATCATGCCTGAGTAGGATTCGAACCCAGGACCACAGGGTTAGATTTAATATAAACACTAAGTAAAGTATACCCAGGATCATTTTTACAATTCGAAAGAATATCACAATATTATGGTTTCACTGACGATGAGGTGAAAATTATATTAAAAAAATTTAAATTTCCTCATAAATTTGATGAAATTAAAAAATGGTATTTACCTGAATTAAATGACAATAAAATTGGATTTATATAAAGATTGACCCATCAGGTTGGTCTAGAGGTAAAGTCGTCGCCAAAATCAGCTGGTAAACAGCTGATTTTTGAAGACTCTCTCAGGAATTGTCGGCCTGGGTCTGTACAAGACTACATCTCATTTACACATCATACAAATCATCCTCATCTCATTGGGTCATGGGGTTGCTTATTGTTCTAAATTGAACAGATTGTAACGTACACAAATTAGGAATAAAAAAAAAAGGTTGATAATATTTTTTATTTTGAAATTATTTTTTGTAACATATGAAAATATATTTATCATGCCTGAGTGGGATTCGAACCCAGGACCGCATGATGAGAGGTGAGCAAGTTACCAACTACACCAATGCGGCCGGCTAAAATAAAATATAAATGTTTTTATATTAGGCCGGCTAATATAAAATTTTTAATTTTATATTTCCTTTTTTATGAGGTTGTTGTTCATTCAACTCTCCTTATAAAATTTCTGGTCTACATGTCACGCCAAATTTGCCCACACCATGGTTCCAGAGACCTAACATGGAAATTTAAATTTATTATTTTCATTCTATTCTTTGTGCATGAGCCAACCATTTCAGACATTCTTTTTCAATTTACTTTATTGTTTTTCAATTTACTTTATTGTTGACAGCTTGAGTTCACTGCATTATCAATATCAATTTTTGTGTTTAAAAATTGGGTTGGCCTTTGGGCCAGCCCAGTCAGTCAGCTGGTAGAAAGATGCTATTATTTGTTAAGTAACACCGATTGGGCAAGCGACTTTGTATGGTGACCAACTGACAGTCATCCATGTACAAACCCTGCTGAGGGTCCCTGTTCAAACTCACGTCTAATTCTTGTCAAAAATACAGCAAAGCAGTGATCAAATTGGGTAGTTGTCAATAATGTACAGTTCCCGAAAAAAAAAATTGCGTTATTGTATTTGATTGTACACGACTACTGCACGTATGTTATAAAAAGTAAAGTATATATTTCGAACGAAAATTAAACAAGATGTAAATTACTTTTTATTTCACTCCCTACGATTAATGTAAATAATATATCTTTTTCAAAATAAATAATTCAATTGCGTGGATTCAAAATTACAAACAAAAAACATTATTAATAACATATTAACCCTTAGGAAATAGACTGTTACTCGTTAAACAGATGAATTGCAAAATTCAAAACGCACTCTCAAAACAACTGTTTAATCTAACGTCACTACTGATGAAAAATTCTAAAAATATTACAGTTGATTCATTACGTACACGCCTTTTGAATATAATTACAACAAAATCGCTTGATAATTCTTTGCATTTAGGCGAGCGAAATTTTCAACCGCGAAAATTTTTGTGTTTACTTAATATTTTTTACTATAACTGGCTTAAATTTCAGTTTAGCAAAAAATTTATAAAACATGTTTTGTAGACAAGAGTTTACTGGAATAAATGTTATTTTTTATTTCAATTTCCACAAATAATAAACGAAGTTACAAAATGTTCAACACGAGTCCATTTTCACATCACAGGAAAGCATGAAGGGATGGTATTTTACATTCTTTACGGCGATGTCACAGAGCCACTATTACATTTAGGTTACAGCTGTAAGCAAAGCAATGTAAAAAATTCTTTTCCCTACAACCACGTGTTTTGAAAAATTCTGTAGGTTAGAAGAAAGCCGTTACACATCCTTTGCAACCCGGCAAAGTGTTGAATTTTTTGCCTCTGTGATGGTAAACCCCCCCCTGAAAAGTAAAATGGACTCATCTTCCCTTTTCAAGGGCAAACGCCGTAACAGAATCTTCATAGCTTCAAAACAAACCAAAGAACATGCATGTATGTTGACTTACACACGAGGTACACGGATTTCCATTCAAAACAAACAATTCCCAAACCATCAATGCTACCTACACACTACAGAGTGAATAAAAATTTTCCCTGTCATGATATTTTTGTAAACACTATTAGATGCGTTAAAGAATTTCCTACTAGAAAAGAACAATATTTACTGGTTTCCAACTTATACTGACCTTGCAGAAGCACTTTTATCGCCCTAACTACAATCCATTCGGCATCATCTAAAATTAGATTACCAGTGTGAACAGGGTTAATATAATAATATAACGGGTGATTCAAAAAGAGCGCCGGTTTTAAAACGGCTGGTAAATTTTTGTTTATCGGTTGGCAACATTGTTAGACCTCATTTCTATTTCGGAGAACATTCCGATTGACGATTCAGTTGTAGTTTCTCTTGTTCGCAGTATAGTACTCTCGCAGTCTGTGTCTAACCATGGAGAAGTTTACTATTGCACAACGAGTGTTAATCGTCAAAACATTTTACCAGAGTGGAGAGAGTTATGCGGCTACTGTCAGGCGACTTCGCGGTACTCTAGGACGTAATGAAGCACTGAATGAATCAATAGTTCGCAGGCTCATGAAAAAGTTTTTTGAGACGGGTTCAACAGTCGACCTTAAAAGTTCTGGACGTCGTCGTTCTGGCCGAACTGAGCAGAACGTTGCGTTGGTTCGTGACAGTGTGGCTGTTACCGATACCGTACGATGATTAGGGAGTTTTTGTGGCGTCATTTGGATGGAATGGACATTGACGAGTTGTGGTTTCAGCAGGATGGTGCCACCTGTCACGCTGCACGAGAAACAATGTTGTTGCTCCGTGAACGGTCCCAGGATCGCATCATTTCTCGTAATTCCGACCATCAATGGCCACCAAGGTCGTGTGACTTGACGCCTTGTGACTTTCATCTTTGGGGTCATCTGAAGTCATTGGTGTATGCCAATAAACCCCGAAACATCAATGACTTGAAGGAGGAAATTCGACGGGTTATCGGGCAAATGGAAGTCGAAACTTGTCGTGCAGTAATATCCAATTTCATGGACAGAGTTGATGCATGCCAGCGCAGTAGAGGAGGACACATGCATGACATCATTTTTCATACATGAAATCGGAAGGTAAGATGAACTTGTTGATGTATTTATTTTCAGTTTTTCAATAAAATAAATCTCTTAATTTGATATATCAAAACCGGCGCTCTTTTTGAATCACCCTATATTACACAACTGCAGTAAATAAATACAATAAATAATAAATACAGCGTACTTCTTGTAACACTGCAAAGACCGAAACGAGTACTATGAGTAAATAGGAAGTTATGGAAGGGATACACCAGCGAGAACTTAACCCGTCTAATTCTTTCGTTCTCAGTATAGTAAATAAGTGTACATCCGGTGAAAACTCAATTTGGAAAAATCAATATGAAAACAATACTTTCCTTCCCTGTATATTCATATAGGGCAAGAGAAAGTAAAACTACTGTACGTAATTATTTATTTGTATTACAACAATAATAATTCAATGGAGTGTGGGAATAACTGAATATTTATTTGTTAACAATAATTTTAAACTTAAAATTTTTAAATATTTTAACGATTCATCTTTGTTTAAAAAGAATTATTTATAATAATTTATCCAAGATTTTTTTAATCTATCAAAAACTCGTCGTTTCCTTTTTTGTTTCAATAGTTCGAGGTGAGCTTCTTCTTTTAACTCTTCAGGTGATTTCGGTAAAATTTCTAGTTTACTATACTGTGGCTCTTTGAGATCTAATAATGATGGCATCTGTTCTAAGTACTCACTGTCTTCTAGAACTGTATCGTTTTCTTCTCCCCCTTCCTCTTTAATATTTTCTTGTCGTATCTTTTCTGCTAATAGTTCAGCTTGCATTAATTTCTGTCTAACAGCTGCTTGAGCTCTACATACTAGTTTAGATATTTCTAACTGAGCTATGTCTTCGACTTTAAAATTTTCTGATAAATCATACACTGCACCGATTGATTTATCGTCATCTATTGATTTATAATCATCTGCAGTTTCACTAGATTCTTCATCTTCGTAGAAAAGTTGCCCCGAAAATTTCCGTGGTACATGAATAACGGGAGCTAAGTACTCATAATCTGTTTCTTTAATTTCTGCAATCTTTGCCTGCTTGTGTTCTTCCATATGCTTTTTAAAACCCTTTAATATTACTTTATTACAATATTTACATACATTTGGACCTTTATGTAATCTGAGGGATGATAACACACAAAAGCCAGGTGATTCAGTCATTATTCCAGCATCACGTGGAGGTTCTTGCATTTCTGAAATTTGAGGTTGCAAATCCAGTGAACTTTTTGTTCCTTCTTTGTCTTCAAAGCTGGTTGAATCTTCTTCTTTCAAGTCTTCTTCGGGAATCGTTTCCGCTTCCACTCCATATTCTGCCTCTGGTATCATAATCAATTCTTCGTCTTCTGCTTTTTGTTTATCCTTCATCTCTAATAAAGTTTGTCTAGTTATACCTAACAATGGTTTTGAATGTAAGTGTCGTCCTTTTACTTTTTCTGTCTGTTAAAAAAAAACAAAATCATATTATTTTAAAAAATCTGGTGTGAAACACTCACATAAGTTTCTCTTGCCAATGCAAATAATTAACAATAAAACATTACAGATATTTATTTTTTAATTAGTAAAATTTTTTAATTAGGTGGGTGGGTGTGTGTGTGTGTGTGCGTGCGTGCGTGCGTGCGTGTGAAATTTAAGTTAGGTACAGGTCATTTGTTCTAGCTAGAAGCTTTCCCTCCAACGCTCTGTGCCGCTGAGCTGTTCTGTTTAGTGGTGGGGGAAGCACCTCATAGTTGTAACAGTATACAGTTAGTAAGAGAGGAAATGATGATTAAGTGAGAAGGAGACAACACTTGCACAGTTGAAACTATCCCTACTCTACCTACTCGCCCTCCCCTTACAAGCTTCTTCCAAAAACAAATGTACTATACCACGAGAGGACCCGACACGAACATTTTCATCAAAATCGAGCAACCGGAAGTAGTAGTTTATCTGTGTCATTTTTCACTTTTTTGCGATTTGCTCAAAAATGGCTCATACAATTTTTTTAAAAATCGCCTCATGTACTAAATTTTTTATGCTCTACAAGATAGGGGAGGTGCCATGACTCCTGAAATTCTTGGGGAATTTGTTTTCTTGTAAAAAGTGTTTTTTTAAGATTGCGACTTTAATATGCATTTTAGCAATACACAAAATGTATATTGTAAAAGTTGTAGAGAATTTAAAATCCTACAACTTTTATTTCAAACATTTTTTTGTAAAACGCTTAGTTTAGCGTTAATTGGCGATTTTTTGTTTTTTCTCATGAAAACGTGTAAAAACTATTTTGCTTAACATACATTATCACCTCAAAAATGTAGAGTGAGAGAAAGTAAGCAATTTTAAGTTACTTAAATATTGGCTTGCATGAGACGAGCTGGTAGCTCCCACCATACACCTAATAGCTTTCTTTTGAATTTTTAAAATCCTATCCATATTTCCTATAACAGATACGAGGCAGAATCAGACAATTATAAGCTGCCATTAGTAATTTTTTAATGTATTCCTCTCAGTTTATGAGATAGGAAAAAAGTACCTTCAAAATTTAAAGAAAAAAAATTGGTGTGAAACACTCACACAACTTTCTCTTGCCAATGCAAATAATTAACAATATAACCTAATATTAGCAATAAAACATTAGAAATAAACAAAAACTAACCTCAAAAACATAACATAATTTTAATCATTAATGAAAGATGCAAAACGAAAATTAACCTGTTTGGCTTAAAAATACGGAAAATCACTCTTTCACGCTAAAGTAGGCTCTGTAGAGATAAGCGCTTTGAATGAAATTTGTAGATTTTTTAATTTCCTATAAATTTGATTATATACACTTTTGTCGTAAAATGCATACTAAGGCCGAAATCTTAAAAAAATCAATTTTTTACACAAAATGAGAAAATCAGAAAATCGCTAATTGCTGCTAAACAAAACAAACAAAAAAATGTTTGAAATAAAAGTTGTAGGATTTTTAATTTTCTAAAACTTTTATTGTATAATTTTTTGCACTAAAATGCATATTAAAGCCGCAATCTTAAAAAAAACAATTTTTTTACGTGAAAACAGCCCCTTCAAGAATTTCAGCAGACTTGGTGCCTACCCTATCTTGTAGAGCATAAAAATTTTGTAAACCAGGCGATTTTAAAAAAAATCGTAGGACCCATTTTTGAGAAAATCGCAAAAAAGTGAAAAATTATACGAATAAACTACTACTTCCAGTTAACCGATTTTGAAGAAAATATTCGAGTCGGATCCAGTAAAGGTATGTAACTTAAGTTTCAAGTTCGTACAATGTTCCGTTCTTGAGATATTCTGTACACACACACACACACACACACACACACACACACACACACACACACACAAACCAATCGCTAAAAACATGTTTTTTGGGTTCCGGTGAAAACTCGATGAAAAATTGAAACGAAAACAATACTTTTCTTCCTATATATTCATATAGGCAAGAGAAAGTAAAAAAATCTGGTGTAAAACACTCACACGACATTATCTTGTCATTCTAAATAATGAACGATATAACCTAAGTTTAATCATGAATAAACTATGTAATATGAAAAACAAAATATAATTTTAATCATGAGTGAATGACAAAACTGAAAATCAACCTCTGTTAGACTTAAAAATATGGAAAATCAGTTTCTGCCTCTGAACTAGGCTTTGTAGAGAAAAAAGCTTAAAATAGGAATTGTAGGTTTTTCAATTTCCTATAACTTGTATTATATACACTTTTCTCATCAATCACACACTATGGCCGCAATCTTAAAATATCCCATTTACTACCGATTTTGGTGAAAAAAAAACAAAAGAAAAATCATTAATTGTCGCCAAACTAGGCGTTACAAAAAATTTTAAGAATAAAAGTTATAGACCTTTTTATTTCCTATAACTTTAATTATATATTTTTGTCGTAAAATGCATACTAAGGCTGCAATTTTAAAAAATCCAATTTTTTAAAGATTTTCATGAAAAAAAAACAGAAAATCACCAATTGCTGCTAAACTAAGCGTTGTAGAAAAAAATGTTTGAAATAAAAGATGTAAGATTTTAAATGTTCTATAACATTGATTTTATACACTTTTGCTCTAAAATGCATATTAAGGCCGCAATCTTAAAATAACCATTTTTTTCTATAAGAACACAGCCTCCTCAAAAATTTCAGCAGACATGGCATTTACCATATCTTGTAGACCACTTTACTTAGCTTCATTAACCACAGGGTCTGGCTGTATAATGAAATTCATTACTCTCAGAGGAGATAACTCTTGACTACAATGCTTTTCACATTTAGCGAGCTCTGCTGTTTCACGCGTTTAGACCAATCAGAACGTTTGCCAGCGTTGTCAGATTGTACGAATGTATCAGCTTGACAAATATTACACGTGTATGCGTATAAGAGCCGCAGTAGTTCACTTGTGTCTGGCATCTCATACTGAACACATCGATTATAGAGCGCGTTAACATGCAATACGTTATAATATAATCACCTGGTAGTTTGTTCATATACGAGGGTGGTCTGAAAAGTTTCCGTCCTCAACTTGAAGATGGCTGTACTCGTAAATAAAAGCTAGCGAATTTCGTTGTTCATCTGCTGACAGTTACTCACCAAAATTTCAGCCATTTTAGACGCGCAGTTGTTATGTAACAGTCGTTAGAGTGAGTTGATGTGAAAGTTTTTGTGAAAATGGACAAAATCGAGTATCGAGCTGTCATTAAATATTTGTTTTTGAAAGGCAATACGCCTACGCAAATCAAAGATGAGTTGGACTCTGTGTATGGGGACTCTGCACTATCATTTACCACAGTGAAATTTTGAGCAGCTGAATTTAAACGTGGGCATAAGAGCTTGGGAGACGATGAACATTCGGGACATCCAAAATTTGCAACTACCGAGGAAAACATCATCAAAGTTCACCAAATGGTGCTAGACGACCGCCGAATTAAAGTGAGAGAGATAGTGGAGGGTATGAACATGTCAAAAGAACGTGTTTGTCACATATTAAATCAACATTTAGGCAAGAGAAAGCTGTCAGCGCGTTGGGTGCGGCGTTTGCTCACGTTAGACCAAAAACATGTTCGAATGAACATTTCCAACACTCTGTTGGCGCAGTTTAGACGCAATAAATTCGAGTTCTGGCACCGATTAATTACTGTAGATGAAACTTGGATACACCATTATACCCCCGAAACAAAAATACAGTCCAAACAGTGGACTGCAAAGGGGGAACCGGCTCCAAAATAAGTAAAAACTATTTTTTCGGCTGGGAAAGTGATGGCGACAGTTTTTGGGATAGTTATGAAGTTATTTTAATCAATTATCTTCAAAAAGGAGAAACCATTACAGGAGCATACTACGCACCATTACTTGACAAGCTAAAGGCAGAACTTGCGGAAAAACGGCCACATTTGCAGAAAAATAAAATCCTGTTTCACCAAGTCAACGCACCGTCTCACACCTCAGCGGTTGCCATGGCGAAAATCCACGAATTGCGGTTTGAACTGCTTGATCATCCGCCTTACTCACCAGATCTAGCCCCAAGCGACTTTTTTTTGTCGTCTTATCTAAAAATTGCGCTCGGAGGACAGAGATTTTCGTCAAATGAAGAGGTAATCACCTTCGTGAACAACTATTTTGCAGAGAAAAACGCCGAGTACTATTTGGACGGGTTACAGAGATGGGAGCATCGCTGGGAGAAGTGTGTTACAAGGAGACTATGTTGAAAAATAAAAAAAAAAAATTCAGAAAAAATGTCTTGTATCTTTGTTAGGTCGGAAACTTTTCAGACCACCCTTGTATTATAATTGTTATTGAAAGATCAAAAAAATGGCTGACAAAATATATATAGTCACTTGAGTCACAAGTTTGACCTTGTTTGCAACGAGAGGTAAAGGGAGAAAAACATCAGTGCGCATGCATGACTGCTTTAATTTCAGTACAACAAGCATAACAAGTTATACTATACCCAGAGCATATTACAGTATATCGCGGAACCTTTTGTAGGTTAACTGTACGAACATAACTGTTAGTTACCGTAAACACAAATGTCGGTTTCTCGAAAACGTTGTCGAACTATTCACAGTGCTTCACGCAATGTAACAAAATGTTGTAAAGTTGAAGCCAAACAAAAATGCCTATCCGTGCCTCTTAACAAAAGCCGTGAGCGAGCGGCTAACTATTGTGATGTTTCTCTTTGCACAATTCGAAAAATAAAGAAGGAAATTAAAGACGTGAAGAAGCTATTCTTTAATAGTTTTGTTGACACCTGGTAAAAAAATAAAAAGGTTAGGTAGATACTAGAGAGACTGATAATGAGAAAGCCGATGACAGCAATAGTAAAGAAGGCGATTCATTTGTAATTACAGTAAATCAAACATTTCTAGTCATGTAATTAAGTTATAGGCAATATTACAGGTCACATTTATTTCTTATAAGGTTTATGGTTGCCCATAACAGACAGGTGGAGTGTTAATTTATTTACACTCAATCTGTTCGTTGCAGGGCTAAAATAAATAGTTCTGTTTCTTATCACATGGTCAGCCAATTAAATGACTGAATCATTTAAGAACAGAAGAATATAGAGAAGAAGAAGAAAATAGAGGTGCAAAAGACACTAATCAGAGTTGTCTCCTCTGAAAGTAATGAATTTTGTTATACAGCCAGACCCTGTTGTGAATGAAGTGAAGGTGTCATTTGCAGAGTGGAAAATATGTGCTTTTCAGAGGGCCTGGCATGCTGATAAGCACAATTTTTCACTCAGTGAGGAAGGCAATTGTAAACCACCTCACTCCTCGTTTTACTTAGTAAAACCTCTAGAGGTTCAAACCAGCTTTTCAGCTGATGACCTAAACAACAACAACAACAAGGTTTATGAAGAAAACATTTTCTCGTAATAAACCACAGCTTACAAAATGTATCTAGAAACTGCATGGTAGTGAAATTGTATGAGTAGTGTCTCACTGTTGAGGTTGGCAGCATTGCAAATATTTCACTTCCCTTCCTCACAGCCCGTACATACGCAAAAGGCAATCTCGTGATTTGAGTATCTATAACCTAACAGAGCTACGAGAGCAAGTATTGGCAATATTGCTGGTAAGTCATTGGCTAGCTATGAAGTAGATAGGGGACAATGCGTAAGTTCAGAGCTCATCAGCTTTGAAAAATAGTAGTGTCTTTTACACCTCTACCTCTTCTGTTCTTAAATGCTTCAGTCATATAATTGGTTGGCCAAGTGATAAGAAACAGAACTATTTTTTGAACCCAAGGAACTTGCAGATCGAGAGCAAACAATTACACACTCCACTTGCCTGTTATGCTAATACAGTAATCCCTCGTTATCCGCGGGGGTTACATTCCGGAGGGTTACCGCGGTTTGTAAAACCGCGGATAATAATACCTTATATGAATGAAAAGATGAAGGTTAGGTTCTAAAGGTAAAGTCCTGTAGTCGTTTTGAGTGTTTTAATAGTTTTAGGAACATTTTGCCATTATTATAATCTATAAATATTTAATAAATACCGTACTGTACACATAAAAAATTGAAGTTCCTTTAAAATAGTTAGTTATGGCTCTTTGCTTCTTCTTCTTCTTTTCAAACTCCTTGTGGACTTCTTTGTATGGTATCATCAGCTCCTGAGTCCTCTTTTGAATTGAAAGGCCCTTTCCATGGCGGGATCCGTCACTGAACTGCGTTGCCATGCTTAGGATCTCGTTGTGAAGAAATGCTTGGCTTCGTTTCAGGATTGTCAAACAAACAAAGAACTGTACGTACGTACGAAGAAGACACATGGAGGAAAATGTATGAAGAAATTACAGTACGGTGCCTGGGCGTACGTATGGCGGTGGTGATGGGGTTGTATTGGCAGGGCCCGATACCTGGTGACGCACTCACTACGTACAGTACGCGGAAATGTAGGTAGGCTCATGGCGGCTGTCGCCATACTAGTGTGTGACTCAACATGATACGGACACCAAAACATTTTTTCAAACTCATGTTTTCAGAATTGTATGACTTTTCCACCAAGTACGGTGTACACAAGGTGAGAAAACATACATATTTTAAGATTTTAGGCCCTCGGACAAAGTCCGTGGATAACCGAAACCCGTGGATGCTAAACCTGCGGATACCAAGGGATTCTCCTTCTTTAGCTTCAATCATGCGATTGGTAGGCAGCTTTCCATCGTTTTCTGTCCAGAGCTACAGTTTTTAGTTGGATGTAGCTCTGGATCCCTAGATCTTTGGTAATTTGTTTCAAATACTGTAGCCGGGGTCTTCCACGAGCCCTTTGTCCAATTATCATTCCTTCTAATATTCTTAACGTGAATTCATTGTGTCTTTTTACATGGCCAAGCCAAGAGTGTCGTCTGTCCTTTAGAATTTTCAAAAGAGATCTGTTCTCCTCAGCCCTCTGAAATACTTCCTCATTACTAACTCTGTCAGTCCATTTCAACTTAAGCATTCGTCTCCAACACCATACTTCAAAAGCATTGAGTGCTCTTTCCTCCACCTTACCAATAGTCCAAGTTTCTGAGCCATAGAGGGCAACACTCCAAATGCAGCTTTTTATTAGTCTCTTTCTCATTTCTAACCTGAGACTATTTGAGGAAAACACATGTCGCTTACCAATAAAAATAGCTTTTGCCTCTCTTATACGACGCTTTATGTCCTCTCTGTCTTTACCATCTTCTGAAATGGTACTACCCAAGTACTTATATGTTTTCACTTGCTTGAGGGCGTTATCATCTAATTTAACTGTTTCAAGTTCAGGCTCTTTAGAACAGATCATCACCAAGGGATTTTTTTTTTGTTTCACCAAGGGATTACTGTACTTTTAATTATAGATATTAAATAAATTATAAATCAATTACCGTAACGATAATGTACTCATCAGATATGTACATAGGCATATGAAATCTTAATTCTAAAAGGAATTTTTTTATACTATGCTGTATTTTCTCTGCAATTCCAGTTTGGTAAAATCTATCCCGTAACTCTTCCTTGTCTTCATCTGGAACCTAGACAAAAAAGATAATAATTTTAGTTTTGTGTAGGAAAGTAACACTTAACCTCAATAAAAAAACCTGGTATGAAACACACACATGACTTTCTCTTGCCAATGAAAATAATGACCAATATAAACTTTACTGGTAGATAGTCCGACCTTTCTTTACTGGCAGATAGTCTCAAAGTGAATACACATATTAGCATAGAATCTTAACCCACCGGGTCCGGTCTAGAGGTAAAGTTGTCGCCAAAATCAGCTGTTTAACAGCTGATTTTCGGAGACGAAGGTTCCTGGTTCAAATCCTAGTAAAGGTAGTTACGTTTATACGGATTTGAATAATAGACAGTGGTTACCCGGTGTACTTTGATGGTTGGGGTTCAATTAACCATACTCTCTCAGGAATGGTCGACCTGAGTCTGTACAAGACTACACCTCATTTACACATCATACACATCATCCTCATCTCATTGGGTCATGGGGTTGCTTATTGTTCTCAATTGAACAGATTGTAACGTACACAAATTAGGGATTACAAAAAAAAGCATAAAATCTGTAGTCCAATTTCTGAATGAATTAATGTTAACAGTTAATGGGAAAAAGTGTCATTACTTACAGTTCAAAAACAAACACAAATGTAAGGGAAAACAGAGAAGTGGATGTCTTTATACAAAATAATATCCTAGATCATGTGCAAACAGTGAAGTTTCTAGGAGTGTCACTAGATAGGACCCTACGTGGGATTATTACACCGATCAAATTTGTGGTAAAATATCATCTGGGGTATTTGCATTAAAACAAATTGCCAGATTAAATGATAAAAAATTGCTTATAGCAGCTTATCATGGTTGAATTTTATCTCATATCAGGTGTGCCGTATTAGTATGGGGTAATTCATCACAGTGTAACATGGAAAGAGTTTTTAAAATACAGAAAAAAGCTGTTAGGTGTATGATGGGAGTCAACCACCTTACCTCATGCAGATCACTATTTCAAGAGCTGCAATTGCTCACAGTTCCTTCTTTGCACATTTTTGAAGTGATAATGTACGTAAAGAAAAATACCTGTTTACAGAATTTAGATGTTCACAACCACTACACAAGAAACAGAATCGATTATTATGTTGCTAATCACAACACTAAATTGTTTTAACAAAAACCAACTTATGCAGATAGAAAATACATCAATAAATTGCCACAAGGTTTAAAAAATTGTGACAATTTAAGTCATTTTAAAAAAAAGCTAAAACAATATTTGATTGATGAAACATTTTACAGTGTGCACGAATTCCTTTCTAAATAGTTTGGGTTGAAAAGTATTTAACTTCTAATTAAATAAATATTGTGTACTATTTGATACAAAGGGGTTCATGACAAGCCTACTGAGTTAAGCAGTAGCGGGAAAAAATCATTGGTAAGTGATGAATTTATCATTGTATTTGACTTTTTTATTTTTTATTTTGTGTGATATTTATTCAATGGGGTTCATGAAAAGCCTACTGAAGTAAGCAGTAGCAGAAACAATTTTTTGGTGGTAAGTGATGAATTTATCATTGGTGGTAAACTTTTAGTGTATCAGTTTTATCTTGACATGTCCTATACTCCCTTTGGAGTCTCCTGGATGCAAAAAAATATATATAAGTAATAAAACATTAGAAATAAACAAAAAACTACCCTCGAAAAACATAACCTAATTCTATTCATGTGAATGATACAAAATGAAAACCAACTTTAATACGAAAAATCACTCTTTCACGCTAAACTAGGCTCTGTAGAGAAAAATGCTTTAAATAAAAGTTGTAGATCTTTTAATTTCCTATAATCTGATTATACACTTAATTTGATTAAAACTGGTCAAACCACGGTGTGATTAAAGTTTAAAGCAGTATCATTTAACGAAGCATTTTACCAACCAACATTTTCCTAAAAGTGTACGAAATACAGGTGTCCCATGAAGAGGTTGCTATTTTTGAATTAATATGGCAGATGTATCGCACACTCTACAGACTGGAAACTTTACAGTTATAATAAATAGATATGTAAAAAAGTACCCTCAAGTTTCATTTGTTTATGATTAATCAAAACAAAATGGTGGAAAGTAATTTTATTTGCATAACCATTTCAAATAGGTGATTTGTTACAATGTTACTTAAGTAATAAAATGAAAGAAATATAAAAGTGATAAATTATTAATGAATACAATTTATTTCATTAATCTTTATTTGAACTGATGTCCATCAATAGCTATGCACTGATAGCAACGAAACAAAAATGAGTCATAAGTATTTTTGAAAATTGCCGAGGTATCAACAGCAGTTCCTCTTCAATCAGCCTCATTAATTCATCGTCTGTTGCAATAGTGTGAAAATAAAATTTTTTCTTCAAAAAGCCCCATAGGAAAAAAATCCCAAACATACAAATCTGGTGATCTTGGAGGTCAGTCCATGAGGCCGCTACCATGATTATCCAACGGTTAGCCAGCCGCATTGACATAGTTGGTAACGTGCTCGCCTCTCATCATGCAGTCTTGGGTTCGAATCCCATCCAGGCACAGGATATTTTCATAAGTTACAAAAATCATTTCATCCTTCACCATCTGCATTACCAGTAATTGCAGAACAGTGAGACATTAAACCAAAAAAAAAAAAAAAAATCCAACGGTTAGGAAGATTTTGGTTTAAAACTGCTTTAGCCACATTAGCATTATGTGGAAGAGCTCCATCATGCTGGAAAAAAACGTCCTACATCTCCGCCTGAAAAAGATGAGGAACTAAGTAATTAGTTAAAATTGATGCATATCTGTCTCCAGTCATTGTCTGATGGGATTTGTCATACGATGAAACACCATCCTTTCTATCTGAATCCTATTATAAATATAAGTGGTTTTATTCACAAGATTATTGTTCATTTTTGATATTATTTTCTTATTCCACCATTTTGTTTTGATTAATCTTAAGTAAATGAAACTCAAAGATACTTTTTTTACATATCTATTTATTATAACTGTAAAGTTTCCAGTCTGTAGAGTGTTCGACACGTTCGGCATATTAATTTAAAAATAGCAACCTCTTCCTGAGACACCCGGTATATAAGCCTTTGAAACTTTCCAATTAAATTTCTGCAACTTGTGATTGCACATAAGAGATATCAGATTCCTTAAACCCATCACCTCTCAAAAATCGGTACTTTATATCGCTCTCGATCATCTGACTCTGAGGAACATTAAAAGTATTTTTAAAAATAAGTAAAAAGTATAAATAAAACAACACAGAGCCGCCTCTGTAGCCAAGTGATTAGCGCATTGGCCTGCCACCCGGACGCCCCAGGTTCAATTCCCGACCAGGCTCTGGAAATTTTCACATGTCAAATCCCACGGTTAATGTTACATACTCCACCGTAAACGAAAGTTTACTCCTTTCCAAAACGAAAGTGTTGTGCAGGAGCAAGAGTGGTTTAGAAGAGATGGGAAATTTAAAAGTAGGCAACAAAAACATACAGGAAGTTAGGGAATTCTGCTATCTAGGAAGTTAAATAACAAAGGATGGTAGAAGCACAAGTGATATCAAGAGTAGAATCACTCAAGCTAGAAAAGCCTTTGAAATGAAAAACAGCTTACTGACTACAAACATTGATTTACAGATTAGGAAAAATTTCTTAAAACATTATGTTTGGAGTGTAGCATTATACGGAAGTGAATTGTGGGTGATAGGGGCTGTAGAAAAGAAGAGGATAGAAGCTTTTGAAATGTGGTGTTATAGGAAAATGTTAAAGATTAGATGGGTGGACAAAATAAGTAATTTAGAGGTTCTTAGGCGAGTGGATGAAAAAAGAAGTATATGGAAGCATCTTACCAAAAGAAGGGATAGGCTAGTGGGGCATATCCTAAGACATCCAGGTATTGGGCTATTAATAATGGAGGGTAATATTGAGGGAGTAAATTGTAGAGGGAGGCAAAGATTAGAATATATAAAGCAAATTACAAAAGATGTAGGGTGTTACAGGTATGTAGATATGAAACGACTTGCGCAAGATAGAACAGGTTGGAGAACTGCATCAAACCAGTCGAGAGACTGATGACAAAAAATAAAAACTCCACTGTAGTCGCTAATGACCAAGCAGTTAATGCAACTTTAAATTAATTAATTAAAAAAAAACAAGATAATTTTACTCACCGTTCCATATCTGTTCAGTTCTAACGTGTCAGTAATACTTTCAATGAATGGTACTCCTGATTCATCTTCCTGAAAAAATAAAATAAAAACATTTTTACATTTGTGACCGCCCATGTAAAAAGGGACCTTATCTTCATTAAACAAATTTTTCAGGAGAGTAAAACTAACGAAATTAGGTCAAAAAATGATATTTTCTGTTATTTTGTTTAAAATATTACGTATTCTTTTCTGCTTATAAAAATATCACTATTGGTAAGGCGAGGAGTGTGTTTCACACAATGAGTTCGGCGTTTAGGAGTCATGATCTCACTATGGGCACTAAGTTGCGGCTCTTACGGTGTTACGTGTTTTCCGTGCTTCTGTATGGGGTGGAGACTTGGACGTTGACGAAGGCAACCACTGCTAAACTTGAAGCCTTCAAACTTTGGTTGTACAGAAGAATGTTGAAGATACCATGGACGGACAGGGTGACCAACACCGAGGTACTGCGCCGAATGAGCAAGGAAACAGAGGTAATAAACATCATAAAGTGTCGCAAGTTGGAATACCTTGGTCATATTATGAGGAACCACGGTAGATATGAACTGTTGCAGCGCATCCTGCAGGGTAGATTGGATGGTGGAAGACGGCCAGGCCGAAGAAGAATATCCTGGCTTGCTAACCTGAGAGACTGGTATGGACAGAGCTCAGCCCAACTTTTCCGCATTGCAGAAGACAGGACCAAGATAGCTATGATGGTAGCCAACGTTCGAATCGGACAGGCACGTTAAG
Organism: Catonia carolina; assembly: GCA_035578175.1. Lineage (NCBI taxonomy): Eukaryota > Metazoa > Arthropoda > Insecta > Hemiptera > Achilidae > Catonia > Catonia carolina. The sequence goes on along the minus strand of JAQMRL010000006.1, from coordinate 12,958,176 downwards.
AAGAAGTAGTACACTATAAATATTTTCTGTTTAAAAAAATAAGGAGTAAGTTACATAGAAAATGACATTGATGATGAAATAATGATTGGTTATATCATCATAACCTTATAAACTTATAATGTCATCAGCCATTATAAACACTTATTAAAACAAAAAACTGAAATCATGAACCGATACACGTTTACTATAGTTCAATTAACACGCCACTAAAATATAAAGAGCACATCTGAAAAACCGATGATGTAAGAATGAAACCGATGATGCCGATGAGCCACTAAAATATAAAGAGCACATCTGAAAAACCGATGATGTAAGAATGAAACAGAAAAATAATACTGTGTGGGACACACACGTGGCGCTCTCCGCACAGCAGATGAGGTACTGCTTGGCGCCACATATACATCCATGGCGCTGAACGTGTTAAATTCCCAAAAATAGGCAGTATGTCAAATAGGGAAAACAAACCTTAGCTTCACTGGAGTATATTTTTTTATTGAAGTTAAGATACCTTTTCTATTGGATACGTAAAAAAAAACTTAAAGTTCGGGCTCAAAACACGAAAAAAGTAAAAAATGCACTGGAGAATACCCTTTCAAAAAAATAGTCAAGATTGGTGCACACTAAAGAAAATCAATAAAATTCTCAGAATGTAAATTTTTAGTTTAGGCATACTTCAAATAGATGAAATATTCCGTAAGTTACATTGTCTTGAAGATAGGACGACTTCAAAAGTAACTTGGCAACTTACAACCATCGTTTCAACCTTGCTATCAATACATTTGCATTGTGTTTTATATGAAATTAAAGAGCCATTTAAGACGAATAATTTGATGTATGAACCGAAAAAACTGCTTCATAAATATGTTTGCTAAAGGCTTTTAAAGCTGGTAACTACCAGGGCAACTGAAATTGCCTCCCGTTGCAGAAGGGTTAAGTAAATGTGTAATATTAGCGTAGTTTAAAATGTAGTAGTTACAGTTATGCAATATTGATCTTTTTTCTGTACATATCTTTAAATATTGATCATTTTAAATCACTGTTTTAGCAATACGAAAACTCGTTTATTGTATTTTTTAAAAATCATTACATATGAAAATAAATTCCCATTCCTTTAATAAAACTTTCAAATTTAACATTAAAGAATTAAATCCTTCTAGAAAATGGGAGTGCGTCTTATACATCGGTGTGTCTTGTTACCGGCAAATACAGTAAATTTTTTTTTACATACGAGGTGTGGCTAATAAAATAACAAGACTGACGTTGTAAAAAATGTTATTTTTATTTTATACATAATCACTTATTATCACCTTCAATATACGCTCCTTCTCTATCACTACAACGCTCCATGCGAATTTTCCATTGTTGGAAACAGTGCTGGAAGTCATCTTCTGTCAGCTCCTTCAGGACACGTGCTGCTTTCTCTTTTACAGGTTCCACAGACTCAAATCTTGTCCCTTTTAATGCAGATTTCACCTTGGGGAACAGGTAGAAGTCACATGGTGCAAGATCTGGTGAATAAGGTGGATGTTCTAACACTGAGATGCTGTACTTGGCTACGAACCTCTTGACAGATAACGTGGAATGAGCTGGCGCATTGTCTTGGTGGAGAACCCATGATTTATTCTTCCACATTTCGGAGCGTTTTTTCTGTACTCTTTGACGTAGTTTAGAAAGTACTTCAAGGTAGTAATATTGATTAATTGTTTGACCTTCAGGAACCCAGTGAAGGTACACTATCCAATGGATATAAAAAAAAACAATCATCATTGCTTTAAATTTTGACTTTCTCATTCGAGCTTTTTTGGCTCTCGGTGAAGTTCGGCTCTTCCAGTGCATGGATTGGCAGTTTGTTTCCAGATCATAAATAAAAAAACCATGTTTCATCACATGTTTTTATCTTCTAACTGTCCCCTAAGGTGAAATCTGAATTAAAAGGGGCAAGAATTGAGGCTGTGGAAGTTGTAAAAGAGAAAGCAGCACATGTCCTGAAGGGGCTGACAGCAGATGACTTCCAGCACTGTTTCCAACAATGGAAAATTTGCATGGAGCATTGTCATGATAGAGAAGGAGTGTATGAAGGTGACAATAGGTGATTATGTATAAAATTAAAATTAAATTTTTTTCAACGTCAGTCTCATTATTTAATAGCCACACCTCATAATCTGGACTTTCACCAAATTCGGTCCAGTCCTGATTAGTACGAGTTTGTACTCTGTTAAAAATTAAACATATATATATATATATATATATATATATAAAATAAATTTTAACTCACATTTTTTTCATAAAAGAACTTATCCAATTGATTTGCAAATGCTTCTGTATTAGGAAAATATAAAGCTGTACACCATGTCTGACGAAAGTATTCGTAAAGATCTGGTACAGTGCCCAGTGTATATCTCTGATGAAGATTATTCAGTACAGATATATTTCTACCATACAATCTTATTAAGTTATTAATCTCAATATCCTGTAAATAGATTAAACATTATGTTATTTTTTCATTGTTGTTGTTTAGGTCATTAACCAAAAGGCTGGTTTGAACCAGTAGAGGCTTTACTAATTAAAAAAAATCTGGCGTGAAACACTCACACAACTTTCTCTTGCCAATGCAAATAATTAACAATATAATCCAACATTAGAAATAAACAAAAAACTAACCTCAATAAACATAACCTAATTTTAATCGTGAGTGAAAGACGCAAAATGAAAATAAACCTCAGTTTGGCTTAAAAATACAGAAAATCACTTGTGTACGCAAAACTAGGCTCTGTAGAGAAAATGCTCTAAATAGAGATCTTTCTAGGGTCGTAGATCTTTTAATTTCCTATAAATTTTATTATATACACTTTGTCGTAAAATGCATACTAAGGCTGAAATCTTCAAAAAATCGATTTTTCACGAGTTTTCGTGAGAAAAAAATCAGAAAATTACCAATTACCGCTAAACTAAGCATTAGACAAAAAAATATTTGAGATATAAGTTGTAGGATTTTAAATTCTCTACAACTTTTATTATATAAATGTTTTTATATTTAAAATAATAATTACAATTTATATTTATAATATAAATTTTTGCGCTAAAATGCATTATTAAAGTCGCAATCTTAAAAAACAATTTTTTTAACAAAATAAACAGCCTCACCAAGAATTTCAGCAGAGATGGCGCCTACCCTATCTTGTAGAGCATAAAAAATGTAGTAAATGAGGCGATTTTTAAAAAAAAATTGTAGGAGCCGTTTTTGAGAAAATCGCAAAAAAGTGAAAAATGACAGGAATAAACTACTTCCGGTTGACTGATTTTGATGAAAATGTTTGTATCTGGTCTGGTAGTGGTATCTAACTTAAGTTTTGAAGTTTGTACGATGTTCCATTCTTGAGATATTTTGTTCACACGCACTCACTCACTCCCTCGCACGTACGCACCCACGCACGCATGCGCGCACACACACACATATAATACAATATTTTATTATTTGCATAACATACCTGTCTAGTGTAACAAGTTATTTCACAAATTTTATCAACATTATTGAATGCCAGTCTGAAATAACCAGGACCATCCGCGTCACGGCAATTTCCAGTTATGTACACAGTTGTTGTTTGCTGAAATACATTTTTAACCATAAATAAATAAATTTTATAGTCATATAAAATAATATACTTAAGTTAATAAGGTTTTAAATGATCTACTACTTTGATTATACACACTTTTGCCCTAGAATCCCTCTATATTAAGGCCACAATCTTAGGGTAAAATCACACTGCGTAGAACCAAATGCTTGGAATGAAGATGAGCAAAATGTTAGGTTCTGTTTGCTGATGCCGCAACACATACTAGCCCGAACAGAGTTTTGTTTGAGTCTGCGTTAACAAAAGTTAGACATGGCTGTCAACATGTGCTTTCAACAATTTTTACAACAACTAATAGCTCAATATCGTTTTAATCTTATTAGTCCATGGGCCAGATAGGATTACTGTGCACTCCCTCACATGCCAACTTGTCATACATCAACGTGTTCGTTTTAATCTCCTGATCAAGAATATCCAATGTTCCGACCAAAATGGCGATTAAAGATGGCCACCAAGCGTTCCTCCATTAATTTGTTTATTTGATTGTATCATCCGTTCTAATTACCGTACAGTCTTTTTATACACACCAAATTAAAGGTAAAGAGTTGTCAAACATTTTAAACACAAAAAATAGTTTCTATATTGCAAAACCTTGGAGAAAAGTACGATCAAATTTGAAATTTTTGTGAAAAATTCTTCTAGAACTCGTTTAAAACTTAAATAACACCAAAACGGCTAAATATTTTGAAAAAATAAGCTAAATAAAAGTTGTAGGTTCTTAAATTAACTATTAAATCCACTACTTACATGATATAAAACTGCAACATTGCGTCGACCATCATGTTGGTCTTTGGTCTTCTTCACTTGTTCTGGTTTACTTTTTTACTTAGTAAACTTCTCAGTATATTTTGTGATAAAATGGTAGTTTTCAAGTATCTCCTCAGAATTATGAATTTTTTTCAATCCAGTTTACGGATTATGAATGTCCTAAAAGTCCGAATACAGCCAAATATTTCGCAAACAAGTGACATAATTCTTCAAAACACAATGTAATCTTATGAATGCAAATAGAATCTACTGAAATTCATGTTTTTATATATTTTTCCGCCATCTTGAATTCAAATATTTTTTTTTTTTTATATAAGAAGTTGGTCATGTGATACATCATTTGCTTATAGAATTTTCCGAAAAATCCACTGATGAAAACTATTTATAAATATTCTCTTTCTATTTTGAAGTTACAGCCTGTCAAAATCAGGAACACAGTGAAATTGACCTGTCTTCGATGTTAGAATCATCTTCCTTAACTGTCTCTAGAATTTAGTTTACTGATTAATTTGACTTAAATTTGAACAAGTTAGTGGACATATTCATTAGCCCTTGCTTTTTAACGCTTGCATGTATAATGCTAAATTTAAATAAGGTAAAACACTCGACAAGCCATTCCTATTGTTTATTATGTTACTAAGTAATTTTTGATGAATCAGTTAAAATCTGCTGTTTTCAATCATTTTAAAATTCTTTTAATCTATTAAAAACTACTGGATTTAAAACTTAAGGTTTTTCCCAAAAGAAACATTAAACTAATAACTTTACCACAAGTAACTAAAACAAGTTGTAAATATAGTAGTACCTCGACAATTCGGTCCTCGAAAATCCGGACCCTCCAGTAATCCGGCCCAATTCTAAATTTTTTTTTTGGTTTAACGTCCGGCTGTTCTGCAATTACTGCTAATGCAGACGGTGAAGGAGGAGGCGAAGTAAGTCAGTGATCGGCTGGCTTGCATGTGCCGAAGCATCACGTCCAAGAGAGCACACCTGCTCCCTTACTTTCTGTAGCAGTTTTTCGTGCCCGTGCCTCTGGAAACTCCTCGGCATCCTATGGTTACTTTTCAGCCATGCTTTGGTCCCGCCGAGGTGAGCTGAGATGCTGGGCTTCTGTCTGTCTATCCTGATCCTTGTCCCTGGCATCTAGCACTTTTTCTATCCGTGCTAGAGGCAACTTCTCCTACTGTAGCTTTTGCCCAACCCAGTGGTGTCAGGCGTTTACCGTGCCGAAGGGTGGATGGCACTGGGGCATTTAATCAGTGTCTTAACGGTGCCTGTAGGAAACTTGGCTAAATCCTACAGTATTTTGCCTTACGCGGCAGTATTTTGTACGCGGGGCTATGCAGGGGCGGACTGATTATTTCCCTAGCTGAAACGACAACTAAAAGTGGTTGTTGTTCCTTTTACTAGGAAAAGGAAGATGGCTCTAGATGCTTTGACTCTGGAAGGAGTGGATTTGAGCTACTCCCCTGAGGTGGAGTATCTGGGGGTTGTCCTTGATAGGGGCCTGACTTGGAGGGGCCACATGTCAAGGACTGTTGAGAGGGCTGCATAGGCCTTATGGATGTTTAAGAGTCCGTTTGGGAGGACTTGGGGGCTTAGGCCTCGTATGGCAGAATGGGCTTATGTGAGCATCATTCTGCCAATGGTCACGTACGAAGCTTTTGTATGGTGGCCAAGAACAGATCGACTGAGGAAGCTGAAGAGATTGGCCCGCCTAAGGACATGTTGTGCAACGAGCACTGGTCCAACGGCTACTATGGAGGCGTTGTTTGATTTGCCTCCTATTCATGTTCAAGTGAAGAAGGAGGCGATAAGAACTGCCTTGAGGCTGGAGGGCGGGTTCAGGGTCCCATCAGGGGAGATGGGCCACACCGAGATCTCCAAAGGGATTGAGGGGATGGGTGTGGTAGGTGGTCCTCGGGACCGTATGTACAGAGCATACGATTTCTCCGACACACTGAGGGTGAAAATTTTTGATCGTCAGGAGTGGGCGGAGGGACAGCCAGTGATACCGGAAGGGGTTACCTTTTGGTACACTGACGGCTCAGTGAAGAGCGGGAGTGGGGGCCTGGGGGGCCGGGGGAAAGATTTCCCTGGCCCTTGGGTGTAACATAACCGTCTTCTAAGATGAAATATTGGCCAGTAAGGACTGTGCGGCTCAGGGGGTCGCACACCTATATTTATATGCAGTTGCAAAGTGGTTGGCTGCAAAAGAAGAGCGCTGATGGGTAAGGGTGTGTAAACACCTTCTCAGATAAGTGCACTAGATCCTAGGCAGATCCTGCGCTTCATCGAAAGTGTGGGTCTTGCAGAAATAGGAATAGGGGCAATCACAAAAGATCTTTTAGGTCGCGGTGAGGAGGGGCTGCAAAAGCCTGAACGCCCTTACTGTAAAGTAAAGTAAGACGGTGAAGGATGAAATGATTTTTTGTAACGTATGAAAATATGCCGTGCCTGAATGGGATTTGAACCTAAGACCGCATGATGAGAGGCAAGCACGTTACCAACTACGCCAATGCGGCCGGCCCCGCCTGATTCTAAAAGTCGTAGTTTTAAGAGAAAAACTGATAATAAATAGAAAACAATTTTACACATGTTTACATTCTATATTTATAGTCAATTAGTACATTACAAAATAGAATTGTATTGTACATTAATTAATCACGCGAAACGCAAAGATTAATTAATTAATCACGCAGAGATTTAAAATTTCAGTAGCGATTTGTAGTTTGTTGTGTTGGATTTAATTTACTTTTCAAATAAAGAGTTACTGTATTAAATAAAATGCGTAATTATTAAAAACCTCCAACTCTAAGATTTTACTGTAAATGAATGTACAGTGACCTTTTTACTCTACACGTGAAATTACTGTATTTAGGTTTTAGTAATTGAAGGAGCTAGTTTTGAGAAGTGCCTACAAACCCAGTACATACGAGGCGTATTTTTAAAGTAAGGGCTGTTTGAAAATAAAAAAAAAATAAAAGGAAATTTGCAAAAACTAATTTTATTTTTGGAATCTACATACTTTTATCTATTTTTCTACATAGTTTCCAAGTTTTTGTAAACACTTATCATATCGCACAACTAAATTTTGGAAACCTTCTTCATAAAAACTTGCCGCCTGCTGTTTTGCAGGCGAAAACTTCCCTGAATCGAAACAACAAAGCATGGAATGGAGACACACGCACTCTCCCGTAAAGGTCAAAGGCAAACAGACTTTGTCACAGCGCAAGATCATGGCGTCCGTGAAAACTTGCCTGAATCAAAACAACAAAGCATGGAATGGAGACACACGCGCTCTCCCGTAACGTAAAGGTCAAAGCCAAACAGACTTTGTCACAGCGCAAGATCATGGCGTCCGTGTTTTGGGACAGGCATGGTGTTTTGCTGGTCGACTTTATGGAACTAGGAACCACAATAATTGCAGAAGCCTACTGCCAAACCCTGAGGAAGCTGCGCAGAGCAATTCAAAACAAGAGACGTGGCATGCTTACAAAAGGAATTTTGTTTCTGCACGATAATGCAAGGCCTCACACTGCCGCTCAGACCCGAGCTGCATTGGACTCTTTTGGCTGGGAAGTTTTGGACCACCCACCCTACAGCCCTGACCTTGCGCCGAGCGACTTTCATCTCTTCCGTCATCTGAAACATCACTTGGGCGACAGCCGTTATGACGATGACGACGAATTGAAAACAGCCGTGAATTCTTGGTTATCACAGCAGGCGGCAAGTTTTTATGAAGGAGGTTTCCAAAATTTAGTTGTACGATATAAGTGTTTACAAAAACTTGGAAACTATGTAGAAAAATAGATAAAAGTATGTAGATTCCGAAAATAAAATTAGTTTTTGCAAATTTCCTTTTATTTTATTTTTATTTTCAAACGGCCCTTACTTTAAAAATACGTCGTAGAACAGCAGTACTTGCTGTTAACTTCTTAGAGGAGCTATAAGGGGTCTCAAATTCATTACATTTTAAACGGTCTCTCGATGGCCAGGCTTTTTCGTAAATCCGGCCTACCGGCCACCCATTAAAGCCGGATTATCGAGGGCTTACTGTAATTAAAAACACAGAACTTTAAACAATTGACTTTACTAGCACTTGACATAATACAGAATTCAATTGACTGACCTGAATTGATTGACTCACTCATACATTCCACATTTAGCTCTGCTCTAATTTCGCTATCCTTTAATCTATCTCTCCTTGTCCTACACTTTATTGCTCTTAAAAACTTCATCTCCCCTGCCTGTAACCTACTCTAATTCCTCTCATTCATCCCCATGTTTTTGCTCAATACTGCACTGTGCTTTCGCGTCGGGGTACAACTAAGTTCAATTCTGTTACTAAGCATTCGTCCGAAGCTACAACGTCAATACATACTTCTTTTAGACTTTTTTAAGATTCTTTTAAATTTTTATTAATGAATTCGATAACAACTTACTGATTCGATTGTGGTATTTAGTTGGCACTCTATCGGCATTATTAAACCAGGTTTTCTGATGTGTAAATAATTCCAACCTCCAGGTAATACACAATATTCAATCAATGGTTTGGTAAATTCTGGTAAATCAGTGATCTTATACTTGTCGCTTTTTTCATCTGAGGAAGAAGAAGAAGAAGTAGAGGAAGAAGAACAAGATGAAGAAGAAGATTCTTCATCGTCTTCCTCTTCTTCATCATCATTTTCTTCATCTTCAGTTTCTTCTTCGTCGTCATCGTCTTCATCATCCGTGTCTTCTTCTAGGTAACTACTCAGAGACGGATCTAAGCGCTGTTCAACTTTATCATACATCTGTAATTATTATCCGTAAACCTAGAATTAATTTTTTTTAAATATCATAAATAGAATGACGTACAGCTGACGCCAAATATGCTTGCCGGTGCAGCTGCACGAACAGTTTGGATTCAGTCGGTAGATTATGTGTCTTAGTACCAAACTGCCTATTAAATCACATCCACTGAATGATGTAAATTATCATCTATTAGCGATGTTAAAAACATTCAATTGTAAACATTGTATACAACAATTAACGCCTTCCACATACAACATATTTCAGTCTAATGTTTTCAGGTTAGCTGATTTTTTTTTTGCACCCTGGAGACTCCAGGAGGAGTACAGGACATGTCAGCTATAACATCTGAAATACTTATAAGAAACACTCAATGTATCACTACTATCAAGAAAGAAATTCTTGTACGCTATAAAAAGTTTTACCGATCAAGTAATTTTTCAGATTCCTTTTAAAGGAATTCAAATCCTCACAACATTTTAAAAATTGGGGTAATTTATTCATGAATTTTCTCCCTCCTTAAGTAGGTTTTTGTTCAAACAATTTTGTGGAGTGATTAGCCACATAATAATCATTTCTGTTTCTCGTGTTATGATTGTGAACATTGAAATTCTGCATAAAATTATTTTGCCTAACATACATAATCACCTCAAAAATGTAGAGAGAGTATACCAACAATGACAGAGTATACCAATTTACTAAAGTTATTTTATACAGATTTCTTCAAAAAAAGATAATTTTCCTCATTTTCAATTTTTCAGTATTAATCTGGTAAAGTTTTACACAAAATGTTAGTTTTGTACCAAGAAGTTTTTTTAAATTATTTTATTATGAAATCTGTAGTTGTTTAGGTCACTATTGCCTTCCTCACTAAGTGGAAAAGTATGCTTATCAGCATGCTAGGTCCTCTAAAAAGCATCTACTTTCCACTCCATAAAAGACACCTTCACTTCATTCGCCACAGAGTCTGGCTGTACAATGAAATTCATTACTCTCAGAAGAGATAATTCTGACTAGTGTCTTTTACACCTCTAACTCTTCTATTCTTAAATGCTTCAGTCATATTATTGGCTGACGCATTTCAGTCTGACATATTACATGACTTAGATTCTTAGTCAGAAACTAGAAAAATTCCTATAAAAACATTTATTTTTAAAAACTAACTATTACAATTAAAATATAAATGATACCGTGCGTTCGGAAAGTCGCTGTGCACTGGAATTGTGACTATGGATTTATGAAAATATGTATAAAGAAATGACTAAGCATTTTGGAAAAAAATTTATTCAATACCTTAATTACATTGTTAAACCGTGATTACATTGTTTATAGAAGGTGTTCGAAATGACCTCCATTGGCATCAATACAGCATTGCACTCGTTTCATTTTGTTTGCAAACACCTTTCGCAACTGAAGAACAGTGATTCCTTGAATGTATGCCGTTATTGCGGCTTTAAGTTCGTCAATCGTGTGTGGTCTGTTCCGATACACAGTTTGTTTCGCCGCACCCCATAAAAAGAAATCGGGGGGAGTCAGATCAGGAGATCTTGCAGGCCACAAATTCTTTGAAATTATTCGTTCACCAAACACGTTGCGCAGGAAAGCCATTGAGATGTTAGATGTATGTGCTGTTGCCCCGTCTTGTCTTGAACCATCGCGTCCAACAACAAAAACCGTGCAACAGAACTGCAATAAATGAAACATATACAACTTCAACTCAATGACTGACAGGCCTCGACGTGTTCGGCAACAATTGAACAGCACAGAGCTACCAACCTAGCCATGAATTATTCCCTGTCATGTCACTTGGTGCACAGCGACTTTCCGAACGCATGGTAATACAAACCATAGAGCCGATTTCAAATGAATTAAAATTCTCATGGTTTAAATGATCAGCAAAATACCGCCTTCTGTATTTGGTAACTGGACCAGCTGCATAAATATACGTATCACTTGTTCGAAAATTTTTATCAATAACGATTCTTCCATCATATACCAATCCTGAATTTATAACAGCTGAAACAAAAAATGTAGATATTGCAACTATCTGTTTTTACTTCTTTCTTAATTCCTTTTCATTTATTACCTGAAATGGGTGATGAAATAAAATTAAATGGTAACACGATATTGACAAAAATAGTAACTTTCTTCAATTTACTTTTTAAGTATCAAATTACGATTTAACTTGGAAAACCCATGTGAGAATGAAGAGGAATGAATTAAATCTAAAATACAAAAGGATGTACTGGCTGATTGGAGGGAACTCTTCACTCTCTCTTGAGAATAAGTTGCTCCTTTACAAAATGTTACTTAACACTTATATGGAAACATCGGTCTCACAGGCACTAAGGGTGATTTGTTTACATAATACTGGGTTCCCTGAGCTAGGGTTGGTGCTGACCGTCATAGTAGCTTCCTCCCTCATTCCTATCTACTTCACAGTGAAATATGGTTCAGTTCAGGTGAATCTTTGCGGAAGTGTAAATCGTTCTTAAAAATCATACCGGTCTGTGATACCGCGTGTTTCTTTTTGTGTATTTCATGTAGCGGTCTGTGGAACCGTGTGTTTCCCTTACTGTATTTAACGGTCTGTAAGACGGGTGTTTCCTTTACGGGTTTATATTTTAATTATTTTTTATTATTATTTAATTGTAAATTTCTGAAATGGCTCGACCACTTAGTACAAGCGATCCCGACTATGGTGACAGAATTCGTAGATTATTGGAAAATGATGACAGTGAATCGGAAGGTTCTATTTGTGATTAAATTGATGACTCGGATGTATCACTTGCAAGAAAGCTAATTGCCTAGAATGCAGTAGAAAACTGTGCCTTGATTGTACAAAAAATAAATGTCAGTAAAATAAAAACCCTAATATGTAAGTAGTCACTTTTAAATTATGTTTCTTTTATACAAATTTTTGTTTTTTTTTAAATTTAAGTATGTGATTAAATATGTATTAAAATAATACATTTAATCTGAGTGAAAAAAAACATTATACCCTAAGTATGTTATCAATTTTAAAAATTAAGTCGCAAATACCATAAATAATTTGGCTTTTTTCATTTATTTAAGCAATTGTTTTTCGATACCGGATCTTATACCAATGTCAATTAAATCATTATACTAAAGTAAAATAAAATAATTTTTGTTAAACAGATCTAGTTGAATTTCTTTGCCTTTGATTCCCAAATAAATTGCCAAAAATGAAATGGCAGTCTGTCAGACCGGGTGTTTCTATTAACGTTATAAAAAACATGTTTCCATATAAGTGTTAAACCAGTTTCGTTGTACGGCATTCAACTTTGGGGAACTACTAGCAGAAGTAACATAGAGGTAATTCAAAGGTTCCAGAATAAGGTTCTTCAGGCTACAACAAGGGCACCATGGTTGCAACCGTCCTGATGTAATGGACGAGGTCAGGTGTTTTAACAGAAAACATCAGGCAAGACTTGAAAGTCACAAAAACGAATTAACCATAAATCTTCTAAACAATGCAGAAGAAGTTAGGCGCCTGAAACGTTACCATGTTTTGGACTTGTCTGAAAGAGTTTAAATGTATATAAAATTTTAGTGAAAAGTATTCCATATTGTAAAATGTAAATATCTTTGTACATAGTAATCTTCTCTTTTAACACATGAATAATTGATATAATGAGGTACTCAGGGTATTGAGGCCTCAAATTATGATTTATAAATTCAAAAGATTTGTTTATAGTTTATTTTTAAAAAACTGGTGTGAAACACTCACACAACTTTCTCTTGCCAATGCAAATAATTAACAATAAACCTGACATTAGTAATAAAACATTAGAAATAAACAAAACACTAACCTCAAAAACATAACCTTATTTTAATCATGAGTGAATGACGCAAATGGAAATCGTACTCTGTTTAGCTTAAAAAAACGGAAAATCACACTTTCACGCTAAACTAGGCTCTGTAGAGAAATATTCTCTAAATAAAAGTTGTAGATCTTTTAATTTCCTATAAATTTTATTATATACACTTTTGTCGCAAAATGTGTACTAAAGCCGAAATCTAAAAAAAAACGATTTTTCACACGTTTTCGTGAGAAAAAATCAGAAAATCGCTAATTACTGCTAAACTAAGCGTTATACAAAAAAATGTTTGAAATAAAAGTTGTAGAATTTTACATTCTCTACAACTTTTATTATATAACGTTTTGCGCTAAAATGCATATTAAAGCTGCAATCTTAAAAAGAAAATGTTTTTATGTATTAAAAAAAAATTAAAAAAAAAAAAAAAAAAACAGCCTCACGCAGAATTTCAGCAAACATGGCGCCTACCCTATCTTGTAGAGAATAAAATATTTAGTAAACCAGGCGATTTTAAAAAAAATCGTAGGACCAGTTTTTGAAAAATCACAAAAAAGTGAAAAATTACACGAATAAACTACTACTTCCGGTTGACCGATTTTGATGAAAATGTTCGTGTCGGGTCCGGTAGTGGTATGTAACTTAAGTTTCAAGTTTCAAGTTCGTACGATGTTCCGTTTTTGAGATATTCTGTCCACACACACACGCGCGCGCGCGCGCGCACGCACGCACGCGCACACACAGACCAATCGCTGAAAACATGTTTTTTGGGTTCAGGGGGTCTGAAAACGTATAGATCAGGTGAAAACTCGATTTCGAAAAATCGACATGAAAACAATACTTTCCTTCCTATATATTCATATAGGCAAGAGAAAGTAAAAATTACGATTGAGTATCAGATAAGGAGGAAGTTTGTTTCCTTCGGCTGATATACATAACGTAACCGTTATTCACAGTTTCTTGTACTGAGTAGTTTGTAGTTCTTTGGTACCTTTTACATCGACCATGTAGTTTCTAGGCATATCGAAATAGACTGGAGTTTCGTCTATATTACCTATCTGATCAAGAGTGCAGATATTTTCAGTATGCAAGTTAATAACGTTGTTGTTTAGGTCATCAGCCAAAAGACTGGTTTGAAACTCAAGACGTTTTACTAAGTAAATCGATGAGTGAGGTGGTTTACAAGTGCCTTCCTCACTGTGTGGAAAACTACGCTTATCAGCATGTCGGGCCCTCTGAAAAGCACATATTTCCACTCTGCAAATGACACTTTCACTTCATTCACCACTGGCTGTATAATGAAATCCATTACTTTCAGAGGAGATAACTCTGATTTGTGTCTTTTACACCTCTACCTCTTCTGTTCTTAAATGGTTCAGTCATTTAATTGGCTGACCATTTGATAAGAAACAGAACTATTTATTTTAGCCCTGCAATTAACAGATTGAATGTAAATAGTTTGGCACTCCACCTGTCTATTATGGACAAAGTTAATAACATGGCGCTGGAAATTCACAAGAGCTGCGGTTCAAAATCAAATCGCTTCTATGAATTCCGATAATAATATTTATAAAGTTTTTTTATTTTTATTTTAAAAGAAAATATATTTTATCATATCATGCATAGTAGATGTCTCATACGTATTGTCGCAGACTCCCCTACCAACATTAGTGCCTGCAGACGGTCGAAGTACCTGCCTGCCACGCAGAGCCTACAGCGTCTCCCCTCCACCTTGAAGTGGACTCCCTGGAGGGGGATTTAAGCGATAGCCCTGGCCCATCAAAGTTATTCTTCACTCAACTCTCAACCGGAGAAGAACACCAGAAGAAGAACTCCTGACCAAAGAAGAAGAGCCCAGCCGAGACCAGGCTATCCCTTCATATAGTCCCTAATAATAATATTAATCTTAATATTAATATTAATTAATATTTTTGCTACCAGTGGCGAACGCTACATTCCCGCACCGGGCAGCCTTCGCCAACCCGGAGAGAACCGCCTCGGCCGCGCTATCGGCAGATGGCCTACACTGACCCGACACTGCAGGGCTCTGGAGGCCACCACTGCCACGCTGCAGTGGGGACCCAACTGCCGCTGAGGGAGGGCTAGACCTGAACCCGGTAGCCGAGCCGTCACTCTTCGGGCTACGCTTCTACCACGCCGGCTCGCCACTTCCGACCGCCAACAACGGCCCTTTTTAGGGCCACCAACACAATTAAACAGCCCTTTTCAGAGCCACCAACGCAATTAAACAGCCCTTTCAGAGCCACCAACACAATTAAACAGCCCTTTTCAGAGCCACCAACACAATTAAACAGCCCTTTTCAGAGCCACCAATACAATTAAACAGCCCTTTTCAGGGCCACCAACACAATTAAACAGCCCTTTTCAGAGCCACCACCACAATTAAACAGCCCTTTTCAGGGCCACCACCACAATTAAACAGCCCTTTTCAGGGCCTCCAACACAATTAAACAGCACTTTTCAGAACCACCAATTTTCCAAACAAGGTTTTACCATATGTCGTCGGCAACAGTATATAGTGCTAATATACCGGTTCAAAGATATATATAACTCAATGTGACGGCAAGAGACCCTTAAATGTAAGACGCACCTTGCTTTTCGAGGTATCAAATTGTGAAAAAAAATGGATCTTAGAATCGAGGAAATACGGTATATCTGTAACGTAAGATCTTTGTTTGATAAAGAGTTCCAAACACCTGAAGATCTTAGAGGAGAAGGATATTGGTATCTTTTTGATAACAAAACAGTACTCTAAATAAATATTAAAGTAACAAAATACTTACCAAGAAATGTTCTAAAATCGATGCTTTTAAAATCAAATGTAAAGATACAAATACATTCGAGAATATGAGTTCTTGTTATAGATTCAAAAGTTATTTTTCTAATAATATTATCACTTTTGCTTACTTCCCATCGAGAAAATCTACAATTTTGAAATACTACAACGCCTAGTTCTTGAAGAGTTTCTAGAACTGCATGATCCACCTACAAGAAATATGATTTGAATAAGTAATGAAAATTTTTAAAAAATTAGTGTGAATCACTCACACAACTTTCTCTTGCCAATGCAAATAATTAACAATATAATAAAACATTAGAAATAAACAAAATACTAACCTCAATAAACATAACCTAATTTTAATCATGAGTGAAAGACATAAAAAAAAGACGTAAAAATTTTATGAAATTTTACAGAAAACCGTCAATGATTATAAAAAAGACCATTTGATTGTTGCTGGGGATTTCAACGCACGTACTGGAAATCATCCAATACCTCAAGTCTTGGGAATACATGGGGAAAACATCTTGAATAACAATGGTAGAGAATTGCTTGATTTTGCCACTTATAATGGTTTCAAGATAACTAACTCATTTTTCAAGAAAAGAGACATCCATAAATACACCTGGAGTGCCAGAGGAAGCCGTTCTATCATTGATTTGGTTTTGGCGAATAAGCGACTTGGTCCATTGGTAAGGGATACTGCAGTGTTCAGAGGCAGTGATGTAGGATCTGATCACTTTTTGTTGATATCAAAGATACAGATAATTGCTCCTTGGAGGAGGATGAAATGTACTCAAAAGGCTAAGCAAGATCGAGTTTTTAAAATACATTTACTCCAAGATGAGGGTATCAAGATTTTATACCAGAATAGACTGAATCAGTATCTTGGAAATTCACCCACCAGTGAAAATGTCGATGAAGAATGGAATAATATAAAAGATGCAATGTTTTCAGCAGCAAATGAAGCTCTAGGCACTTGTAACAAATTCAGGAAACAGAAAGGGATGAAAATATGGAACCAAGAAATTGAAGAGGTCGTAGCCACAAAACATGAATCATACTTGAAATACTTACAGAATCCGTCAGATGAAAATGAAAGAGATTATAAACAAAAGAGAAATTTCGCAAAGGCAGTGGTGCGTAGAGCTTGTAGAGATTCCTGGGAGACATTTGTTAGTCGAACTGAAGATGACATTCATGGACGACAGACCATGGCTTACAAAATCATGAGACACCTAAATTTAGAAAACAAGGATACTCTGCAAATAAATCCTATTGAAGAGAAAGATTGGGTGGATCATTATAGAAAGTTATGGTGGGACCCGCAACAAGAACAAGACAAATTTGTCGAAGAATTGCAACAGGATGAGATAGATGGGATAGATTTGTTGACACTGGATGAATTGAATATGGCGTTGAAAGAATTAAAAAATAGAAAGGCAACGGGACTTGAGGGTATCAATGCTGAATTATTTAAGTGTGGAGGAATATTTTTAAACCTCAGATTAATACACTTTTTCAATATGTGTTGGACGAGGCGAGTGATTCCCAAGAGTTGGAATGTTGCAGTTGTAATGTCTATTTTCAAAAAAGGCGACAAAACAAAGTGCAATAATTATAGGGGAATAAGCATTTTGAATACTGGATACAGACTCTACAGTAGAATAATAAACCGCAGATTACGAATTATAGTAGAAAACTTGATCTCGGATGTGCAATGTGGTTTTCGGATTGGAAGGTCCTGCATGGATAATGTATTTACAGTTCAACAAATGATAGAAAAAAGGCGTGAATTTAATTTGGAAACCCACCTCGCCTTTGTAGACATCGAGAAAGCATTTGACTCTATCTGTAGAAAGAAAATGTGGCAGGTTCTAAGAAATTATGGCATACCAAGACAATTGATTGAAGTTATCAAGAGCTTATATGTATCATCATCAATAGCTATCAAAACATCAAGAATACTCTCAGATGAAATATTGATAAACAAAGGATTAAGACAAGGATGTAGCCTCTCTCCAACACTATATAATTTATATGTAGATGAAGTTTTAGGAAAATGGAAGGAGAAGGTAAATGCAGGAATAATGATTGGACGTGAGTGTTTTATAAATACACTTCTATTTGCAGATGACCAAATCCTGATCCAGGAAACAGAAGACGACCTGCAATACTCCATATACCAACTGACTAAAGTATGTGAAGAGTATGACCTTCTTATCTCAGCTGCAAAAACTAAAGTGATGGCTTTCAAAGGGAAATGGCCGGTTCGAACGAAGATAGTGGTTAGAGATTCAGTTTTGGAGCAAGTTTCTGCTTTTACATACTTGGGCTGTACACTCACCTATGAAAAAGACATAGATGTTTCGAATAAAATAAATAAATTCCAATATCTTTGCGGAACAATCCATAGGAGCTTGAAGAACAAAGCAAGGAGAGAAACGAAACTAAAATTCTACCAGACCATGGCCATCCCAATATTGTTGTATGGAAGTGAAGCATGGGTTCTCGGTAAAAAGGAAGCAAGCAGAATTCAGGCGGCAGAAATGCGCTTTCTAAGGAGTGTTAAAGGCTGTACAAGATTGGATCTCTTGCGAAAAGATATTCGAAATGAACTAAAGGTGGAGTCATTGAACGGGATGATGGAGAAGTATCGAATCAAATGGAGAGAACATCTGGAAAGAATGCCATCTGATAGAATCCCCTTTCAGGCTCTGAAATATAAACCAACAGGAAGAAGAGATATTGGAAGGCCTAGGAAAAGATGGGAACAAAACTAGAAATTAAAAAATTAAAAAGAAATCGACAAAATTAAAAATTAACAGAAGGAGGCAATCTTATAGACCGGAACAGGCAGACATGCCTATGCTGTGGATGTCAGAAGAAGAAGAAGAGTGAAAGACATAAAATGAAAATCAACCTCAGTTTGGCTTAAAAATACAGAACATCACTCTTTCACGATAAACTAGGCTCTGTAGAGAATAATGCTCTAAATAAAAGTTGCAGATATTTTTATTTCCTATAAATTTCATTTAAAAAATTTTTTCAAT
Source organism: Catonia carolina (assembly GCA_035578175.1). Lineage (NCBI taxonomy): Eukaryota > Metazoa > Arthropoda > Insecta > Hemiptera > Achilidae > Catonia > Catonia carolina. The sequence continues at coordinate 12,939,290 of JAQMRL010000006.1, read as the reverse complement.
TTTTTTCAATTTTTCACATGTTTTCATGAGAAAAAAACAGAAAATCACTAATTACTGCTAAACTAACCATTATACAAAAAAAATGTTTGAATTAAAAGTTGTAGAATTTTAAATTCTCTACAACTTTTATTATTATTATTATTAGCCGTAAAGCTCCCGAAGTGGAAGACGCTAAGTAAATCTGGTTTTTTTTAGGATTTCTTGTCCTTTTTATCTGCCCAACAGTTTTTAATTCATTAATAATATACATTAATATACATTAATAATACATTTTTGCACTAAAATGCATATTAAAGCCACAATCTTAAGAAAACAATTATTTTATGTGAAAACAAGAATTTCAGCAGACATGATGCCTACATTATCTTGTAAGCCATAAAATATGTAGTAAATGAGGGGATTTTTTTAAAAAAATCGTAGGAGCCGTTTTTGAGAAAATCGCAAAAAAGTGAAAAATTACACGAATCAACTACTACTTCCGGTTGACCAATTTTGATGAAAATTGTTCATGTTGGCTCCGATAGTGGTGTCTAACTTAAGTTTCAAGTTCGTACGATGTTCCGTTCTTGAGATATTCTGTTCACACACACGCGCGCGCGCGCACGCACGCACATACATACATACACACACACACACACACACAGACCAATCACTAAAAACATGTTTTTTGTGTTCAGGGGGTCTGAAAACGTGTAGATACGGTGAAAACTCAATTTCGAAAAATCAACATGTAAACAATACTTTCCTTCCTATATATTCACATAGGCAAGAGAAAGTAATAAATCTTTATAATACATCCTACCATTTAAAATCAATTCTATTGCACGAGGGTCATTCGTAAAGTAAGGTCCGTTTTTGTATAAAACATTAACCACAACAGATTAGATCAAAAACCTTGTTTTATTTAATTCCTGACGTCTTAATCTATTTTTCTACATAGTTTCCATTTTTTTTTAAACATTTATCATAACGTTCTACAAGCTTTTGAATACCAGTGCCGTAGAACTCTGTCGCCTGCGAATATAACCAATCATGAACAGCTTCTTTCACCTCGTCATCAGAGTTGAAGCGCTTACCGCCGAGAAACTCCTTCAGGTAGCGAAACAAGTAAAGTCGCTTGGCGCCAAGTCGTGAATTGCCGATTTTCACGAATCTTTTATTCAATGGCTTTGACCAAATCTTCCGTGATCACTGATGGTCGGCCAGATCGCGGTTCATCATGGACATTGTCCTTTCCCTCCTTGAAAGCTCTCACCCACTTGCGCACTTTACTGTCACTCATTGCATTAGGGCCATACACTTCACTTATTTGTCGATGAATATCTACTGCACAAACGTTCCTTGCTGTCAAAAAACAAATCCCTGACCGTATTTCGCAGTCGGCGGGATGATCAATTGTCTTAAACATCTTAAAGATGCACAGTAAACAGCACACAACAAAGATACTACTGCAAATGGCATCGTTTCGTACGCAAGGCATGCTGGGAGTCGTCACCCATGCGCATTGTGCTGTTCGCTCGCCGTGTGGATAGTTACCGCTATTCGGATCTTACTTTACGAATGACCCTCGTATTAATATTTTCACTAGAGTTCTGTTATTTTACTAACATGACTAACCTCTGAATGCGGTAATGAGCATTGCAATTAATTTTATATTGCTACACCTATATCATACGTCAGTTAAGCTGAGACCCAGTCACAACAGTTTGAAAGAAAAATATTACGTAGCGCAATTCATCCAAAAAAATTTATATTTTTTATACTGGAAATTTACAATTGTTAATTTTGTAATAATTAATTTACATTCTTATAATAGTTATAATTACTTTCTTTGCCCATAACAGACAGGTGGTGTGTCAAATTATTTACACTCGATCTGTTAGTTGCAGGGCTAAAATAAATAGTTCTGTTTCTTATCACATGGTCCACCAATTAAATGACTGAAAATTTAAGAACAGAAGAGGTAGAGGTGTAAAAGACACAAATCAGAGTTATCTCCTCTGAAAGTAATGGATTTCATTATACAGCCAGACCCTGTGGTGAATGAAGTGAAAAAGTCATTTACAGAGTGAGAAAATATGTGCTTTTCAGAGGGCCTGGCATGCTGATAAGTGTACTTTTCCACTCAAGTGAGGAAGGCAATGGTAAACCACCACACTCCTCGATTAACTTAGTAAAACCTCTACAGGTTCAAAACAGCCTTTTGGCTGATGACCTAAACAACAATTACTTTCTCTTGCCTATATAAATATATAGGAAGGAAAGTATTGTTTTCATGTCGATTTTAAGAAATCGAGTTTTCACCGGATCTATACGTTTTCAGACCCCCTGAACCCAAAAAACATGTTTTTAGCGATTGGTCTGTGTGTGTGTGTGTGTGTGTGTGTGTGTGTGTGTGTGTGTGTGTGTGTGTGTGTGCATGTACAAAATATCTCAAGAACGGGACATCGTACGAACTTGAAACTTGAAACTTAAATTACATACCACTACCGGACCCGATACGAACATTTTCATCAAAATCAGTCAACCGGAAGTAGTAGTTTATTCGTGTAATTTTTCATTTTTTTGCGATTTTCTCAAAAACTGGTCCTACGATTTTTTTTTAAATCGCCTGGTTTACTCAATTTTTTATTCTCTACAAGATAGGGTATGCGCCATGTTTGCTGAAATGCTTGGTGAGGCTGTTTTTACGTAAAAAAAGTGTTTTTTTATGATTACAACTTTAATATGTATTATAGCGCAAAAATTTATATAATAAAAAATGTAGAAAATTTAAAATTCTACAACTTTTATTTCAAACATTTTTTTGTATAACGCTTAGTTTAGTGGTAATTAGCGATTTTGTTTTTTCTCACGAAAACAAGTGAAAAATTGATTTTTTTTAAATTTTGGCCTTAGTATGCATTTCATGACAAAAGTATATATAATCGAATTTATAGAAAATTAAAAGATCTACAACTTTTATTTAGAGCATTTTTCTCAACAGAGCCTAGTTCAGTGTTAAAGAGTGATTTTGCATATTTTTAAGCCAAACAGGTCAATTTTCATTTTCCGTCTTTCACTCATGATTAAAATACGGTTATGTTTTTTGAGGTTATTTTTGTGTTTATTTCTAATGTTTTATTACTAATGTTAGGTTATATTGTTTAAATTATTTGCACTGGTAAGAGAAAGTTATGTGAGTGTTTCACACCAGATTTTTTTATTATTATAAACATTTATTTGTAACTAGACTTGAGGTTTTTTCGTCAGTCTCTCGACTGGTTTGATGCAGTTCTCCAAGGTGTTCTATCTTGCGCAAGTCATTTCATATCTACATACCTGTAACACCCTACATCTTTTGTAATTTGTTTTATATATTCTAACCTTTGCCTCCTCCTACAATTCACTCCCTCAATATTACCCTCCATTATTGATATACCAATACCTGGATGTCTTAAGATATGCCCCACTAGCCTGTCCCTTCTGGTAAGATGCTTCCATATACTTCTTTTTTCATCCACTCGCCTAAGAACCTCTAAATTACTTATTTTTTCTTTCCACTTAATCTTGAACAATTTCCTATAACACCAAATTTCAAAAGTCTATCCTCTTCCTTTCTACAGCCCTTATCACCCATGTTTCACTCCCGTATAATCCTACACTCCAAACATAGTATTTTAAGAAATTTTTCCTAACCTGTAAGTAAATGTTTGTAGTCAGTAAGCTATTTTTCATTTCAAAAGATTTTAAAGCTTGAGCAATTTTACTTTTCATATCACTTGTGCTTCTGCCATCCTTTGTTATTTTACTCCCTAGATAGCAGAATTCCCTAGTTTTGTTGCCTACTATTTCAAACTTGTTTCTTAAGACCATTTGGTGAACTGATTTTAAGATACATTTAGTTACAAAAATTTTCTACACAATACAACTTAATTGTTATCTTACCTCAGCATTGTTAAAAAGTGTTACAGCTGGATTATTCGGAAATGATTCAACAAACGCAATTTCTTTTGGTTCAACACCAAACTCAATTAAAGCATGGATTACGGCAAAAGCTTGTAAGGTGTGACCATACACTATTATCCGAGCTAAAAAAAAAAAAAATAGAAATTACCTTCTCTATAAATTTACATTAAAAATTGATTAATCTCTTTTAAAATAAAAATCTACAGTCCAGCCTTTCTTAGTTTGCTCCTAATGTAAACAAATAATGACGTCACTGAGCATGCGCATTATATAAAAATGAATACACGCTGATTAAAAAGTAAAAACAAAATACTTTTAAAAGTTATTAAATACAAAATACTTTTAAAAGTATTTTTATAAATGAAATTGTTAGGCCTGCATCATATCATGACTGATGTTTTAAGTACTTTCAGTACCTACTTATAATTTAAAACATAGTTAACTTAATAGGAATACGACATCCTTAAAGTCGGGACTCTAGCGTGCACCCTGTAGTAGCTGGCTTTGGTTTGTTGACAGTAGGAGCAAACTAAGAATGGCTGAACTGTACATAGTTTAGGTCAACAGTAAAACACTCATTTGAATCCCAAAATATTTCACAAAATAAAACAAAAAGTTAAATGCTCTACCATTGTGTTTAGTCACTAGAATGGCAATATGATAATCACATTTTTAATTTTATCAAAGTACTGCAGAATAAATTGGTTTTAGTTTCAAAACATTACTACGTTCTGTAAAGATTAAAGAAGAATTTTTGCCAAAATGACATAAGTTCTTGAACATAAGGTGTTCTGAGAGTTGCTTTGAGAGGGGAGCATAAGCAAGAAACTTATCAACTGCGCTTATACGAGGAGGTACCCAAAAGAAACCGAAATTATTTTTTAAAACTATTTATTTTTAATTTTTTTACAAAAGAACCTTATCCCCTTCAAAATACTCTCCATTACAACTAATACATTTGTCCCACCGGTGCTTCCACTGTTCGAAACATTTTTTGTACTCCTCTTCAGTGATGGCTGCCTCATCCGTCGTTTTTTTCTTGACATCATCAACGTTGTTAAATCGGAGACCTTTCATGCCCCTTTTCATGCGTGGGAACAAGAAAAAATCACACGGAGCCAGATCGGGTGAGTACGGTGCGTGTGGTAGCAAAACCATGCCGTTTTTCACCAAAAACTGGGTAACCGAGATTGCCGTGTGTGCAGGCGCGTTGTCGTGGTGGAAAAACCAGTCCCCTGTCTGCCACAAATTAGGTCTTTTACGACGAATGCTGTTTCGTAGTCTTCTTAACACTTCAAGATAAAAAGCTTGATTTACCGTCTGGCCTGGTGGAACGAACTCTGAATGGACAATTCCCCTCACATCAAAAAAACAAATCAGCATTGTTTTGATGTTCGATCTGACTTGACGACTTTTTTTTGGTCGGGGTGATAATGAAGTCTTCCATTGACTGGATTGTTGTTTGGTTTCTGGGTCGTACCCATAGCACCAAGACTCGTCACCCGTAATGATCTTTGACATGAAATCTGGATCAGTTTCAAGCCGTTGTTTCAAATCACTACACGTTTCAATTCGACGTTCCTTTTGAGTGTCTGTCAGAACCCGAGGCACAAACTTGGCAGCGACTCTTTTCATTGTCAAGTCTTCTGTTAAAATGCGTTGGACTGAGCTCCAAGATAACCCACTAACCTGTGATATTTGGTCAATGGTCTGTCGTCGGTCTGTTCGTACAATTTCTTTCACTTTCACAACATTTTCGTCTGTTCGGGAAGTCGACGGTCGTCCAGAACGAGGTTTGTTCTCAATCGACATGTCGCCATTTTTAAAGCGCAAAAACCACTCGTACACTTGGGTTTTTCCAATAGCGTCGTCTTTGTAAGCTGTGTTCAACATTACAACTGTTTCCGCGGCATTTTTACCGAGCAAGAAGCAAAATTTCACAGCCGCACGTTGTTCATTAAAACTTGCCATCATGAAAAACGACACGAGCACAAAACAGCACTAGCGAGAACAATCACTGCACGAGAACAGAACAAGCTAGATCAACGAACAAAATGGCATTGAACTGGCAATGAGTAGCGCTACAAGCAGCCTAGTGGCGAGAATTTGTACTGCACAAGCTCCGCCCACAGCAGAGCTATTCCGGATACTTTTGGGTACCCCCTCGTATATGAGGTGTGGCTGTTTAATAACGAGACTGACACTACTGCGGATCAAGGAGGCATGCGTCACCGCCATTAATCAACAGCTGTTTTGTGTGAACCTTTCTCTTTAGTATGCAGCTAGTCTTGCTTCTGTAAACAACACCGTTTAGTCAGAGCCTACGTTCGCATTATTGTTGTTTTTTTTATTTTGCTAGATTAAATGGTTAGCGTAATAGTAGAGCACAAGTGATGTCAAAAGTAGAATTGCTCAAGCTAGAAAAGCCTTTGAAAGGAAAAGCAGCTTACTGACTACAAACATTGATTTACAGATTAGGAAAAATTTCTGAAACATTATGTTTAGAGAGTAGCATTATACGGAAGTGAAACGTGGGTGATAGGGGCTGTAGAAAAGAAGAGGATAGAAGCTTTTGAAATGTGGTGTTATAGGAAAATGTTAAAGATTAGGTGGGTGGACAAAATAAGTAATTTAGAGGTTCTTAGGCGAGTGGATGGAAAAAAGAAGTATATGGAAGCATCTTACCAAAAGAAGGAATAGGCTAGTGGGGCATATCCTAAGACATCCAGGTATTGGGCTATCAATAATGGATGGTAATATTGAGGGAGTAAATTGTAGAAGGAGGCAAAGATTAGAATATATAAAGCAAATTACAAAAGATGTAGGTTGTTACAGGTATGTAGATATGAAACGACTTGCGCAAGATAGAACAGGTTGGAGAACTGCATCAAACCAGTCAAGAGACTGATGACAAAAAAAAAATAGTAGAGCAACAAATTATTGTGAAATTTCACTTTAAACTTGGAAAAACTGCTACTGAAACTTATAATTTACTGAAAGAAGTGTATAGCAGTGAATGTCTATCACGGGCACGTGTTTTAAATGGATTAAGCATTTTAACACTGCTTCACACGCGGTCATTTTGTAACATGACCGCTAGCAGCGCCGCTTAGGGGAGCGGGATACGTCTCAAGACGTAACTGGAATTCGTGCATTAATAAAATTACTAAAGCAATGACAAACTTACGTACTTCAGTAAGAAGGGTTTTTGAGTCATCATTTCTTTAGCCTTATAATTCCATAAACCCGTTTTACTCAACACCTCGCCTTCGTTCCCTTGTTTACATCTAAAGGTTTAAAACTTATAGTTCTAGGGATCTATACAGATTTTGAATGGAAAAGACATTATTTTGTTTATACATTTATTGAACGAAAATTACAAATTACAAATTACTTTTTCTTTATATATTCTTGAAACCTCTCGTCCTGGAGATGTTGCGTACTAACGGACAGCGAGGAGAAGCCTTCCGATGCTCGGTGTCCGGATCGTCGTCCTCTTCCCATTTGTAGAGCTCTACGCCGCACTCGATGCATGCAGTGACGTCTAGTAATCCCGTATAGTAGAATCCTGATTTTACGAGGTCCTTAACCCGAGGTGTTTGATGTGGCCAGGTGTGAAATGTATCTTTTAAAATTGTTTCAGAGACTTTGGCTACGTCTTTGAAAAATCGGTAACATTCCATTATTTCATTAGCTAAAATACATTCAGGATTTGAGAGTTTATGGTTTATACTTGCATGTAGTACAGTGGTATCAGAAGAGTTCGACCAGCCGCATTCTTTACATGTCATGCGATTGAAGTTTGAACATTTGATCAGGCCACATCCCTCGAGGTCGGGTTTAGTTGCATCCCGCATCCTTCGGCTCAGCAATATCATTTTTACAAACATGAACAATGTCGAACGCAAGGCTTTGAGCGTAGTCTTTGAGGATGCACTAATTAAAACACTGTGAGTAGTTAATATATTTTTATTACTACATTTATGACGGTTACATTCAATTTTTAAATTCTACAACATTCATACTTTTCCCTCCACCCAAGTCTTTCTTTCCCTTGTAAATGATGGCCCCACCTCCATTCTCGTTCAGTAAGGAGATATCTTCATCATCAAGCGTTTTTGAAAATCTTGTTGGAAGGAACACCTTAGAATTATCGATATATATAACTATTTTGTCACCATACATCGTATGGACCCTGTCAACCTTTGTAAATCGGTATTCCTTATCAACCTCTAATTCCGACACCCTCATAGTATCATCGTTGAGCTTCTTTAATAGCGAGTCCATTTCTAAAACAGAAAAATAAACACAAGTGTGATAAAACCATGATAACTACATGCATGAACATACACAAGAAAAATTTACATTACTCACCATCAAGTTACAACCTTATAGGTTTTGACACCCTTCCTTCAGAGGTTGCAGGACGTGTTCTAACAGTTCTTACTGTATCTCTAACAGGCGGGATGTTCTCCTTATTATGATCTATAGGCAACCTCTGTGTGAAACGATGCGGTGCTAGATGCTCGATAATGACCGTGTCTGTATCACTCTCGACATCCATTGCGGCTGCAATTAAACGTACAGTATATGTATGAATCAAACGGTTTCCTGCAGTCGATTCTTTATTATTATTATTTTCGATACGGCGGAGGACGGTGTCCATCCTGCAGTGGCGGTTCACCTCCTACGAGGTCCGGGGGGTCGTCTGCATCAATCAGATACCGCTCCGAAGACCCGGTCCGGGCAAGCACCGTGCTCGACAGAACCGGAGGCGGCGAGCACCCAATCAGATGTCTGAAATACAAAACTAAGCGATACATGAATTTATGTAGTGAAGAAAAAAACTATACTTACATTTACAAGTGGTTGTTGTTGTTGAGACCCGTTATTAGAACCTAATCTTTGCTGTTGCCCAAGTTGTTGTGGTTGTTGATTCTGAAATTAAAAATCATAGACCATTAGAATACTTTATAAACAACATACTAAATACAAACAGTTTTAGTAAATCGGTTAGTGATTAATGCTTTTTTGGTTTTACGTCCGACTGTTCTGCAATTACTGCTAATGCAGACGGTGAAGGATGAAATGATTTTTTTGTAACGTATGAAAAGATGCCGTGCCTGAATGGGATTCGAACCCAAGACCGCATGATGAGAGGCGAGCACGTTACCAACTGCGCCAATGCGGCCGACTAGTGAATAATGCGTTATTCTGCTAATGAAAATAAAACAACAGCTTTACAAAATGTTTTAAAATTTATTTTAATAAATATAATAATTTGCTATTTGAATGAGTTGATTTTTTAAATTAAATTAAGTTGCTATTTAAATGAGATGATATAAATAAAAATCTAAATTTAGTCTTAATAGAAAGTCCTTACAATTTTCGAAAGAATGTATTATGACAGTTTAAAATTTACAAAATATTCAAAGTTTGAATTTTATTATTACCCAAGTTAAAATTTTATAAAAATATTCTAAGCTAAGTTTAAGTCCTTACAAGAATGTAATATAACAGCTTAAAATTTACAAAATATTCTAAGTTTACATTTTATTACCCAAGTTAAATTTTATAAGAAGATTCTAAGTTTAAATTTAAGTTTTATAAAAAGATTCAAAGTTTCAATTTCATAAAAAATTCAAAGTAAATTTAATAAGAATATTGTACGTTTATATTTATAAAATTTATTAAAGTAAGATAAGACTCACCTTTAAGTAAAACTAGAAGAGCTGACGTGTAGAGCTTATAGCTGTTAGGTATAGCAGTCGCAGTCGCAGTTGCTTAGGTATAGCAGTCACAGTTGCACTGTTGGTATGATTCGATGGGAAAAACGGCGGACTTTTATACAGGCGATTTCCCTATGCTAATACATGTGGTCTATTCAAATACAATGGAAACGGTGAATCTGCAGTTTATTTATTTATGGCGTCAATGAAAGGCACGCGCATGCAACGTGACCCGTAACAAACAACATGCAACGTTCTAAAAAAAAAATTAAAAAGAATAAGTTGCAAATAAGCAGATTTCCTTCATCACACTTAACAGTCGCGTGTAAAGACAAAAACAAATGACGTCAATGCAAATAAAATAAAGAATAGGGTGTTCCAAAATGAAATTACCAAAATTACTGATTATTCGGATCCCGAAAGCACCTAAGACCCGAAACCCTATGCGATACGTTCTACGGAACGTCTCGATCCTGCGAGTACCTAAATTTTGTTAATCCGATCGTCCGTTACGAAGTTATAACCGATCTCGGGTTCCATCGAGGATACGGTTATGGCTTGCGGCTTATCTTGTAGATCTCGATCTCCCGGTCACGTGGACACCTAAAACATCAAAATCGGTCCAGCGGTCGCGGAGCAAATCGAGTTTGGAACTTTGCCAAATTTAATTTTTTTTAGGGAATTTTTTTTTTTGGCGGGAATTTTTTTTTGGTGTCAAAGGTCAACTTTTTTTTTTTGGGATGTCAGAGGTCAACTTTTTTTTCAAGGTTACCACGTGACAAATCAAAGGTCAAGGTCACTCTAAAACCGGCGGGTCAAAGGTCAAGGTTGTGCTGGAGTCGCCCTTTCCATACTACTGTGACAAAATTAGTGATTATGTATGAAACCTAGTAAAGGTAGTTACTTTTATACGGATTTGAATACTAGACAGTGGTTGCCGGTGTACTTTGATGGTTGGCGTTTAATTAACCGTACTCTCTCAGGAATGGTCGGCCTGAGTCTGTACAAGACTACACCTCATTTACACGTCATACATATCATCCTCATCTCATTGGGTCATGGGGTTGCTTATTGTTCTGAATTGAACAGATTGCAACGTACACACATTAGGAATTTAAAAAAAAAAAATGTATGAAATAAAACTAAAATATTTTACAATGTCAGTCTCGTTATTTAATAGCCACACCTCGTAAATAATTATGAAACCAATAGTATTACTTATTATAAAACACTTTTACCTTCAGGACTTGCATTTTCTTTCATGAGTCTGTGTAAAGATGCAAGAGAATTACTAGCGTCTACTACAGATCTTATTAGAAACATATTCACTGGAAATTCCTCGAGATACCTCTGCACTTGTTTTCTAAAATAAAAATAAAACAAAAATAATTTGTTAGGAAATTGTTAAGGCTAGCTTGTTACAAGTCTTGGAAATTTATCACCTTACCTTTGGTGAACCTTTGGGAACCAGGGATTCCCATCAACAGGAACTTCAAATTTGGCACAATTCTTTTTGCAGATGATCAGGTCCTTGTTGAAGACTCCGAAGATAATTTACAAAAGTCAATATACCAACTACAAGAGATAGGTAAAGACGTAAACCTAACAATATCCTCAAAGAAGACAAAGATAATGGCTTTCTGTGGAAGAGATATAATACGATCTAAGATTGTAGTTAATAACAAAAGCCTAGAACAAGTTTGAAGTTTTAGATACCTTGGATATCAATTGAGTATAGACACTGAGAAGGATATAGATAGAAAGGTAGTAAGGTTTAGAAATATATGCAGAACAATCAGAAGGGCGCTGAGAAATCAGAAGGGCGCTGGAACTAGAAGAGATACACAAATACGATTGTATCAGGTGATGGCGGTTCCTACCCTGTTGTATGGCTCAGAGGCTTGGGTGTTGACGCAACGGAAAAAACAAATATTGGAATCGGCAGAAATGAGTTTTTTGCGAGCAGTAAAAGGATGCTCAAGGGTGGACCACATAAGAAGTGAGGACATAAGAGAGGAACTACAGGTTGTTAGCGTACATGAGAGAATCTTAAAGTACAAAGAAAGATGGAAGGAACATCTAAACAGAATGACGGATGGAAGAATACCGAAGCAGATGTGGGAATATAAATTACAAGGCAGAAGAGCTCTGGGTAGACTGAGGAAAAGATGAAGCTGAAGAGAGTGATGTCAGAACAGGCCAAGGCATAAACCGTGAAGAGAAGAAGAAGAAGACCTTTGGTTGCTTTAAAGTTTGAAAAACTTACGCTTGTTACGGTGGTACCACCTTCTTCAGAGCAATATTATTAAAATTAAAAATTAAAATTCAGAACAGTGTTTCCATTCAGTCATTTAGATTAAAACTGTCTTAAATTTCATTCCTGTATTTATCTAAACTTATTACAATAGATGGGAGCAGCTTCTTTAATTAAATTGTCATCTTTAAATTTTAATTGTTCTGTCACCGTCGTCCCCTTTGATTAAGTACTGTGCTGCCGGAAATCAAAGCTTCCGACGTAGCAACAGAGGGAGCCGCCAATAGTTCCGAAAGGGGCGGTAGGCTTGTGTGCGTACCGACAGAGGCATTTGTCATCAAGGCCGAGCCAGTAAACGCCCTCTACCACAGCGCTCTCGGCAACTATATAAAGAGCGCTACACTCAACAGGGAAATTCAATTCCGATCCAGACAGCAGACATGACGTCCACCATGGCACACGGCTACGGGACTCCAGCGAAGACTAATCGACGGCCCACAAGAAAGAAGATAATGTTTCCGCTCGCTGACCCATCACAGTAAGCCGTCGACCGGACCGTCATCGCTCGCAGACGCGAGCGATGCTCACAGCGCTCCCTCGACCGAACCTTACGCCTACCAGACCCAACAAAGCAGCCATCAACGCACTACTGCGAGGGAAGAAGATGATGTCTCCGCTGGATGACGACACGCCATGTCGCCCAGCTCCTCGACCGCCACGACAACTACGACCGACGCTTCACATCAAGACGACCACTGTTTAAATGGCCCTTTTCAGGGCCACCAAAAATTAAAGGTTTTAACTCGCCACTTAATGTCGCCATCCAGTGACAGTTCATTAGTTATTTTATCTTTTTGATTTAACTACCTGAAAAGATATTCTCTGAATAGGCTGCATGAATTACATGTGTTCCTCACTTACAATAATATTTAAAAAAATCTGGTGTGAAACACTCACACAACTTTCTCTTGCCAATGCAAATGATTAATAATAAACCTAACATTATTAATAAAATATTAGAAATAAACAAAAACTAACCTCAAAAACATAACCTTATTTTAATCATGAGTGAATGACGCAAAATGACAATCGAACTCAGTTTGGCTTAAAAATACGGAAAATCACGCTTTCATGCTAAACTAGGCTCTGTAGAGAAAAATGCTCAAACAAAAGTTGTAGATCTTTTAATTTTCTATAACTTTTATTATATACACTTTTGTCGTAAAATGCATACTAAGACCGAAATGTTAAAAAAATCGATTTTTCTCACGTTTTCGTGAGAAAAAAAACAGAAAATCGCAAATTACCGCTAAACTAAGCGTTATACAAAAAAATGTTTGAAACAGAAGTTGTAGGTTTTTAAATTCTCTACCACTTTTATTATATAAGTTTTTGCGCTAAAATTTATATTAAAGCCGTAATCTTAAAAAAACAACTTTTTTACGTGAAAACAGCCTCACCGAGAATTTCAGACACACACACACACACACACACACACACACACACACACACACACACAGACACACACACAGACCAATCGCTAAAAACATGTTTTTTGGGTTCAGGGGGTCTGAAAACGTATAGATCCGGTGAAAACTCGATTTCGAAAAATCGACATGAAAACAATACTTTCCTTCCTATATATTCATATAGGCAAGAGAAAGTAAAAATAAAAACAAATATGAACAAATAAACAGTATTGTAAATAATTTTCAATATTAATACAAACAATTAACTTATGTATTCACCAATAAAGATAAAAACATTACAATTACATGAATAAACATAACGACAGTGTCAGTAGTTTTAGTTTTTGTGTAGTACAACTAATTTTGCCGCATGCAAATATGGCCTGCATACAGATGTATTTTAAACTAGTTCTAATAGGCCTGCAAAAAAATTCAATGTATTTTTAGCAACGGCGTCTGAGGAACCAGCTTGGATTCTCACGGCCTGTGCGGACAAACCTGTGAGAATCGCCAGCGATCCTCATGGCCTGTATTGACGAACACCTAAGGATCACATGCGCATCTCATGGTAGCCAATCTGTTAAGGGGAGATTGCACGATGGTTTTAACTCAAAATTTCAATTTTTGGTTTTTTATGTTTTTCAATAGTTTAGGCCTAGATCTACCAGAAAAACATTAAATTACAACAAAAAAATATTTTTTTATGAAAAAATTAAATTTTTATCAGGTTTACACCGAAAAATTATCATGTTACGAAGAACTAATATTTTTCATAATTTAATACTGCTCGTTTTAGTGCAAACAGAATTTTAGTTTTTAAATTATCTGCATCACGGTTTTAAATATTCTCAGCTGTTGGTTCAGCTTTCTAAACAACTGTTGATGGAAAATTTACTTGTTTGTGTACATATTGTTTTTGATTTGTGCCTTCTTGTTTCTTACCTTTTCCCGTAAATTTAGATATTTAACACTAACGTACATTTTTCTCAAAAACCAATTAACCTACCAGGCTGAAATTTTTACCAGTTAATTATTTTGTATAACCACATATACCGACATTTTTATGACTTCCTCAGAAGCTCAAAAAATTAGTAATATGCAAAATACGTGGAAAACTATTTGTAAAAATTTTATGTTATTCGTAATTTTTAAAAAAAAAATGGTATGGTCCAAAGATTAAATTGAAAAAATGTCAGTAGCTAAAGAAGAAACCCGACACCTATAGTGTGTAAAGTTTCATTTCCCTATCCTTTACCAATCCTATGAAAAATATACCTAAAAATAGCAAATTTAACATTGGCGGGATACAAAGTACAGTCTCCCTTTAAAGAGAGGAAAACGATAGATTGAATAATACTATAATAGGTTACAATTGCAACAAGTAAAAACAAACTGGGAAAACTGATACGGTTCTCCATATATCAAGTTCGGAAAATTACTGAGCAGTAGTTGCTTCCTATGTATTGACTTTTGGAAGCATAATTAACTTTGAATTTCCTAAATTAGTCAATAAACAGAAATGGAAATCAATAATGGGTTTATGTAAACTGGACGATGCCATCTACCTGAGGGACCTGTGAAAGAGTCGTGTGAACCCGTCTATTATTCTGCCCATCTATTGTTCTGTCCCGTTTATTGTTATGTGCGGTCATATAAACTACCTGTAACGATGGCCTCGTTGAGTTGTCTAAGAGTCATTTCTTGTTTGTACGTCCAACTGTAATATGGATATCCGTAGTATAAGTTCTTTTACGAATTTCATTTCTGAAAATGAGGAGGTTATTGTGAAAAAACTAATAATTTTCCATATTATTTAAAGCGGCTGCATGAATAGTGAAAACGAAAAACTCAAGAAATAACATCTCTCTTGTTGCAATACTGCACTTTTTATATTTTTACTTTGTAAGTTTCATTTGTTAATTTAAAATAGATTTTAATTATGTTATATAATATTTATGTACATTAAGTACATTATCTGTGTGTTCATTTGCATGGCATAGGTTTAAAATAGATTAACTTTAAAAGTGCCTTTAGGCAACTAGACGAGTCCATCGGATCATAACAACAGGCGATCCTTTCACCAGTAATAAAGCACAATAGGCGACCCTTTCTACACTAATAAAAATCCGATTTCCTTAAACCTCCGGTCCCTCAGGTAGATGGCCTCGTCCAGTTTACTTTACCCCAATAATGGTTGGTTCCAACAACATGGTGCCACAGCACACACATCTAACATTTCACTGGCTTTCTTACATAATGTCTTTGGCGAACGATTAATTTCCAGGAATTTGTGGTCTGCAAGATCGCCTGATCCGACTCCCCCAGATTATTTTTTATGGGGGAGGGGTGAAACAAACAGTTTATCACATCAGACCACACTCGATCGACAAACTAAAAACCGCAATAATGGTATATACTCAAGGAATCACTGTTTATGAGTTGAGTGCAGTGTTTGAAAACAAATTGAAAAGAGTGCACACTGTTGTATTGATGCCAAAGGAGGCCATTTCCAACACCTTTTATAAACAATCCAATAATGACATAGTAATAATTTATAATAAGGTAGTCATTAAAGTAATTATTTCTTAAGAAGTTTAGTCATTTCACTTCCATATTCAGTGAATTTCCGAACACCCGGTATTTCTTAAACAACCCACCATTGATGTCAATCATAGTTTATTACAAATAATGAATTGTAAATACTTACGGCCCTGAAACAGGATGATATTTTTCAGACTGTAACGGTTGCGGTAAAGGTTTTGTAACTTGTAATCCACAAAATAAGAAAAGGTAATCATAACTAACTTTCTTTTCGTAATCTATGACAATTGTTTTTCCATTCCTGTAAAAAAACCATAATTTTTAACTTTGTTCCCTAGAAAGTTGTTGCCATGAGTCAGTGTTTAACAGCTAATTTTTGGAGACAAAGGTTCCTGGTTCAAATTCTAGTAAAAGCACTTTAATATGGATTTGATTACTAGACAGTGATTACCGGATTACTTTAAAGGTTACGTTCAATTAACCATACTCTTTTAGGAATGGTCGGCCTGAGTCTGTACAAAATTGCACCTCATTTACATGTCATATATATCATCCGCATTACACTGGATCATGGGGTAGCTCATTATTCTGAATTGAACAAATTGCAACGTAAGGAAAAAATTACATAAAAATCTAGGCTGGCTAAACTGGAATATCAAAACTATTTTTAAAAACATTATACAACTGGGAAGTTTTAACATGCTTGTAATTTCAAAATTGCTGTTTTTATTGGCTATTATCATAAATTGCTTCAGTAGCTCTGTCTGACTGGACACAAAAACTCCAATGGTGTTTCCACCTAACGAAGAATTCTTTTAAATTTTCTTCCTGTAAGGCATCCCAGACATAAGTTAAAAAAGAACCTACTTAAAACCAATTTTCTTAAAAACTGTTGCAGGCAGCTAACTGAAACTTTCCACGCCAATCAATTCATATAATTTTTAAAAAAAAATAGAGCGACAGTAAAATTACTCGTTTCTGTCACAAAATGTTTCAGATTACCCCCACACCTGTGTGTGCGTGCGCGCGCGCACACACACACAGGCCGATCTCTAAAAACATGTTTTTGGGTTCAGGGGTTTTGAAAACTATATTATATCCGGGGCCTTCGGACCAGCCCAGTCAGTCAGCAGGTAGAAAGTCGCTATTATATGTTAAGTAACACCGGTTGGGCAAGCAACTTTGTATGGTGACCAGTTGACAGCCATCCATGAACAAACTCTACTGAGGGTCCCTGGTCAAACTCATGTCTAAACCACGTCAAGAAAAAAAAAATACAGCAAAAAGCAGCGATCAAATTGGGTAGTTGTCAACAATGTACAGTTCCCGATAACAAATAAAAGCTAAAAAAAAAAAAAATAAATAAATATTAAATCCGGTGAAAACTCGATTTCGAAAAATCGACATGGAACAATACTTTCCTTCTTATATATTCATATAGACATGAGAAAGTAAAAATTACCGGAACCTTTAGGACAGACCATGTACTTTTTTCATAATCAGGGATTACTTTTGAACAAATAATTTTATAAACATTGGTATTACAGAAGACATTACGAAAGCATATATGAAATTTACAAAATGAAATAAACATGCTTACCTGTCAATCTCTGTCATATAACCATAAACAACATTCACCCAAGCGTTTAGTCCCAATTGTACCATAAATCGATAATCATAGCGCCCGTTGTAAATTAACATAGCATCTCTCGCAGGATGTGGTTTCTGCTGATACGGTAACCCATGGGGTGATACTAATGTTATATTTTTATATATTACAGTTGGACTTGATCTAAAAACATATAAATGATTATATAATTAAATAATTGAAATTGAAATATATATTTTTAACCACTAGAACACGGTAACAAAACACTTACCAATGTTTATAGCGCTTTCGTGTATCTTGTACACATTTCAGTAAATTAAAATTCTTTAAAAAAATTTTTCACGTCAAAATTTAAAACTTCCTACTCCTACCATGGTAGATAAGGAATAGTTGATTCTTATATTTAAAATAGTCTTGCCAACTTAATCAGTTGATTGTCATATTCAATCTGTGTGTTCATTAATTTTCCCTGTTACTGTATTTATCATATAATATTTTTCCAAAATTTCAATTTCATTTTGTCTGTTATTCATTTCTAATATTTCTAGATTATTTTTTATACTTGACATAGTATGTTTATTTTTGATCATGTCTTCAGTTACATTAGAGAATTTTCGGTCTCTTTTTTTATAGTTTGAATAGTGTTCTGCAAACCGATTTTTAAAAGATAAGTAAATAATTATCATAACAGGCAGGTGGAGTGTTAAATTAATTGCACTTGATCTGTGGTTCCAGGGCTACAAAAAATAGTTCTGTTTCTTATCACATAGTCAGACAATTATATGACTGAACTATTTAAGAACAGAAGAGGTAGAGGTGTAAAAGACACTAGTCAGAGTTATCTCCTCTGATAGTAATGAATTTCCCAATACAGCCAGACCCTGTGGTGAATAAAATGAAGGTGTCAATTGCAGGGTGGAAAGTGGGTGCTTTTCAGAGGGCCTGGCATGCTGATAAGCATACGCTTTCAACTCAGTGAGGAAGGCATTGGTAAACCACCTCACTCCTCGTTTTTACTTAGTAAAACCTCTAGAGGTTCAAACCAGCCTGGTTTAACCAGTTTGGTTAAATGTTAATTGACTTGTATGTTAGCTTGCTGGTGTTTCTTGTTGCTAGTGTTTTTTATCTTTATCCTTTGAGTTTCCATAAGTTTCTTTCCAAGCTGTATGTGTGGTATGATTGTCAATCCCTACACAATTTTACTTCCTTGTGTAGTTATTTATGTTTTTCTTTTGTCATCCTGATAGGTAAGTACAGTGTTTTCAAGGATTTCTATCATTGAAAACCTAGAATAAATGGTTGAGGTTTTTTGAAATGACAGGTTGGCCAATGTATAAAATGAAAATACCGTATGCTGTATTAAAATAATATTCTTGTTTGAATTTTAAAATCAATAGTTATGTAGGCCTGTCTTATTAGAATAAGACAGATATATAGCAGGTTTTGCATCTGTTTTCACAAGGTGGCCATACTGATTGAATAGTAATAATTAAAGCGGGTTTTACAGTTTTTAGCAAAATTTTTGCACCTCATCAACCAGAACATACGAGGGCAGTCCAGAAAGTTTGTCACGTTTTGCATTGTAACCGCTAGGGGATGAGCTATCGTGGCCATTTTGGTGCTGCGGCGTTTCTCTGTTCAGTGGCTATCCAGCTGTGCTAGCGAGAGGTGTGTGTCGCTCTTCGTTGTTTTCCAACAACAATTTAAAATGTGTGCTGCAATTCAAAATCCCGCCAGTTGTGAAGTACGGTAGGTAATACGGTTTTCGTTGGCTAAAAACAATAAACCAATTGAGATTTATCGCCAAATCTGTGAAGTTTATGAGAACGATGTTTACACTGAAAGTGGAGTACGGCGTTTGTGCATTCAGTTCAAAAATGGCCGAACTATTGTTCACGAGGAAGAACGAAGTGGACGCCCAAGCCTCGTGACTGATGACATTGTGAATAAAGTCAATGAGAAGATTAGAGAAGACCATCGATATGCACGATATCGATAGGCACGGTATTGTTACCGAAAAATTAGGTTATAACAAATTTTGTGCAAGATTAAAAGTGCAAGGTTAAAATCACAGGCGGTAGACTTTTATGACGCCGGCATTTCAAAATTAGTTCACCGCTATGATAAGTATCTTAATTTGTTTGGTGATTATGTAGAAAAATAGCAGTTTAGTTGCACTTTCAAATGTATATAATAAATTTTTTTTCTTGTACTTAGTTTTTTTTTATATCAAAATGTGACAGACTTTCTGGACTGCCCTCGTATAACAGGTTTTGCAAAAGTTTGGAATTTTTAAAGCTAATTTTTATACTTTTTAAGCAGGTTTCGCTACCCATTATATATTTATATTCATAGGCCTTGAAAAGATGAACCCGGTGATACCAATAACACAAAATCAAAAATTTTGTCATATAGCAGGTTTTGCAAATGGGCTACTCAATTGTCATAATTTGTTTTTGTCTGTCTGTCTGTCACACCTAGATGTCAGAAACTACAAGAGATAGCAACAAATGGTTTTCGGATTCGTAGTCTACATAAAAAGTTAGTACGCCTGGATTACGTTTGAAGTTTCAGTTTCAAAATCAAATTCTAAATTTGGAAACAAAAATAGCGTCATTCAATTTCTCTCAAAGAGCAGATACAGAAATCACTAATGGTTTTCGCCATAGGTCAAAAGTAAGCCTTTTTAAATTCCATGCCACGAGATGCGTCACCTCATGAAAGGAATTTTTACTTTCTCTTGCCTATATGAATATATAGGAAGGAAAGTATTGTTTTCATGTCGATTTTTCGAAATCGAGTTTTCACCGGATCTATACGTTTTCAGACCCCCTGAATCCAAAAAACATGTTTTTAGCGATTGGTCTGTGTGTGTGTCTGTGTGTGTGTGTGTGAACAGAATATCTCAAGAACGGAACATCGTACGAACTTGAAACTTGAAACTTAAGTTACATACCACTACCGGACGCGACACGAACATTTTCATCAAAATCGGTCAACCGGAAGTAGTAGTTTATTCGTATAATTTTTCAGTTTTTTGCGATTTTCTCAAAAACTGGTCCTACGATTTTTTTTAAAATCGCCTATTTTACTCAATTTTTTATTCTCTACAAGATACGGTAGGCGCCATGTCTGCTGACATTCTCGGTCAGGCTGTTTTCACGTAAAAACGTTGTTTTTTTAAGATTACGGCTTTAATATAAATTTTAGCGCAAAAACTTATATAATAAAAGTTGTAGAGAATTTAAAAACCTACAACTTCTGTTTCAAACATTTTTTTGTATAACGCTTAGTTTAGCGGTAATTTGCGATTTTCTGTTTTTTTTCTCACGAAAACGTGAGAAAAATCGATTTTTTTAACATTTCGGTCTTAGTATGCATTTTACGACATAAGTGTATATAATAAAAGTTATAGAAAATTAAAAGATCTACAACTTTTGTTTAGAGAATTTTTCTCTACAGAGCCTAGTTTAGCGTGAAAGTGTGATTTTCCGTTTTTTTTAAGCCAAATTGAGTTCGATTTTCATTTTGCGTCTTCCACTCATGATTAAAATAAGGTTATGTTTTTGAGGTTAGTTGTTGTTTATTTTTAATATTTTATTAATAATGTTAGGTTTATTATTAATTATTTGCATTGGCAAGAGAAAGTTGTGTGAGTGTTTCACACCAGATTTTTAATATTGTTTCAGTTATCCCATGACTGCTGACATAGGTATTATATTACTCCGGATATCAGTTCATATTTTTTTTAAATAAAATGTATCATACAAGTTTTCTTTGAAGTATAGTAGCAAATTATCATTAAAAAATTGAACAAGACTATTTAACATGGCATTCATGTTTGTTTGTAAAATCACTGAGTTGTTATCAGAACCGATCACTGTTTTGTCATCTGCATAATTAATTAAATTCTTCATGCAAATATATATTCCCTTTCCATATTTTCAATATACGAGGCGTATTTTTAAAGTAAATACCATTTTGAAATAAAATGAAAACAAGTAGATTTTTTTTTAATAATTATATTTTTATATAAAAGCCTGTATTTTAATCTACTTTTCTATATAATTCGCACCAATATTAAGGCACTTATTATATCGTACAACCAACTTTTCAATACCATCCTCGTAGAAATCTGCTGCCTGAATAGACAACCACTGCAATACGGTTGTTTTTACATCGCCATCGTGGCACTGACCACTCAGATAAATTTTCAAATGCAGGAACACATGGTAGTCACTGGGCGCTAGATCGGGGCTGTACGGAAGGTGGTCAAGTTGTTTCCAACCAAAGATTTGATCAGTTGTTCAGTTTGATTGTTACGTGTGGACGGGCATTGTCATGCAGCAAAACTATTCCTTTCCTCAGCATGCCACGCCTTTAGTTTTGAATTGCACAGCACAGTTTTCTTAAGGTCTCACAATAAGTCGTAGAATTTACGAGGGTAGGCTGATAAGTAATGCACACATGCTTGTAGAAGACGAACAAAAAGAAATAGCAAGATGGGGTAAATAACAAATTAAAGTACAAATCTTAACCTACCAAATTATCTATTTATTTTTCAATATAGTCACCGTTAAGCATTACACATTTCTCCCAACGTTTAACAAGTTTTTTCATTCCGTCACTGAAAAATTCTTCCGACTTTCCTCGAACCCAGGACGCAATAGCTGCCTTCACCTCATTGTCCGAGCTGTAATGATTACCCTTAAGGTCTCTCTTCAGTAGAGGAAAAAAATAAAAATCGCAAGGCGCAAGGTCGGGAGAATACGGAGGGTGTAAAATTGGTTGAAACTTCAGGTTTCTCAGAGCCTCTCCAGTTGCACGCGAAGTGTGTGGACGAGCATTGTCGTGTTGCAAAATTATTGGCGCCAGGTTGCCTCTAACACGACAAACTCGACGTCGGAGGTGTTTCAGAGTCTGTATATACTGAGCAGAATTTACCGTTGC
The DNA here is from genome assembly GCA_035578175.1 of Catonia carolina. NCBI lineage: Eukaryota > Metazoa > Arthropoda > Insecta > Hemiptera > Achilidae > Catonia > Catonia carolina. The sequence goes on along the minus strand of JAQMRL010000006.1, from coordinate 12,916,790 downwards.
CCCTCGTTCCAGATAATCAGTCACATAAACTCGGCGAGCATCCCAAAACACAGTCAAAAGAATTTTTTTTGCGGACGGTTGTGTTTTGAACTTTTTCACAACAGGAGAATGTGGATGACGATATTCAGCGCTCTGCCTTTTTTCTTCGGGATCGTAATGATGAACCCATGACTCGTCCCCCGTCACAATATTCAAAAGAAAGTCGTCTCCTTCGTCACGGTAGCGCTTCAAAAGTTGTTCACAGCATTCCAATCGACGCTGTTTATTCTCGTCTGTCAGACGGCGTGGTACCCATCGTGCACAGATTTTACGGTATCCCAATTGTTCAATAATGAAGCCAACACGTTCCTTAGATATTCCAATTTGGTTTGCGATACGCTGTTGAGTGATTCGCCGGTCATTTTGAATCAAATCATCGATGAGTTTGCGACGATTATCGTCTGAGGCAGTGATTGGTCGTCCACTGCGTGTTTTGTCAACAATTAAGGCTTTTCCAGGTTGGCAATCACGAAATTTTATTACCCAACGATTCACAGTAGACCTATCAACAGTATCGTCACAATAAACAGCCTTTAAACGACGATAAATCTCACTAGGATTCACTTTCTCAGCAGTTAAAAATTCGATAACAGCGCGTTGTTTAATTCTCGTTGACATAGCACCAGAACACGACGCCATACTTCCACTACTCAAAACAAACTGAATGAAAGCAACGCCTTCAAACTGCGCAGGCTTGTAGAGGAGAAATAGTACTTCCACATGCCACCAGGCGCGCTACTGAAGTTTATTTAGTTGTCTTCTACAAGCATGTGTGCATTACTTATCAGCCTACCCTCGTATTGTCACCACGAGGCAAAAAATCCACAAGTAACACCCCATTCCTGTTCCAAAAAATAGTACACTTGATTTTCTGAACTGAAATTGTTTGCTTGAACTTCACTTTTTTGAGTGATGTTGAATCCCACCATTCCATGGATTGCTGCTTTGATTCGCTCATAATGTTTTCTCCATACACTTCACTGATATGATTATGGTTTTCAGCTGCTTTCATGTCTTTATTGTTGTTAAGGTCATCAGCCGAAAGGCTGGTTTGAACCTGTAGAGGTTTTACTAAGTAAAAACGAGGAGTGAGGTGGTTTACAATTGCCTTCCTCACTGAGTGGAAAAGTACGCTTATCGGCATGCCAGGCCCTCCGAAAAGCACATATTTTCCACCATACAAACAACACCTTCACTTCATTCACCACAAGGTTTGGGTGTATAATGAAATTCATTACTTTCAGAGGAGATAACTCGGATTAGTGTCTTTTACCCCTCTACCTCTTGTGTTCTCAAATGATTCAGTCATTTAATTGGCTGACCATGTGATAAGAAACAGAACTATTTATTTTAGCCCTGCAACGAACAGATTAAGAGTAAATAATTTGACACTCCTCCTGTCTGTTCATGTCTTTAGCACTAAGAAAATAAATCAAAGTGCATATTTCACAACCGGCAATATTCTCAATCAGAGGAGACATTTCAAATAGAACGCAGCACTGCAGCAGCAGAATTTTAAAACAATACTTACTTTAAAAATATACCTTGCATAAAAAACATTTACTGAGACTTACCTGAAGATAAGGCTTTCAAGAAAAGCAAGTGCAGTTTCAGATGCTCCTACGACAACTATTTTAGTAAAAATATTTGAACGATTCATAGCAGCCAATTTAAGATTTGTGTAGAACAGAGCAAATGGTGTGGTTTGTACAAATTCTTGTAAAGCTCTAATAGGAGCTAAGTAATCTTCGGTTTGAACTTTAATTTGATGTCCACCTGCTGTTACAATTGTTGTATTTTTTATTTCTCCAACCGGTCTATATTGAAGATGATGTATTGGCTGTATAGGTTGCAGTTCTTGGATACAACTTATCATTGTTGTTCTTACGCTTCTCTGAAAAGTAGATAATTGTCATTGTAACAGATTGCATAACAAAACCAGTAGCATAACAATAAGGTGGTAAAACAGGCAAAATGTCAGGTGCCCCCAGCCCACAAGTCCAGAAGGATCCTAACATTTATTATTAAAAAATTTAGTACAGAATATTTTCGTATTCAATTTATTTAAGTTACCTACTAAAGTAAATACATATTTAAATAAAAAGTGTATCAAGATTTGAACGCATTTGTAAGAAAATGATATCGGTCAGTTTTAGAAAATGTCTGGAACGTAGCGTCACCGACGACACGTAGTGAAACCTTGCTTGTGAGTTTGGTGGCCCTGAAAGGGCCAGGTGTGTTTTGTGGTTGGCTCTGAAAACAGCCGTTGTTGGTGGTTGGAAGCGGCAAGCTGGCGTGTTGGAAGTGGAACTGAAGAGTGACGGCTCAGCTACCGGGTTCAGGCCAAGCCTTTCCTCAGTGGAAGTTGGGTCCCCACTGCAACGTGACAGTGGTGGCCTCCAGAACCCCATAGCATCAGGTTTGGCGTAGGCCAATGGCCGATAGCGCGGCCAAGGCAGTTCTCTCCAGGTTGGCGAAGACTGACTGGTGCGGGAATGTGCGTCTGCCACCGGTAGCATTGACCAGGGATGGCTGTAACCGGTCTAGGCTGGGCTCTTCTTCTTCTCTCGTTCTTCCCAGCTCGGAAGCTGGATGGCGAGTGCGACTCACGGTTCAATGCGGCTGCTTAAATCCCCCTCCAGTGAGTCCACTTCATGGTGGAGGTGAAGTACTACTGGCCATACATCTGTAGCCCTCCCCGCAGCAGGCAGATACTAAGACTGTCTGCAGGGGCTGACAATGGTGGAGCAGTCAGCGACAGTAGCAATAAAGTCCTCGCCATTTATGGATGCGGTGCTGAAGCAAAACTGTAAGCTATGGAAGAAATGTTTTGTCTAAGTTTTGTTAAGTGAGAGTTCATATTTTGCCATGGGACTTTTTTCGTGGTGCAGGCTTGACAGACAGTGTACATCTTGATACATACCATTTGGCAATGTCTTCAAGATTTCCTGAAGTGTGCACTGCATTTCTGTTATTTGTAACCATTCCTGCGACTACATCTAGCAATGAGCGATCTTTTTCAAAATGAAAATAGATAAAAACTTATTTAAAAAAGTCTATGGGACAAGAAAGGTTACGCAACTTAGCTATTTTATCCATTGAACGTTTCATGGCCCGAAATTTGAACTTTGATGATGCCATTAACACTTTTGCTGAACAGAAGCCCAAATAAAAGAATTTAAATAATTAAAATTTTGGGTACGAATAAAAGTATTTCAATCCAATACACTCTTTTAAAAATTACTAGAAAATCCACGAAAAATTCACACAAAGAAAATTTTTATAATAGAGATAACACAGGTGTTATTGATAGTGTACCTAAAAAAAATTATTACTTAATAATTTCCAAAATGTACCCCTAAGAGGTTAAAAAGGGTATTCAACTCTTAAACCCTTAAATGTTAAAAAATGTCAATTAAATAGGTCTTTTATTTATTTATTTTTTTTTTGTTTTTTTAGCTTGTTTGACCTTAATGGATCACTCTAGTCAACTTTCTGGTTCGCTTCTCATGTACTTCATTGGCTCGCCATTTTTGCCAATACCTCCTCATGTTTTCAGATCTTGCTTTTCGTTGTTCGTCAGTTACCTGCACAACTCTAGCCACCTTGTCCACATTAAAACATTTTGCATTTAGAAACGCCCTTATCTTTGGTTTACTTGTCGCATCTTCAATCCTCAGTCCAACTTCGTCAAGATCCTCTTTAATTGCTGAGATGTATCTTCCACCAGATTTCACACTGATTCCTCTGGTTATAAGTTGTTTTAATAACCTATTCTCTGGCATTCTTAATATGTGAAAGAAATAAGAAATTCTGCGCTTCTTCATTAGACTGATAATCGGTTCCATGACTTCATACACTGTTTCATTAGTGGGGATTCTCCACACACCATCCTTTTTGTAGTTCTTATTAATGCAAGTTCTAACAATTCTACGTTCTGTTTTAATTGTCTGATCACTTTTCCCAAAATGTCAAAAAAATGCAAATAGGTCTATTATTATATTAATTTTTTTTTCAAGAAAATCTTTTTTGATTTATTTATAAGGTTAATTTATAAATTATTGAAATTAAACAAAATTATAACTGGATGAAACCGGGACGGACTAGTAATAAAATATTGTAATATAGTATACAATATAAAACCTCAATGATACTTTTATTACTATGGTTAGATTAGGTTCAATTCTAATAACAATTTCTTAAAGAGTTTTTCTTTGTGACTATTAAAAAACAAACTGAGTCTAACTGCATCAAATTGTTAAGAATAAAAAATAATGTACCAGTGTACGGTGCATAAAAGATAAATAAAACTTACTTACACTTTTAAAAACATCTTCAGTGTATAATGGATAAAACAAACATGATACAGAACTACATCGTTGGACTTCACGAAAAAATAATGGCATTAAACGCCAAAATTCAGGCGTGACAAGCGTATGTACAATAAATCCATAATTTGGATGTAATGAAGGCACCATATGCCTTGAAATATCAAACTGAGATTCCAACAGTTTCATATCGTATCCAACTTTGCTAAAACAAAAGCAAAAACAATTTATTTTGTTGAACATCCTGTTGAAATTAATTTATCAGTAAATCAACATTTATCTCATGGACACCAGTAACACTATCTATTTTCAATGCGGTCAAATTCTAATACTCAAAAAAGGCAGTTAGAATAATTTGTAATGTTTCTTATCGCACTCCCTGTAAACCGTTTTTAAAAAACTGGGATTCCTTAACCTTCCATCACTGTATGTCCTAACCTCTTTAGGGCATACAAATAGCAATTTAAGTGTTCACCCTACAAATATTAACTATCATAATTATGATACGAGGAATAAAAATAACTTACCCCTTTATAGGGCCCCTTTATAGGGTCTGCAGGAAAACTGATGCTTACGGTTTTTTGGGACTCACAAGGTCCAGTACTGGAACATTTTAAGGAAAGGGGCACAACAATAAACAGTGTACATTACAGTGAGATGCTTACTGCCAAGCTACAGCCTGCAATTCGAAGCAAACACTGAGGACTGCTGTCAAAAGGTGTTGTGTTGTTGCACGACAACGCCCGTCCGCATACTGCTGCCCACACTGCTGAAACGCTCCAGAAACTCAATTTTGAAGTACTGGCTCATCCTCCATATTGTCCCGATCTTGCTCCTTCTGATTATCACTTGTTTGGTCCACTCAAAGAGGCATTAAGGGGCTGTCGATTTACCTTGGACGAAGCATTGAAAGAAGCGGTGCATTCCTGGCTTGCATCTCAACCAAAAACCTTCTTTTATGAGGACATCAGGAAACTTGAACAACAATGGACCAAGTGCGTTGAAAAGCAAGGGGACTATGTCGAAAAATGATGTACTTGTAAGTTTCCTTTTTGATTAGAATAAAATTTCATAACTACATTGTGGATAATAATTGTAATAACTACATTGTGGATAATAAGACTACATTGTGGATAATAATTGACTTACCCTCGTATATAGTACACTGAAACCAAATATTCAGTATAATAATGTAAAAAGAATAAAACTGTTACATAAAAGAATGATCACAATAATACGAGGGTGAATCAAATATAAACTGTAATTTTTCTATTCTATAAATAATATCTTCTAAGAGTAATGAATTTCACTATACAGCCAGGCCCTGTGGTGAATGAAGTGAAGGTGTCATTAGCAGGGTGGAAAGTAGATGCTTTCCAGAGGGCCTGGCATGCTGATAAGCATACTTTTCCACTCAGTGACAAAGACTTCGGTAAACCACAACACTCCTTGTTTTACTTAGTAAATCCTTTGGATGTTCAAACCAGCCTTTCGGCTGATGTCCTAAACAAAAATAGCATAAATAGAAGAAAAGAAATCAAGACAGCAGAAACTTACGATATAATACATACTCCACAGACAACATTTTCAGAAAGCAATACAAATGAACTTAAATGACTTTTAGGAGATGTTATCGATTCAAGAAAATCGTCTCTAATGACTTTATACTTATCCATTCCTGAGGTTAATTCCATTATATACAACACATCACCAGGGAACGCATCTCTGACTTGTAAATCACTAAAATAAAAAAAATAAAATTTGAAGCAAAAAAGCATCTGTTTTTTTCCCTTAGAATTTATATAATTACTACTGCTTAGTATTAAAGCAGAATCTCCTTTTTTAATCATTGTAACTTAACTTTCTTTATTATTAACTTAAAAAAAAATAAAGAAACTTCCCTTTTTACTATGTATATCACAAAATCATGATATTACATTAATAATTGTGTAACGGCTGTTGAAAATACTTTAAAGCCAATTTTGCACACTTCAGCTTTTTGCACTGACTGCCTTCTTTCTTAGTAGGGCAGCATAGGCCTATATATCTCACAGTTTACAACAGGGCAAAGCCAATCTAAGTGTATTTTCAGGTCAGTTTTGCCCCATCATTTTAAATCAAACACTATTAAGAATTAAGTTGAAGTCAATTAGTCTTAGCATCATGCTTGGCTGTCCTGGTCAAGGTTTTTGCACAGTTTTCCTTGACCACTTCATGTAAATGCCTCATGAGTATCCTGTTTGCCTTCTGCAAAATAGTATAATCTTCCAATTCCCTATCCCAAGCATTTTGATTGATATACAAAACTATTATTTTACATGAAAATAAATTTTAGTAATTCTTAGTTTATTATTATTATTATTTACGTTATGGCCTACAAAGGACCGCGATTTCTCAGTTTTTCTTCTGTGCTTTCCTCTTCGCCCAGTATTCTTTCATTTTCTTGGAAAAGTCACGTTTTCGTTCTTCCGACCATTTAGGTCTTGATCTTTTACTGTCCTCTTCCTGGAGCACTAGTTTGAGTTTATGTCTGAGAGGTGTTCTTTGTATGATGTCCGTCTCCGTTATCTGGAGTTTGTTGCAGTCTGTTTTTATCTCTTTGAGCCATCCATCGGGATTTTTCAATTTTTCTTTGTAGTTCAGGATTTGTTTTGAGAGCCTATGTTGTTTGAGTTTGTGCGATCCAGGAAGCTCCGACTCTTCCTTGTGTGCAAGCGTGGTTGCAAGCTCCCCAGAATCCGAAGGCTTGCTGACAGCGCTATTTCTAGCGCTGGTGGATCGTCCACCTGGGGTAGTTCTATTTTTTAGAAAAATTGCCATCGCTTTTCAGTTTTGAAACACTGAGATATGTTTCTGGTGGGCCGGACCAAAGTCCGACCGTTTGTACAACTGGGGTTGTAAGCCTAAGAGAGTTCCGCTTCAGTAAGATCCAAACCACTGGATTGCGGACCAGATCTCGTCCAGGAAAAGCAACATGGAGCACGGGCGTCGATTCCAAAGCTTTCCAAACGAACGAGGTTGTTTGCCTTTAAGAATCTTTTCCGCCACCGGAACATGATCCCCAATTCTTAGTTTATTTATTTATTAATATATTTATATATACCCTTTAGATATCCCCTTGATAATATCAATATATTCTTTTTCTATTCCAATTTCTTCCATTTCTTGACTAAATCACTGCCTATTTACAGAGTCACATGCATCCCCACCTAACGGGTACAAGATCTTGATTATGGCGAGCCTTGCATGTCCCAAAGACCCTGACAGCTATGCCAGCAGTAGTAACTTCGTATAGGGCCTCCCAGGATGGACAGAATAAAGTGTAGCGACAAGACTAAGAAGTTCTCCAAACAATAGCAGGAAAGTTGGAACTTTTTTTTTTTTTTTTTGTTTAACGTCCGACTGTTCTGCAATTACTGCTAATGCAGACGGTGAAGGATGAAATGATTTTTTGTAACGTATGAAAATATGCCGTGCCTGAATGGAACTGCTTTTAAAAATATAAAAAAGCCTTGGAACGGAATAGAAATTAGGGTACAATTGGAAACGGTAAGGGTAAATTAAATAAACTAAGTAATTACAGTAGAATCTCGGTAGTCCAGCTGTGCAGTAGTCCGGCCGTGCAGTAGTTCGGCACCTCCAATAATCCGGCCCTTAAAATATTAGGCGTAAAAGTATGAAACCTCACCCAGAACAGGTTTTGGTAAAAGATTTAAATTGAATTAGGAAAATCAGCTCGACCTAATTACAGCGGATTTAATATAATATGTATGTTTAGGATTTGATTAAAGAAATGAATAAGCAGACCTTAATTATTGTTAAATGGAATAATTTTTGGCCTTTTATCCAAAACTGAGAACTGGGTCATACTGTATACTTCATGCTGAATTGACAACAAAACATTATTCTCAGAACACGAGCACCCCCACACCGCACTAGGTGATGTCAATAGCCGATAATTATATTTAGTAAACCTTTTTTAATTAGTTAATTTAATTTAAAATCACATAGAAATCAATGCATATTAATTTTTTTGTTTAAATTTATAATTTACAGTTCCAAAATTCCAACACATCCAGTAATCCGGCACCCTCTCGGTCCCGAACAGGCCGGACTACTGAGTTCTACTGTTTTCATTAATAACATTTCATATACCTGAGTACAGCACTCCTATGAACAAAGAAAAGCTCATGTGGAAATAATGTGCCAACTTTAGGCATAACTCTCTGTAATAAACAAAATTTAAAAAACATTTTCTTAAAAATAGTTCAACAAGTTATTAATCTTTAATAAAATTCTTTTCTAGATAAAAATACAATTGGTCACCACTTTGGTATAAAGTTGTGTCCAAGATTCTAGACTACCACGACTAGACTGTCTTGGTGTTACTGCTCAATAACAATAATACCAAAAAAAACTTAAAAAAATTTCCTATAAAAATATATAATTTCTGTCTTCATATAATACTAGTATGAGTAACATGGATAGGGTTTTTAAAATTAAAAAAAAAACCCAATTAGGTGTATGGTGGGAGCTAACCAGCTCAACCCATGCAGGCCACTATTTAAGGAGATTAAATTGCTTACAGTTCCCTCATGATCATGTATGTACAGTGCTGGAAGTCATCTTCTGTCATTCTTCTGTCAAAAAACGTACCGTTTTCTCTTTTACAGCTTCCACAGACTCAAATCTTGTCCCTTTTAATGCAGATTTCACCTTAGGAAGGACAAATCATGGCTTCTCCACCATGACAATGCACCAGCTCATTTCAGGTTATCTGTCAAGAGGTTGCTAGTCAAGTACAGCATCTCAGTGTTAGAACATCTACCTTATTCACCAGATCTTGCACCATGTGACTTCTACCTGTTCCCTAAGGTGAAATCTGAATTAAAAGGGACAAAATTTGAGTCTGTGGAAGCTGTAAAAGAGAAAGCGGCACGTATCCTGAAGGAGCTGACACAAGATGACTTCCAGCACTGTTTCCAACAATGGAAAATTCGCATGGAGTGTTGTAGGGATAGAGAAGGAGTGTATATTGAAGGTGACAGTAAGTGATTATGTATAAAATAAAAATATAATTTTTTACAATGTCAGTCTCGTTATTTAATAGCCACATCTCGTATTTAAATTCACATCGACAGCTTGGTCAATAGCAACCACTGTGGGTTTTGGTACCTTAACGGTGGTTTTAATGTGTTAAAATTTCCAGATTCTAGCCAGGAATCTAACCTGAGACCTTTCGCTTTGCAGGCCAGCACGCTAGTCACTACGTCACGGAGGCAGTTTCAAAATACATAATTCCATTAAATTTTGTTTAAAAGGGTTTTTTTTGTAAATGTTCGGTTATCCAGACGTTGGCACTTTATGGATGTCTTACGGACATCCGGTAAACCGGATATTGTTGCTACATAAAATATATCGACGTCCTGTTTTCCGGACATTGGTACTGAAAGGGTTAACCCATCACTATAGAAAATGCAAACAGTAAAATTGTGAACTTACATTAAAATGAGTTAGAAGAGGAGGCAAAGGCATGTCTGTAGGTAAACTTATTAAACAGTATTCATAAGTCTCAGCTGCTTCAAAAATCGCTTCAAGAAAATCATAACCAAGTCTGGAAATAAAATTAATCTGGATGACAATAATATTACTCTTATTATAATTGAAATTTCTCATGACCAAGACTGTTTAAAATTATATGAATGATTCATATACAATAATTTATAATAATTTTATAATTATTATAAAATTCACATGTAAATTAACAAGTTAAAATTATGTATTTATTTTTCAATTTTGACAGTTTGTTTTATCATTTAAAATTATTGTAACAATTAGCTGTCTCTGAAAATGAAATGTTGCTTAAGGATTTAGGTATTTAACAGGTTGACTCCAAAGACAGTTTTTGCAATTTTGCTTAAAAAACCAATATCTATTTTATGGTTCCTTTGCTTTTTTTAATTAATTTTCTTTCAAGTCTAGAGAATTTTTGGCGCTATTTTTTAGGTGAGAGACTTATCAGGTACTCAAGAGTAAAAAAATCAATTTACTGTGAAAGACTAATATGTGTCTCACTGAAATTTTACTTGTACGAGGTCTGTCCAATAAATACGCAAACTTGTGCAAGCTAGCGCCCATGACGCGGACTATAGTCCCACCCACTGGCGGCACTAGTTGCCTGATTCCCAATGAGCCGCCAGTGCTTGGCGGATCGTCGAACTGTGCATATGGTGCTAGTTATGTTGGTTTCTGTTGTCCTTGTTTTTACTGCTTGTCGAAAATGGAAACTGACGAAATCAGAGAGCAACGAATCAATATCAAGTTTTTGGTGAAGTGCAGTAAAAGTTATGAAGAAATTACTGAAATATTTACAGCTGTTTACGATGATAATGCTCTGAAGAAAACATCAGTTTTCACGCGGATTAAGCGTTTTAAAGATGGCCGACAAGATGCCACGGATGATGCAAGGCCGGGACGACCTTCAACCACCTGTGTTGGACAACAACATTGATCATGTGCGGTCCCTTGTCCTTACTGATTATCGAAAAACTGTCCGATTGATAGCTGATGAACTGAATCTAGGAAAATCAACAGTGCACACTATTTTAACCGAACATTATTTGTGAAGGTGATGGATGGATCCTTCACCATGACAATGCACCTGCACATTCAGCATTGATTGTTCGCCAGTTTCTGGCAAAAAATTCAATCACCATCCTTGATCATCCTTCTTATTCGCCAGATATCACCCCCTGCGACTTTTTCCTATTCCCAAAATGCAAAAATGTGATGAGGGGACATCACTGGGAAGATTGGTACACAATAAAGCAAGAAACGACGAGAACACTAAAAAGCCTAACTGCTGAGGACTTCCAAGGGTGCTTTAAACAGTGAAAAAGAAAATGGAATAAGTGCTTAGCAACAAATGGAGAGTACTTTGAAGGGGACAAAATTGATGTAGCAAAATAAAGTTTTTATGGGCTCAGTTCGCATATTTATTGGACAGACCTCGTATTTCTATAAAATATTACATGTATTTATAAATTATTTAATTTAGGCTATTATTTAAAAAAACTATGTAAATATCAATGATACGGCTCTCTATAAAGCAGTTGTTTGGTGAGTGCCAGTTGAGTACCAGTTGTCTACCTAAAGGCACTGACCAGAGTCAACTTTTACAATGCAAAAAATATTGTAATATGAAAACCATAAAAAAATTAAAAGATAAAATTATTTTTCATTATATAATATTATTACCATGTTTAATAATGCAATAATAAACTATAATAATAGTCAATATTATGTAATAATAATAATAATAATAATAAGCGGTCAAGTTCACCAACTCATTTTTGACTCAATCGGATCAAGTAGATCACGAACCATGGTTAGGGAAATGTTTTTTTAACTCATTTGTAACAGCTCAGTATATGATTTAATGCAAACAAGTATCCAATCCGTCTCACGATTCTAATAAAACCACTATTACATGAGAGACGAATCAGTCTCTCAAAAGTAAACCTCATGTCTCACATCAAACTCAAGAACTGCTGACAGATTTTGGCTGGACTGTTGTACCCCACCCCCTACAGCCCGGACCTAGCCTTAAGTGATTATCACTTATTCCCAATATTAAAGGAACACTTGGGTGGCCTACGCTTCAGTACCGATGATGAAGTCAAGGAAGAGCTTACTCAATTCCTCAAAGGATTGGCGGCAGAATTCTACAACATGGGGATAGAAAAGTTGGAGCAACGTCTGCAAAAGTGTTTGGACAGAAACAGCAATTATGTAGAAAAATAGCGTAAGTTTTAAGCTTTAAATTGATGTATAAGATAAAAAATATAGCTGTCTATTTTTAAAAATCATGGGAACCTTATTTTATGAATGACCCTCGTAATATGAAAACCATAAAAAAATTGAAAGATAAAATGATTTTTCATTATATAATATTAAAACATGTTTAATAATGCAATAATAACCTATAATAATAGTCAATATTATGTAATAGTAATAATAAGCTGTCATGTTCACCAACTCATTTTTGACTCAATCGGATCAAGTAAATCACGAACCATGATTAGGGAAATGTTTTTTTAACTCATTTTTAACAGCTCAGTATATGATTCAATGCAAACGAGCATCCAATCCAACGATTCTAATAAAAACACTATTACATGAGAGACAGATCAGTCTCTCAAAAGTAAAATTTACAGATCTGGTTAGAGACGTATAAGTGTCTCATAGGAGTCAACCTGTTAAAATAATACTAAATTTGCTTCCAAAAAAAACAAATTTTCAAAATAATTTTAGATGATAAAACAAATCTCAAAATTAAAAAATAATTAACTTTTTTTAATACATCCAATTTAAACAATAAAAACATTTTACCGCTGATGGATTTGACCAACCTATCTTTACATCTCCGAACCACAACGTTACCATTACTCCTGACATAACAATGTAGAAGTTGATAGAATTTACATTACTTAAATGGAAAACAGTAACAAATTTGTATATTACTGTATTGAAGCTAAAATACAGCTTAAAATGTATAAAAATTGATATTTTTAAAAAAGTCTAAACATTTTATAATGATTCCTGACTATAACAAGTCTTCATTTATTCATGGGAAGAAAATATTAACAAACTAATGAAAATCAATGCTTTCCCTACGGTTCAAATTCTGTGTGACAACTGGTATATAGTACGCCATATGCTCTGGATAGTTCGACATTTCAATACTTCAACAACCTCTAAGTTCATAAAGTGTCAAACTATCAAAGTTCTACTGAATTATTATTATTGTTTACCTGATATCAGTACCATCTCCCATCATGTATATTTCAATGATTACGGCATTGGATACACCTTTAAACTCCGCTGGTACTGGCGGTGGATTAAATGTGATTGGAGGTGGAACACCAACTGCAAACAAAAAAAATCTGGTGTGAAATACTCACACGTCTTTCTCTTGCCGATGAAAATAATGAACAATATAACCTAACATTAGTAATAAAACATTATAAACAAACAAAAAACTAACCTCAAAAAATATAACCTAATTTTAATCATGAGTGAATGATGCAAAATGAAAATCAACCCAGTTTGGCTTAAAAGTAAGGAAAATCACTCTTTCACGCTAAACTAGGCTCTGTAGAGAAAAATCTTAAAAAAATAAAAGTTGTAGATCTTTTAAAATCCTATAAATTTGATTATATAAACTTTCCTCGTAAAATGCATACTAAGGCCGACATTTTAAAAAATTCATTTTTTTTACAAATTTTCATGAAAAAAACAGAAAATCACTTATTACCATTAAACTAAGCATTGCACAAGAAATGTTTGAAATAAAAGTTGTAGATTTTTAAATAGTCTACAACTTTAATTAAATACGCCCTAAAAAAACCATTTTTTTTCGAGAGAACAGCCTCCCCAGAATTTTAGCACACATGGCGTCTACCCTACTATGTAGAGCATTAAAATATAGTAAAGGAGGCGATTTTAAGAAAATCGTAGTAGTATTTTTTTTTTTCAATTTTTTGAGAAAATCGCAAAAAAGTGAAAAATGACATGAATAAACTACTACTTCTTACTACTACTTAGTAGTTTTTTTTTCAATTTTTTGAGAAAATCGCAAAAAAGTGAAAAATGACATGAATAAACTACTACTTCTGGTTGAGGGATTTTGATGAAAATGTTTGAGTCAGGTTCTCTAGTGGTAACTAACTTAAGTTTCAAGTTTCAACTTCGTATGATGTTCCGTTCTTGAGATATTTTCACACACGCATGCACACACACACACACACACACACACACACACACACCAAACGCTAAAAACATGTCTTTTGGATTCAGGGGATCTGGAAACGTATATATCTGATGAAAAATCAATTTTGAAAAATCGACATGAAAACAATACTTTCCTTCCTATACAATTATATCGGCAAAAGAAAATAATATAATAAAATTTATCAACTAGATAATTATAATCTTTACTGACATCTATAACAAAATATATTTTTGTAAGATAATGCATTAGTTTAGGATAAAAAAGAAGAAATGTATGCTATTCCATGGCAAACATGGAAAATTAGAATAAAATCTTTAAAACAGTCATAAATGGCCAGCATGGTACATAAGTATTGCATTTAACTCCCAGTAGTAAAAGTGTTAACAAGACCTCCATCACAACTTCTCTTTTACTTGTCGAGGTGGCAGGTTGAAATCGCCAACATTCCGTCTTTATCTTATGGTCTCGAGTTTGAGGATATGAAATCTAATAAAGATTTTCTCAAGCCCTTCTTTCACTTCTTGGCTCTGTGGGAGTTTTACAAAGTAAAAGGTGGGTCATATCTACAAGTAGTAAACAATTATTAATATTCAAAAATAAATCTTTATAATGCATCCTGTAGTTTGAAATTAATTCTATTTCATATAATGAATTTATATAATAATTTCACCAACCTTCTTTTTAAACTGTGTCACCTTTATTTTTATTCTTACTTACACGTGTTTCGGTGGATCCACCATCATCAGAGCAAATAAAAAAAATGAAACTAAAAAAAAAAAAAATTTTATCTCACTTATTTAGAAAAAACAGAAAATGATATACATCTTCAAATGAAGATGTATCATTTACTGTAAATTTTAAATAAGTGAGATCATAATTTTTTTTTTAGTTTCAATTTTTTATTTGCTCTGATAATGGTGGATCCACCGAAACACGTGTAAGTAAGAATAAAAATAAAGGTGACGCAGTTTAAAAAGAAGGTTGGTGAAATTATTATATAAATTCATTATATGAAATAGAAATTAATACTTTGCATGCTAAGCACGTAATTTTACGGAACGGTGATACGTTTACAGCTTGCGATCACGTAATTTTACGGAATTTGTATTTACATGGTTATACTATGTAGTAATAGCACGTTCTTATACGGAATTCGATCATTTATTCTGAATTTACGTACATTTTAGTACAGAAGTACTCTGTTAAAGCGCTAGTACGTTAGTGTTTTATTTACTTATAATGAAACCCTGTTGGAACAGTGCATAGTGAGGATATACACATGAGTTTTGTTTTTCACAAAAGAAATTTTTGTATTTAGTTTGTTTTTTTTTAAATTCAATAACACAGTTTTGTTTATAAAGTATTATAAATGTGTATAATATAGGTGATTCAAAAAGAGCGCCGGTTTTTAAACGGCTGGTAAATTTTTGTTTATTTTGGCAACATTATTTGATTACATTTCTATTTTGGAGAACATTCCGATTGACGATTCAGTTGTAGTTTCTCTTGTTCGCAGTGTAGTACTCTCGCAGTCTGTGTCTAACCATGGAGAAGTTTACTATTGCACAACGAGTGTTAATCGTCAAAACATTTTACCAGAGTGGAGAGAGTTATGCGGCTACTGTCAGGCGACTTCACGGTACTCTAGGACGTAATGAAGCACCGAATGAATCAACAGTTCGCAGGCTCATGAAAAAGTTTTTTGAGACGGGTTCAACAGTCGCCCTTAAAAGTTCTGGACGTCGTCGTTCTGGCCGAACTGAGCAGAACGTTGCCTTGGTTCGTGACAGTGTGGCTGTTAACCCAGCAAATTAGGGAGTTTTTGTGGCGTCATTTAGATGGAATGGACATTGACGAGTTGTGGTTTCAGCAGGATGGTGCCACCGGTCACGCTGCACGAGAAACAATTTTGTTGCTCCGTGAACGGTTCCAGGATCGCATCATTTCTCGTAATTCCGACCATCAATGGCTACCAAGGTCGTGTGACTTGACGCCTTGTGACTTTCCTCTTTGGGGTCATCTGAAGTCATTGGTGTATGCCAATAAACCCCGAAACATCAATGACTAAAAGGAGGAAATTCGACGGGTTATCGGACAAATGGAAGTCGAAACTTGTCGTGCAGTAATATCCAATTTCATGGACAGAGTTGATGCGTGCCAGCGCAGTAGAGGAGGACACATGCATGACATCATTTTTCATACATGAAATCGGAAGGAAAGATGAACTTGTTGATGTATTTATTTTCAGTTTTTCAATAAAATAAATCTCTTAATTTGATATATCAAAACCGGCGCTCTTTTTGAATCACCCTATAGTTTTTTAGTGTATAAAATTGTGTAATAGTTCAAATAAATTGTTTAAACAACATGCGAAATGCAGTGGAAAAATTCAATTTTCTAAAAAATGTGTTATGAAAAAAATGATAGTTTTATTATTTTATTAGTACAATTTAACAACTTATAGTACACCAATGAAAACTAGAAGATTTGATGTTTCCAGCCATATTAGTTTCATCTTAATACTTCTTATAATGTTATTTTTACAATATTTCAAATATAGACAAAAATGGCCAGCATTCTATAAACATCCACGTTTTTGTCCCTAGCACTCAAAGCGTTAATATTATTTAGGTTAACTTATTAATACTTACAAGGTAAAACTTTTAAATCATTTTTTCCACTCCCATGAACTAATAAGTCACCTTCAACAACATTACCACCTGGGCAAAGATTAATCTGATTAACTATGCTTTGCGTTTGAAAACATAAACCAGGACTAACAATCGGAGGTAACGCAAAAGTTTGTGCATCTAACTCAAATATTTCAAAATCTTCAGAGAGTAAAGATTCTGAACTCATTTGTTTTTTCTCCGACTCTTGGTCTTCACTTGCCAAAGAAAGTTGTTCACCTACTTCCCTGAAAAACAAAAAATTAAATTTTAAATACCAAATTTATCATATACAATATGGATTACAACCCTAGCCCAGTCATCGGCAAAGTACGGCCCTTCGACCAAATGCGACCCCCAGGCTAATCTAATCCAGCCTGTGACATGGTTCTGAATCACCAACTTGTTAATTTTTTTTTTTGTGTACCTAGGAGAGAATAACAGTTCCTTTCTGAGTGTGTTACAAGGTGTGGCTATTAAATAAATAGACTGACGTAAAAAATTTTATTTTTATTTTATACATAATCACTTATTATCACCTTCAATATATACTCCTTCTCTATCCCTACAACACTCCATGCGAATTTTCCATTGTTGGAAACAGTGCTGAAAGTCGTCTTCTGTCAGCTCCTTCAGAACACGTGCCATTTTCTCTTTTACAGCTTCCACAGGCTCAAATCTTGTTCCTTTTAATGCAGATTTCACCTTAGGGAACAGGTAGAAGTCACATGGTGCAAGATCTGGTGAATAAGGTGGATGTTATAACACTGAGATGCTGTACTTGGCTAGGAACCTCTTGACAGATCACGCAGAATGAGCTGGCGCATTGCCTTGGTGGAGAACCCATGATTTTTCCTTCCACATTTCGGGGCATTTTTCCTTACTCTTTGACATAGTTTAGAAAGTACCTTAAGGTAGTAATATTGATTAATTGTTTGACCTTCAGAAACCCAGAGAAGGTTCACAATCCCATGGATATAAAAAACCAATCATCATTGCTTTAAATTTTGACTTGCTCATTCAAGCTTTTTTGGCTCTCGGTGAAGTTCGGTTCTTCCAGTGCATGGATTGGCGCTTTGTTTCCCGATCATAAGTAAAAAACTACGTTTCATCACATGTTATTATCTTCTACCTGTTCCCTAAGGTGAAATCTGCATTAAAAGGGACAAGATTTAAATCTGTGGAAGCTGTAAAAGAGAAAACGATACATGTCCTGAAGGAGCTGACAGAAGATGACTTCCAGCACTGTTTCGAACAATGGAAAATTTGCATGGAGCGTTGTAGGGATAGAGAAGGAGTATATATTGAAGGTGACAATAAGTGATTATGTATAAAATTAAAATTAAATTTTTTACAACATCAGTCTCGTTATTTAATAGCCACACCTCGTATATCACTTCTGTATCGTATCGCATTGTATTCCTTCTAAATTAGAAAAACCAGAATTGCAGCTCCAACTGATTGAGTTACAAGGTAGCTTTGAATTGAAGCAGTTATTTCTTAACATTTCATAAGTAGAGACCTACATGCCTCTATCAAAATCAAGCTTCCCAAATTTGAGATCTCATCCTCAGAAGATAACTGCCATGTTTGCATCATCCTACATCTGCGAACAATTGTTTTCCACAATAAAGCTTAGCCAAAATAGTGTTAAAAACAGATTGACAGACCACCGTTTACATTCACTTCTCAGAGGCAGCTCATCCCAGTTTCAACTAGATTCTGAAGAAATTTTAGAGGCACATTCACAGTTTGACTTGTCACATAATCTGTCCTACTTATCTAACCAATAATCCAGTTTCGTAAATTTTGTCATAAATTTTCTACCATTCATTATAGCATATTGTTACAATGAATCAATGAAAAATCCAAAAATAAAGTTGTATAATCTATCTAGAGCAGTGTTTCCCAAACTTTTTTTTCTTGCAGCACACGACAAAAAAAACGGCCAATAGCCGCGGCACACCTATTACTTTATGCCATTGATTAAGCTTAAGTAGGCTACTTGATATAAACGTAGACTACTTATATCATACTTATACGAGGCGTATTTTTAAAGTAAGTACCGTTTGAAAATAAAAAAAAAAATAAAAGGAAATTTGCAAAAACTCATTTTATTTTCAGAATCTACATACTTTTATCTATTTTCTACATAGTTTCCAAGTTTTTGTAAACACTTATCATATCGCACAACTAAATTTTGGAAACCTTCTTCATAAAAACTTGCCGCCTGCTGTGATAACCAAGAATTCACGGCCGTTTTCAATTCGTCGTCATCGTCATAACGGCTGCCGCCCAAGTGATGTTTCAGATGACGGAAGAGATGAAAGTTGCTCGGTGCAAGGTCAGGGTTGTAGGGTGGGTGGTCCAAAACTTCCCAGCCAAAAGAGTCCAATGCAGCTCGGGTCTGAGCGGCAGTGTGAGGGCTTGCATTATCGTGCAGAAACAAAATTCTTTTTGTGAGCATGCCACGTCTCTTGTTTCGATTCGGGAGTGAAATGCGAAATCCACGTTTCGTCTCCAGTTACGATCCGACTCAGGATGTCGTCACCATTTTCGTCATAACGTGTCAGAAAATTCAAGGAACCCTCGAGTCTTTTGTGTTTGTGCTCCTCCGTCAGGAGTTTAGGGACCCAACGCGAGCTCAGTTTCTTAAAGTTTAATTTTTCATTAACAATTTTGTAAATCACAGACCTCGAAACGTCGGGAAATTCGTCATCTGAAACATCACTTGGGCGGCAACCGTTATGACGATGACGACGATTTGAAAACGGCCGTGAATTCTTGGTTATCACAGCAGGCGGCAAGTTTTTATGAAGAAGGTTTCCAAAATTTAGTTGTGCGATATGATAAGGGTTTACAAAAACTTGGAAACTATGTAGAAAAATAGATAAAAGTATGTAGATTCCGAAAATAAAATTAGTTTTTGCAAATTTCCTTTTATTTTTTTTTTATTTTCAAACGGTACTTACTTTAAAAATACGCCTCGTACATACTTACTTATAGTCATCGGCTAGGCATTATTTTGTTGATTTAATTTAATTTAAATTTAATTTAATTTTTTTTCCTTGAGTTCCGCGGCTCACTTGGCCGGCCTCGCGGCACACTGGTGTGCCGCGGCACACAGTTTGGGATACTCTGATCTAGAGTCTGTCTACGCTAAGAGTACTCCGACGTAGGCAACCAGCAACACAAGTGAGCATGCGCATTAATTTAAAATACGCACAGCATGATCAAAAACAAAATTCCATACAACACTAATTATTAACTCTAAGCTTAATATAATAAAAACATGTTCAATTCATTTAATAGAAAATGTTTTATAAATCGAACATTAATTTACCATTAATAACTAAAATCTTACTATTGTTATTTTTCGTTACATTATTTACTAATATTATATTATTATTTATGATTAGTAGGTTTTTATTATAGACTCAGTTTTATTTTATTTTCGGTCACAAGTAATGTAAGACTAATGCGCTTGAATTATAACAGGAGAGAGTAAACAATTCCAAAGATTCGTTGTTTGTCATTTCAGATTGTTTATTTCATATCATTAAAATAATTAATATCTGTGACTAGTTTAATACAACTGTTTGCACTTTTCCGTGTTTAACTCATTTTTAGTTTCATCAGTTATCTTTTGGAATTGTATCGGTTCGTTTCGATTTTCTTCGTAGATTGCAGTTGATGAGTTTTGTACGCTGTGTTTTTTTAACATACATGATAGTGAATGTGTTGAGTTTTTGAAATATAAAAGCGGTAAACATTAAAAAGTAGAAGAAAATTGTTTTGTAAATGTAATGGTTAAAATAATGAATTAAGGAGTCTTTATGAAACTGCACTAATTTCAAGCAATCAGAAAGGAATAATTGAAAATGCTTAAAGGATAACGTTTACTTTAACTGGATGTAGATATTTTTATGATGGAACATAGAGCAAGATAATATTGTCAGGGGGAGAGGTAGATACGCGCCAACTAGTGTAAAACTTTCGTTTGCAACCTATAGGCGCTTGCCTCGCGCGGAGTACTCTTACAGTAGATGGACTATACACACGGTTTTTTTATTTTAATGGCTTTATTTAAAAGTACATCTCCTTGCAAAGATGACTCCAGGAGGAAGAAGATGATGTTTCCGAAGGTCGATCTGGCGCTGTAATCATCATTGACTGGACTGTCATCACCTGCAGCCGCGCACAATACCTACTGCAAACCTTTATCATGTGTTTCGGCAATCGGATACCATAAAAGCAGCATTGACAACTCTGCAGGAGAAAAGATGATGTCTTTTCTAGACAAGACCCCTTGGCAACCGTCAGGGCAGCTCCCACTACCAAAACCACTCTCAGCCATCACCCTGGCAAAACACCAACCAGTCATTTTGAGGGCCACCAAATTGCTAAGGTTTCAAAATGCCATCCTGTGGTGACATTTAACCCACTCAAATTTATTTTCATTATAATAAATAAAAACTACATACTTTTGAGTAACTTCACTGATATCAACTGTAACAGAAGCAGGTACATTTATAGGAACTTTATCAATAACTGCTTCGTTTGTCAGTCTAGGAAGAAAATCCCCAGCGTGCGGTTTACGAAATCCATTTACCATTTCCACTTCAAAATACTGCTCAATTGTTTCATAGCAAAGACTTTTACTCAGAAGCATGAATCCAACACAGTTATTATCAACCTATGAACAACAAAATAGAATAAATTTTATTGTAATGTACCTACGTTACATTGTTGTTTAGGTCATCAGCTGAAAGGCTGGTTTGAACCTGTAGAGGTTTTACTAAGTAAAACTAGGAATGAGGTGGTTGACAATTGCCTTCCTCACAGAATGGAAAACTACACTTCTCAGCATGCAGGGCCCTCTGAAAAGCACATATTTTCCACTCTGCAAATAACACCTTCACTTCATTCACCACAGGGTCTGGCTGTATAATGAAATTCATTACTTTCAGAGGAGATAACTCTGATTAGTGTCTTTTAAACCTCTACCTCTTTTGCTCTTAAATGATTCAGTCATTTAATTGGCTGACCAATGATAAGAAACAGAACTATTTATTTTAGCCCTGCAATGAACAGATTGAGTGTAAATAATTTGACACTCCACCAGCCTGTTATGGGCAGCTACGTTACATACAAGAAGATAAAAAATTTGGAGTAGGAAATAGGAAGGTTTTTCTAGTGCAAAGTTGAAGATTCCATTAGGCTATGGACTCTCAAATTCTTTTGCCAACCACTTTTTTAAATTTCTTTCTGTTTTAAGTTATAAGACCTTTGATGCAAACTGGACTTTAATACATTTAGTTGTTTACTTTTTAAAAGAAGATTAATTTTAATCAATATATTTAAAAATTTTATCAAATAAAGTAGGCAAGACTGCTCCAGATATAAGAATCGACTATTCCTTATCTACCATGGTAGAAGTAGGAAGTTTTTAAATTTTGTGGAAAATATTTTAAAAAATTTTAATTTACTAAAGATGTGTACAAGATACACGAAAGCACTATAAACATTGGTAAGAGTTTTCTGTTACCATATTCTGGTGGTTAATATATATTTCAATTTAAATAATTATGTTTTTATTTTTACATCGGGTCTAAGTAATTTAATCAGTTTTGTTTGTTATATTCTCGTACAAAGGAAAATATCATTCTCATCCTAAAAAAAGACCATCTCTATGAGATGTCAAACCAAGGACCATTATCCTTACAGAACTTCATGAACAATTTTTTTTTTTGAGGCTAAACGCCAACTGACCAATTAACAGGCCTACTTGTAGGCTATAATCGTATCGTTTTGTTCTCTATTATAATATTTTTGACTATTTAAAATACTGTAGATTTATAAACTTATTATTATGTGGGGGCCGGCCGCGTTGGCGATGTTGGTAACGTGCTCGCCTCTCATCACGCGGTCTTGGGTTCGAATCCCACTCGGGCATGGCATTTTTTCATACGTTACAAAAATTCATTTCATCCTTCACCGTCTGCATTAGCAGCAATGCAAAACAGTCGGACGTTAAAAAAAAAAAAAAAAAAAAAAAAAAAAAAAAAAATATTATGTGGGGTCATAAACGTACATAAAGAAATTGTAGCATTATAGCAGCACTGAAGCCAACAAAATTATTGATGTATAAACTTATTTTTTATAAACTTATTTTTATAAACTTATTTTTTAAATTATTGATGTATCAATTATTGATTTATAAGCTTATTATTATGTGGGGTCATAAACGTACATAAAGAAATTGTAGCATTATAGCAGCACTGAAGGCAACAAAATTATTGATGTAGACAAAACTTTTATTTCTGGGCGACTCGAAAATAATAAACAGCATTTCGTATTTTATATTTTCATTTTGCTTTTATATTTTGATATACAGTCATAACAAACTTATTACATCATATACTATCGGCCTTACAATGTTTATACCAAACTTTGTTTTTTACTTTCTCTTGCCTATATGAATATATAGGAAGGAAAGTATTGTTTTCATGTCGATTTTAAGAAATCGAGTTTTCACTGGATCTACATGTTTTCATACCCCCTGAACCCAAAAAACATGTTTTTAGCGATTGGTGTGTGTGTGTGTGTGTGTGTGTGTGTGTGTGTGTGTGCGCGCGCGTGTGTGTGTGTGTGTGTGTGTGTGAGTGTGTGAACAGAATATCTCAAGAACGGAACGTTGTACGAACTTGAAACTTGAAACTTAAGTTACAAACCACTACCGGACCCGACACGAACATTTTCATCAAAATCGGTCAACCGGAATTAGTAGTTTATTCGTGTAATTTTTCACTTTTTTGCGATTTTCTCAAAAATTGGTTCAACGATTTTTTTTAGAATCGCCTGGTTTACTAAATTTTTTATTCTCTACAAGATAGGGTAGGCACCATGTTTGCTGAAATTCTTGGTGAGGCTGTTTTTACGTAAAAAAAAGTGTTTTTTAAAGATTACGGCTTTAATATGTATTGTAGCGCAAAAATTTATATAAAAAAAAATGTAGAGAATTTAAAATTCTACAACTTTTATTTCAAACATTTTGTTGTATAATGCTTAGTTTAGCGGTAATTAGTGATTTTCTGTTTTTTCTCATGAAAACGTGTGAAAAATCAATTTTTTTAAGATTTCGGCCTTAGTATACGTTTTATGACAAAAGTGTATATAATCAAATTTATAGAAAATTAAAAGATCTACAACTTTTATTTAGAGCATTTTTCTATACAGAGAGTAGTTTAGTGTGAAAGAGTGATTTTCCGTATTTTTAAGCCAAACTGAGGTTGATTTTCATTTTGCGTCTTTCATATATGATTAAAATTAGGTTATGTTTATTGAGGTTAGTTTTTTGTTTATTTCTAATGTTTTATTACTAATTTTAGGTTTATTGTTAATTATTTGCACTGGCAAGAGAAAGTTGTGTGAGTGTTTCACACCAGATTTTTTTACGTAATTTTGAATCCATGCAATTTAATTATTTATTTGAAAAGCTTTATCAACATTAACCCATTCCCTGCCATGATCCCCATTTGGGGATTGTTGTCTTAAATCTCTGCAAGTTGGTAGTACTGCCTATTTTTTGTCAGCTGATGTTCTGGGTAATTTAGTTGAGGTCTATTCTTCTGATTGGTTGCCTTTATTTGAATAAAACTTACTTGGTTTTCTTATTATTTGGATCTGAAATGAAAATTGATGGGAACGTTGCGCTTTTTAAAAATATGATAATTTGATTTTAAAAAATTGTCATTATTTTTATAACTTTTCTATTGAATATGATATATGACTTGGATTAGTAGTTTCTCTATAGGTTAGGTTGGCTGGTTTAGTCAAAAGGTTACTACTCTCAATTATTTTAGCCTTTATTGTGTGATACCCATTTGGGGATCGGGGCTGATGACATGTTATTTTACACACATGTTATCAAACTAACATTTTGTTTTCCTTGCAGAAACAATGTCTGTAAGACAATTTCTTTCACTTGCTGAACTAGAATATGTTACAAATGACCACTAATTCTTAGATCAGTCGGACGGACAAGGCCCAATAGGTGTAATTGAGCTTCCTTCAAACAATGTAG
This sequence comes from Catonia carolina, assembly GCA_035578175.1. Lineage (NCBI taxonomy): Eukaryota > Metazoa > Arthropoda > Insecta > Hemiptera > Achilidae > Catonia > Catonia carolina. Next base: position 12,891,875 of record JAQMRL010000006.1, on the reverse strand, counting down.
ATGCTGTATCTGATCGTGAAGAAATAGATGAAAATATTTTGGAAGATACATACATATCCAAATAATGTTCCAGGAAAAGTTAAATTACACTCCAATAATTCTGATTCACAAAACCTGGATCATAGCTCACCTTTAGTGAATCGAAATATAGGGGAAATCTCGGTTCAAAACTGAAACTTCATTCAGATTGGAAAAAAGTCAACCTTGAGTTTGATGTAAATGAACCTGATTTTAGTGGAATTGACTTACCGAAGGAAAATATGAAAACGGTAAGCATAAAAATTGAATGTTGAAGTATTCGAGATGATATTTGACGAAGATGCAATGATCCATGTAGTTCAGCAAAGTGTCTACGCTGCAAAAAATAATCGTCATGGTTATATATTTTCAGTAGACTGCTTCACAAAAAATTCCTTGGGTTCCTTTTGCTAACTGGTTACCATTCACTGTCGCAAGAACATATGTATTGGAACGAAGATGAGGATCTATACGGGGGGGAAAACGATACGTTTTGGATTCAATCAGTGGGTTATGTGTTGCGCTGCAAGTGGTTACTGTTTCCATACACAGTTAACGGAGGAAAGGATGATTTTCAATGTAAAGTGAAAGGACTTTGTGCTTCAGACATTATGAAGTATATTTCAGTAATTGACAAGCCAGAAGAACATTCAGTTTACTTTAATAATTTTTTTAACAATATTATGAACTGATGAATACCTTAAAAGTAAAAACCGTAGCAGCTACTGATACAACACGGTACAATAGAATGTACTTCTGCCCTATCAAGGGAGGTAATGAGATGAAAAAAGAAAATCTGTGTGTATATATACAGATTTGAAAAATAAAATAATTGGAGTAGCGTGGAAAGACAATAATGTAGTTAAAATTTTGTCCAATTTTTTGTAATTTTGTAGAAAATTTTTTAAAAAGTATCACCAAAAACTATAATTTTTCTGTTATTTATTATGCATTATATGAATTTATTATGCAAATCTAAGTAAATAACATTTTAGGAATAAAATTTGAGCATTATTATTGAATATAACTTTTTAAAATTAATTCACAGAATCTGCCACGAACCCCAAATGGGACTTCACACAAAATGTTACATATATTTATTATTTTTAACAGAAACACTGTAAAACCAATTTTTACCTGTCTTGTACACTAAAATCAAAGTATTAAAGCCAAAAAAGAGAAGAAAAAAAATTTGGCAGTTAATGGGTTAATCATACGGTGTGAAATAAAATTAAATTTCAATCTAGTTTTATTTTTTTTATGAAATATAAACTTTACAAGTAATAAAACATACGTGCAGTAGTTCTCTACAATCAAATACTAGTATTTAAAATTAACTTATAAGTTAATTTTTAAACATGAAAATAGAGCAGTTTGAAATTTTTCTTTTTTTAATTTGAATTTTTTTTAACGCATACGTTCCAAATATATTATATTAATTGATGTGTATCAGATATTATAGGTGGGGTACATTTTTTGAGCGTAAAGGGTGAAGTAAACTTTAAAGTAAGGTATAAGTTTCAAATCAAAAAGAGCAGTAAGAGACGAGAAATTGCTTAACTGGTGGGAGGGGCAAGGTGAGGAAGTGGCGAAGTACACAGCAAACTCCCACCCACCTAAATTTATCGTGGATATTATAGTCAGAATTATTTCCTCTGAGAGTAATGAATTTCATTATACAGCCAGACCCTGTGGTGAATAAAGTGAAATTGTCATTTGCAGGGTGGAAAGTAGATGCTTTTCAGAGGGCCCAGGATGCTGATAAGTGCATACTTTGCCACACAGTGAGGAAGGCAATGGTAAACCACCTTACTCTTCGTTTTACTTAGTAAAGCCTCTAGAGGTTTAAACCAGCAATTCGGCTGATGACCTAAACAACAACTTTTTTGTGTAGATTACGAATTCAAAAACTGTTTGTTGCTATAGTCATTTGAGTCACAAGTTTGCCCTTGTTTGCAACGGGGGGTAAAGGGGGAACAACATCAGTGCACATGTGCGACTGCTTTAATTTCAGTACATAAACATAACAACTTATACTATACCCAGATCCTATTCAGTATATCGCGGAACCTTTTGTAGGTTAACGGTACGAATATAACTGTTAGTTACCGTATACAGAAATGTTAGTTTCTCAAAAATGTGGGCAGACTGTTCACAGTGCTGAACGAAATCTAATATGCAGTGTAATAAAATGCTGTTAAGTTGAAACTAAACAAAAATCCCTTTCAATGCCTCTTAACAAAAGCCATGAGCGAGTGGCTAACTACTGTGATGTTTCTCTTTCCACAATTTGAAAAATAAAGAAGAAAATTAAAGACATGAAGAAGCTATTCTTCAACAGTTTTGTTGACACCTGGTAAAAAAAGGAAACGGTTAGGTAGACTAGTGAGACTGAAAGTGAAGACGTCTGTGACAGCGATCGTAAAGAAGGCGATTCATTTGTAGAAAATTTGTTCCAATGGAATAAGGTAGCTGGTAATTACAGTAAATCAAACATTTCTAGTCATGTAATTAAGCTATAGGCAGTATTACAGGACAGATTTATTTCTTATAAGGTTTATGAAGAAAATTTTCTCGGATTAAACCACAGCTTACAAAATGTACGAAGAAACTGGACGGTAGTGAAATGTACAAGTAGTGTCGCACCATTGAGGTTGACAGCATTGTCATACTTTCACTTGCTTTCCTCACAGCCCATCCATACGAAAAAGGCAATCGTGTGACTTCAGTATCTACATCTCTTGTAGTTTCTGATATCTGGTCATAAATAACAGATGGACAGACAAAAGAAAATGATTGATGTCAGTTTTAAAAGTTGCCACCAATAAATAAGCTGTAAAGGACTTTCTGTTGTTTAGCAATAACCAGATCCTGAAAGAAGAACCCGGAATAAACTTTTGCAGTATTATTTGTTGTTGTTTAGGTCATCAGCCAAAAGGCTGGTTTGAACCTTTAGAGGTTTTACTAAGTAAAAACGAGGAGTAAGGTGGTTTACCATTGCCTTCATCACTGAGTTGAAAGCGTATGCTTATCAGCATGCCAGGCCCTCCGAAAAGCACTCACTTTCCACCCTGCAAATGACAACTTCACTTCATTCACCACAGGGTCTGGCTGTACAATGAAATTCATTACTTTCAGAGGAGATAACTCTGATTAGTGTCTTTTACACCTCTACCTCTTCTGTTCTTAAATGGTCCAGTCATTTAATTGGCTGACCATGTGATAAGAAACAGAACTATTTATTTTAGCCCTGCAACAAACAGATTTAGTGTAAATAATTTGACACTCCATTTGTCTGTTATGGGCAGAGTATTATTTATAAACAGAATAATACTTACTAAACCAGTTAATCCAACTCTTGTATCCGATGAGAAGCGAATAATTTCGCTTATTAGATATTCACCGTATATTTCTTGCAAAATAGGAGCCATGCTATTCAGCTGAGGCATAATATCTAAATTATCTTGATCCCTGACAAAAACAATAAATTCTGTCAGAATTATTTATATTAAAAAACATTAGTATTAAAACATTAGAAATGAACAAAAACTAACCTCAAAAACATAACCTTATTTTAATCATGAGTGAATGACGCAAAATGACAATCGAACTCAGTTTGGCTTAAAAATACGGAAAATCACGCTTTCACGCTAAACTAGGCTCTGTAGAGAAAAATGCTCTAAACAAAAGTTGTAGATCTTTTAATTTTCTATAAATTTAATTATATACACTTTTGTCGTAAAATGCATACTAAGACCGAAATGTTAAAAAAATCGATTTTTCTCACGTTTTCGTGAGAAAAAAAACAGAAAATCGCAAATTACCGCTAAACTAAGCGTTATACAAAAAAATGTTTGAAATAAAAGTTGTAGAATTTTACATTCTCTAAAACTTTTATTATATAACGTTTTGCGCTAAAATGCATATTAAAGCCGCAATCTTAAAAAGAAAATGTTTTTGCGTAAAAACAGCCTCACGCAGAATTTCAGCAAACATGGCGCCTACCCTATATTGTAGAGCATAAAAAATATAGTAAACCAGGCGATTTTTAAAAAAATCGTAGAACTAGTTTTTGAGAAAATCGCAAAAAAGTGAAAAATTATACGAATAAACTACTACTTCCGGTTGACCGATTTTGATGAAAATGTTCGTGTCGGGTCCGGTAGTGATATGTAACTTAAGTTTCAAGTTTCAAGTTCGTACGATGTTCCGTTCTTGAGATATTCTGTTCACACGCACGCACGCACGCACGCACGCATGCACACACGCTCACACACACACACACACAGACCAATCGCTAAAAACATGTTTTTTGGGTTCAGGGGGTCTGAAAACGTATAGATCCGGTGAAAACTCGATTTCGAAAAATCGACATGAAAACAATACTTTCCTTCCTACAAATGTAAATTCATATAGGCAAGAGAAAGTAAAAAAATCTGGTCTGAAACACTCGCACAACTTTCTCTTACCAAATAATTAACAGTGTAACCTAAAATTAGTAATAAATTATTAGAAATAAACAAAAAACTAACCTCAATAAACATAACCTAATTTTAAACGTGAGTGAAAGACGCAAAATGAAAATCAACCTCAGTTTGGCTTAAAAATATGAAAAATCACTCTTTCTCACTAAACTAGGCTCTGTAGAGAAAAATGCTCTATGTAAGAGTTGTAGATCTTTTAATTTTCTGTTGTTGTTTAGGTTATCAGCCGAAAGGCTGGTTTGAACCTGTAGAGGTTTTACAAAGTAAATCGAGGAGTGAGGTGGTTTACCATTACCTTCCTCACTGAGTGGAAAAGTACACTTATCAGCATGCCGGGCCCTCTGAAAAGCACATATTTTCCACTCTGCAAATGACACTTTCACTTCATTCACCACAGGGTCTGGCTGTATAATGAAATCCATTACTTTCAGAGGAGATAACTCTAATTAGTGTCACAGTACACCTCTACCTCTTCTGTTCTTAAATGATTCAGTCATTTAATTGGCTGACCACATTATAAGAAGCAGAACTATTTATTTTAGCCCTGCAACTAACAGATTGAGGGTAAATAATTTGACACTCCACCTGTCTGTTATGGGCAATTAATTTTCTATAAATTTGATTAAACACTTTTGACGTTAAATGCATGCTAAGGCTGAAATCTTAAAAAATTGATTTTTTTTACACTTTTGTGAGAAGGAAAATAGAAAATCGCTAATTACCGCTAATTTAAGCGTTATACAAAAAAATGTTAGAAATAAACGTTGTAGAATTCTTAATTCTTTACAACTTTTACTAGATACATTTTTGCGCTAAAATGCATAATAAAGTCACAATTTTAAAAAAACAATTTTTTTATGAGTAAACAACCTCCCCAAGAATTTCAGCAGACATGGCACCTACCCTACCTTGTAAAGCATAAAAAATCTTGTACATGAGGTGATTTTTAAAAAAATTGTAGGAGCCGTTTTTGAGAAATTTGTAAAAACGTGAAAAATTACACGAATAAACTACTACTTCTGGTTGATCGATTTTGATGAAATGTTCATGTCAGGTCCTCTAGTGGTTTCTAACTTAAGTTTCAAGTTTCAAGATCATACAATGTTCTGTTCTTGAGATATTCTGTTCACACACCCACACCTACACACACACACACACACACACACAGACCAATCGCTAAAAACATGTTTTTTGGGTTCAGGGGGTCTGAAAATGTGTAGATCCGGTGAAAACTCAATTTCGAAAAATCGGCATGAAAACAATACTTTCCTTCCTATATATTCATATAGGCAAGAGAAAGTAAAGAATTAAAATTTTTACTGAAATTCAATAGTAACGTCCACCCAAAAATAACCACATGAAATATGTGAATTTCTTATACTTATTAACAAACTAATCTACATTTAACAAATTAAAATTAAATAAAAATTATTCATAATATATAGAATATTAAATCTACTGACATAGTTTTTCGAATTGATAATTTCGGTACAAGTTTTAATCTATAAGTCATGTATATTTTTTGAGTGTTATCTAAATTTTCACACCCAGTATGGCTTGGTAATAGGCAATAAAAAAGATCAGTTAGCAACCACCAAACTGCAACAGAAATATATTATTATTATTATTATTATTATTAAAGAGATAATTCTACAGAACTATGCCATTTACCACAACTGCAAAATGGCATTCATCCTAGTGATTACATCTTTATCCCTTAGACCAATGGTTCGCAACCAGGGTGCCACAGCACCCTGGAGTGTCCCATGTAAGAGCTAGGGGTACCATGGTAGTCGGTGACTATGCAATAATTACTTGTTAAACCAGCTAATTAAAAATAAGTCCATAAGAAGATAATTAAGATAAGGTACCAAAATTACATAACCTTATTGCTTGGTGAGCGCAGCTTTTCTGCACTAACCATTATATTGTACTATATTCTATTGTACATTAATAGGCTACCAGAAGTCATACCTAATGGCAGAGCTTTGTTGTTTGCTGATGACACTTCAGTAATCAGTAACAGTTTACTGGTAGATGCTCTTGAAGTAAATACACATGTTAACATAGAGTCCGTAGTACAGTTCTTGAATCAAATGTTATTAACAGTTAATGGGAAAAAGTGTCAGTACTTGCAGTTTAAAAATCAACATAACGTTAAAGAAAGTAGAGAAGTGGATGTATTTATTCATAATAATAGTTTAGAGCATGTAGAAACAGTGAAGTTCCTGGGTGTATCTCTAGATAGATCTTTGTCTTGGGATATCTATACCAATCAAGTTTGTAGTAAAATATCATCTGGGGTATTTGCACTAAAACAAACTGCCAGATTAAATGATAAAAAATTACTAATGGCAGCTTTTCATGGCCTCATTCTGTCTCATATCCGTTATGGTATCTTAGTATGGGGTAATTCTAGCATGGGTAATATGAATAGGGTTTTTAAAATTCAAAAGAAAGCTATTAGGTGTATGGTGGGAGCTAACCAGCTAACCTCAGCAGGCCACTATTTAAGGAGCTTAAATTGCTTACAGTTCCCTCTCTCTACATTTTTGAGGTGATTATGTATGTTAGGCAAAGTAATTTTATGCAGAATTTCAATGTTCACTATCATAACACGAGAAACAGTAATGATTATTATGTGGCTAATCACTCCACAAAATTGTTTGAACAAAAACCTACTTATAGAGGGAGAAAATTCATGAATAAATTACCCCAATTTTTAAAATGTTGTGAGGATTTAAATTCCTTTAAAAAAATCTGAAAAATTACTTGATCGGTGAAGCTTTTTATAGCGTACAAGAATTTCTTTCTTGATAGTAGTGATACATTGTGTGATTCTTATATGTATTTCAGGTGTTATATCTGACATGTCCTATACTCCGTCTGGAGTCTCCAGGTCGCAAAAAAAAAAAATTATAAAAACTGTTTCCAAATGATTTGTGTATTGTGCAAGAGAATAAGGATGAGCTTCAGAGATCAATGCATATTTTAAATTAATTATTTAAATTAATTATTAATACGCCTGGGTCCCGAGTTTGATTCCTGGTCAGGTCTGGCATATTTCATTACTTATTTTCATATATCATCATTCTCCACCATCTGCATTAGCAGAAATTGCAAACAGTCAAATGTAAAACAAACGAACAAAAAATTAATAAATAAATAAATAAATGAGTTATGCAAAAGAACTTTAATTTCAACATTTCCGTAAATGAAAAGTCAAAGGTAATCACATCCACCGATAAATATCCTACCAAGTCTAAAATTAAGGTAGATGACATAGTGCTCGAACAAGTGTGCTCGAACACAATGCAAATATTTACGTTGTGACATCGGGTTTGATCAAGATTTGGACATATTTGGAAATTTGGCAAATTCCAAGCAGTGTGCGACAATATTAGCAGAACCCTTGGCAGAAAACAAGAAAAGAAAATTTCAGCAAACATGGTGCCTACCCTATCTTGTAGAGCATAAAAAAATGAGTAAACCAGGCGATTTAAAGAAAAATCGTAGCACCAGTTTTTGAGAAAATCGCAAAAAAGTGAAAAATTATACGAATAAACTACTACTTCCAGTTGACCGATTTTGATGAAAATGTTCGTGTCGGGTCCGGTAGTGGTATGTAACTTAAGTTTCAAGTTTGAAGTTCATACAATGTTCCGTTCTTGAGATATTCTGTTCACACACACGCACGCACGCACGCACACACACACACATAGACCAATCGCTAAAACCATGTTTTTTGGGTTCAGGGGGTCTGAAAACGTATAGATCCGGTGAAAACTCGATTTCGAAAAATCGACATGAAAACAATACTTTCCTTCCTATATATTCATATAGGCAAGAGAAAGTAAAAATAAATAAATATAAAGAATAATTCTTCTTAAATTGCAATCCACAGACCTAAAATCTGGCAACATTGCAATGATATTATCACTCTATTATACAGATAAAATGAGAGAGAATAAAAAAAAGCATAAGCCAATACTTATTGTTGTTTGTACATGGTTCGACTTTCGGAGGAACAATCAAATGCACATATTCTAACTGAAGAATATTCAAGTAAACAAAATCCAGAAAGTTAAGCATAAAGATTGCTTCAAATGATTTTTCCCATAATGCTGCATGAATAAACATTGTGTTCCTTGCGCTGCATAACTCCATCCTGAAAAATAAAAATCATAAATTAATGAAAACATTGTCAATTTTTATAACAGTTATACTAATTATCTAATTATTGTTAACACCTTTTTTCAATTAAAAAAAAAGACTTTTATTGTCACGGAAAATAATAAACATAAAAGGTCGCCATTTAAGTTTTTATAAAACAATGAAAAGAACTTTTTGTTTATAAACAACATTTACATTGGGTTCGAATCCCACTAAGACACGGCATATTTTCATATTTCATATAATGAATTAATACAATAATTTCACTAACCTTCTTTTTAAACTGCGTCACCTTTATTTTAATTTTCACTTACACGTGTTTCGGTGGATCCACCATCATCAGAGTAAATAACATATAATTGAAACTAAAAACATTATTTATTAAAAATATAGATCATATATAGATAAGAATATAGAAAAATCTATAGATTTTTAATCTATATCTATATCTATATTTTTAATAAATAATGTTTTTAGTTTCAATTATATCTTATTTACTCTGATGATGGTGGATCCACCGAAACACGTGTAAGTGAAAATTAAAATATAATTTTATTAAAATATAAAATAACACGTGTAACTAAAAACATTATTTATTAAAAATATAGATCATATATAGATAAGAATATAGAAAAATCTATAGATTTTTAATCTATATCTATATCTATATTTTTAATAAATAATGTTTTTAGTTTCAATTATATGTTATTTACTCTGATGATGGTGGATCCACCGAAACACGTGTAAGTGAAAATTAAAATAAAGGTGACGCAGTTTAAAAAGAAGGTTAGTGAAATTATTGTATTAATTCATTATATGAAATAGAAATATTTAAAACTGCAGGATGCATTATAAAGATTTATTTTTGAATGAAGATATTTTCATACGTTACAAAAAGTCATTTCATCCTACATTGCATAAAGTTACACCCCAACGTTGTTGCTAATGACCGTTGCAGTTGATGCGACGTTAAATAAAAAAAACAAAAAAAATACTAAAAAAAAAACATTTACATTGAAAGAGTAAAGAGATACAGAATGATAGATATGTGGGGACAATAATAAACAAAATAACAATCAAATATAAAACAATAGGTGCCCACTTATTTCATGTCTTCACCTGGGTAAAATTTTGTTTTATCGATAATTTTTAAATTATGGTTACATATTAATCAAAAATAAGATTTTTTGATTCGGGAAAATCTAACATATAGGATGTCCCACGAGAAAACCTACATACTTTACAGGCATGTTCAATTTATCAAAATAATGAAAAAAGTTCATAAAACAAAGGTTTGGAAATGGTTCATTAGAGAGTTACAGCTGGCGAAAGATTTCGCCTTTGGTTCAGAGCCTACTCCTAAATAAAGCCATCCTGGAGGTCTAGGGATCCAATTTTATCAGAATTTGTAGTCATTCTGCAAATGTACACCTTCCAATATTGCAACTTTGCCATAAAAATCCCATGAATGACGTTTTGGGAAACGTCAGGAACTAAAATGCCAAAAATTAGTTATGAATTTCAAATGGTTGAATATCATTGATGTTCAAAAATTGAATGACTAGACGAACCTCACAATTCACCAAGTGGAAGCTCCTTTACAATGGGTGCCAAACCAAGACTGAACGTCCCAGAGACGTACAGCCTCCCAGCATAGGCTTTTTGGGAAGTAAGGGAAATAACAATTTTATTACTACTTGCCAAAAGCCCCATGAACAATTTCCCTGCGTCCCCAACACTTTGGAGACCTTACTTTTAGGAAACCTTTGTACTTACGGCCATTGTGTCAAAAGTAACAATCACTATTATAACATTTTTTTTTTATTTTACGTCCGACTGTTTTGCATTTTCTGCTAAAGCAGACTGTGAAGAATGATATATGAAAATGAGTGGTGTAAAAATGCCATACCTGACCAGGAATCGAACCCAGAACCCTGGTGTAGAAGCCAGTTGCACTAACCACTACGCCAACGGGCCAGTCTATTATAATCACCATCCTCCAATAGGAGAAGGCACTCAAAGAAGAAGTGTTATAGCAAATAAGAGCAAGGTAGAATAACGGAACTTCATTTTTACTACAAAAGCACTGCATAGATGATCAACAATACCAGTAATTGGAATTTATCACCATACTAGCACCCCCACTCGCTTTGCTTCACAGCAACTAATGTAGGCCTCAATAAATTACGAGGGTTATCCAGAAAGTAACCTCCGTTTTGAAATAAAAAGTAAACGAGTGAAGATACAAAAACTTTATTATATACATATTAAAACTACAGTTTTTCTCTATTTTTCGACATAGTCGCCAAACAAATTCAAGCACTTGCCGTACCTTGGAACAGTCTTTGAAATACCCTCTGCATAAAAATCTGCCGCCTGTGACTGTAGCCAACTATTCACGGCGTTTTGAAGCTCTTCGTCATTGACAAACCGCCGAGATGCAAGCCACTGCTTCATGTTCGGCAACAGGTGAAAGTCACTAGGAGCCAAGTCCGGGCTGTATGGAGGGATGATCAAAAACGTCCCATTTAAACTTGGCCAAAAGTTAATTTGTTCTTCGAGCTGTATGAGGGCGAGAAAACAAATGAACTTTTGGCCAAGTTTAAATGGGATGTTTTCAATCATCCCCCATACAGCCCGGACTTGGCTCCTAGTGGCTTTCACCTGTTGCCGAACATGAAGCAGTGGCTTGCATCTCGGCGGTTTGTCAATGACGAAGAGCTTCAAAACGCCGTAAATGGTTGGCTACGTTCACAGGCGGCAGATTTTTATGCAAAGGGTATTTCAAAGACTGTTCCAAGGTACGACAAGTGCTTGAATCTGGTTGGTGACTATGTCGAAAAATAGAGAAAAACTGTAGTTTTAAAATGTATATAATAAAGTTTTTGTATCTTCACTCGTTTACTTTTTATTTCAAAACGGAGGTTATTTTCCGGATACCCTCGTATTTTAAACCCTCTCTATATACAATATTTTTTGTGGTTTTGTAGCACCAATGGCAGAAAAATAAATTATTTTTTTTTTAAATGATTAATATATATCCAAATTTTTAATTTTTTTGGAATAGAATGTTATTCTTCATGTTTTTCTATGAATATAAAAGTTGAATCGTGCTTCTAGCCCAAAAATACACCATCCAGAGGACTTACAAAAAAAAGTGCTATGCACCCGATGGACTAAATAATGCGACATCGTCACAGTTTAAGTTGCTTAACTCACTTAATTAAAGTTACTTAAAGTTTAAAAATAGCCTATATTGATCAGGAAGCTCTAAGCTGTGCAACAATGAAAGATTTTTTAAAATCAGTTCAGTAGTTTCTGAGATTACCTCATACAAACAAATAAACAAACAGACATTTCTTCTTTATTATATTAGTATAGATTGAAACATTAATAAAACCTTTTTAATATTGTTTACCTAATTATACAGGGTGATCGTAAAGTCGTGAACCCAAAATGATAACAGTCTTAGAAAGCTGTAATGTATTTTTTATTTTTCTTTCAAAGTTTACGATACAAGTTATAATTACAACTTACTTACTTATAAGTTCACAACAAGTGCTGGAAATGTCCACCATGGTTTGCAATGCATGCATCAACACGTTTTCTTACATTGCATGCAACCTTTTTGAGTGTAGCAGTAGCAATATTTGATATACAGTCTTCAATGTTTCTTCTAAGTTCATCTACTGTATGCGGGTTGTTTTTGTACACATTATCTTTCAAATAGCCCCATAAATAAAAATCAGGAGGAGTCAGATCTGGTGACCGAGGAGGCCACAAACCACGAGAAATTATTCGGTCATCAAAGAAATCGTGGAGAAATCGGATCGGTGGAATCGTGGAGTTGCTCCGTCTTGTTGTAGCCAGCAATAACGTTCGTCAACATGTAGCAGTGCTACGAACTGCATGATTATTTCTTGATAACGTTCTGCTGTGATTGTATCCGAAAAAAGATAGGCCCGACAATTCTCCGACGAGATACACCACACCACACCCCAATTTTTTGAGAATGTAATGGCTCTTCATGGAATTCATGTGGATTCTCTGCAGACCATACTCTACAATTTTGACTATTAACATATCCACTTAGATGAAACCAAGCTTCATCGCTAAAAAAAACTTTGTCCAGAACAGATATGTCATTTCGAATGAAATTTTTAAACCAATGACAATACCGCAATCGCTTCTCCTTATCTGGCTCTTCGAGCTGATGAGTTACGTTAATCCGGTACGGATGTAATTTTAATAACTTAGTGGCTTTATGAACACTTCCATAAGACAGTCCAGTCTGAGAAGAAAGTTTTCGAAGAGACTTTTTTGGAGAACGAATAAACGTTTCACTTATCGTCTGCAGACTGTCGTCAGATAAAACACTTGGTCGGCCGGTACGATTACGGTCATTCACGCTACCTGTATCCCGAAAACGATGAAACAAACGAAATATGGTCGATTTGTTTGGCACTTAAGCATTTGGAAAGGCATTGGAGAAATGTTCTTAACACTTCGCGTAGGATTTCGATTCACAGTAACTCAAAACGATACAGATGCGTTGTTCTTGCGTAAAAGACATTGCGACTCGAACTGAATAAACCAACACCTTAGCAAAAAGAATGTGCAGCCTCTCACTTCATAGGCCCAGAGCCATTCTGTGGAATTGGTGAAGGCTATTATAGAGGTATAGTTAGGGCCTGGGAAGAGGAGGCTAAAACCTCCTATTGGAATAAGGTGACAGGCTGTGAACAGGCAAAGAAATTCATTGCCTATTCCAGCAGGAAGGCTGGGATATACAATAGACTACGAAGACAGGACCTGAGGAGGGTAGTGGGCCTGATGACTGGTCATTGTAATCTTGGGTATCATTTATCCAAGATAGGAGTTGCTGAAGAGAGCCTGTGTAGATTCTGTCAGGAGGCAGAAGAGAAGGCTGAGCACATTTTATGCAGTTGCAAAGTGGTTGGCTGCAAAAGAAGAGCGCTGATGGGTAAGGATGTGTTAACACCTTCTCAGGTAAGTGCACTAGATCCTAGGCAGATCCTGCGCTTTATTGAAAGTGTGGGTCTTGCATAAATAAGGAATAGGGGCAATCACAAAAGATCTTTTAGGTCGTGGTGAGGAGGGGCTGCAGAAGCCTGAACGCCCATGTTGTAAAGTAAGTAAGTAAAGAATAAACCAACTGGTTTCTGGCTAACTGTCGCCCGGTGGCGTGATCTAGCAGTGCTGCCACATACTGTACTACTAAACAAAAAATTCCCATATTCTAATCATACTTTACAAATTTACCTTCAATTCCTACACAGCTTCAAACATTTGATTGCGTGACTTTACGATCACCCGGTACTATAAACTTACCTGTACAAGTAATCAAGCCATGGTGTCCATTTAAATGTAGGTATTGCTGGTATATTAGGATAGTTTGCCAGTGCCAAAAATCCAACTACTGTACCGTTTGCAGTCGTCTGAACTAAACTGCAATTCACCATTTCACTGTAATAAATACAATTTAAAACATTTAACTCGTAATTTTACAAATTCATTTTTAAGAAATTTTATTTTGTGTATATTTAAAAAATCTTACACGATTTCCCTTGCCAATGTTGATAATGAACCATGTGACCTATACTTAATCATGAGTAAACAATGTAGAATAAAAAACATAACCTAATTTTAATTATTAGTGAATAATGCAAAATGAAAATCAACCCCTGTAGAATTTAAAAATACGTAAAATCAGTAAATGCCTTCTAATGTACCAAATTTACTGAACATCTGGAATTGTTTATTTTTTGAGTTTATTAAAATGATAAACATCTCCAGCTGATTATTATTTAAGAATTATTTAAAATTATTTTACATTGACAAAATTATTTTAATAAAAAGTTATTTATTTCAGTTGCTAGGCGACTAGAGAAGAATAAGATAAATTTTGTACAAAATTATTTTCAGTGAGGGGCAAGATGGCGAACCAAACGGGTGTCCCTCATTCAGTCTTAAGAAATATTAATTAAAACACTTCAAATTGACTTCAACTTGTATGGATTTATTTATTTATATTACAAATTGGCATCCCTTGTGGGGAATATCGAGAGGTGATATTTATTTATATTACAAATTGGCACCCTAATGTGGGGAAACATCCATGCCTTTCGGATTAGAGAATAGGGAAACAAATATGAATAATAATAGCAAGAATAATAATAATGATAATATATCGATAAACATGTTACAACAACTCATGTTGTTAGTAGAAAATTTAAACAGCAAATTTGATGAACAGGTAGAAAATTTAAACAGCAAATTTGATGAACAGGTAGAAAATTTAATCAATAAAGTGGATAGATTAACAATAGATATATCAGTAAGTAGTAAAGATGATAAAATATTGACTGAAAATATTAAACCAGATGAAGATAATGATGTAGTAGAAACAAAGAAAAGTATATTAAAAAGTGGATCAGTAAGTAGTAAAGATGATAAAATATTAACTGAAAATATTAAACCAGATGAAGATAATGTTGTAGTAGAAACGGGTAGTTGTGCCAGTGCCAGTCAGAATGTTTTAAGATTGCCGGAAGGAGAGAGAAGTGGTGTAAATCGAAGGGTGTCAACTCTGGATGAAGCAGAGGATGATGAAGAAATACCAGCACAGGTTGGTACCAGCAGCGGTTCAAATTATGATTCTGATGTGACGGGGAAGGGAAGCAGCCATTCAGCCAGGAGTGATGTGCAAAACAAGGAGGAGAGAGGTACCGTAAAAGTTAAACAAATGCCTGGATTAACAGAAGAAATCGAATCTGAAATTCTATTTAAAAATATACTCTATAGTATAGAAAGTGACGGTCGTGATGAGGGTGGAGGTTTGTTATGTATGTATGAGGTTTGTTGTGTGTGTACGATGTTTATTTGAACTTTTATTTATTTTATGTATATGTATATTTGGTAGTTCACAGTTCCTATTTATCAGTTTATTAAGTTTTGTTCTATTAATTTTTTGTTTAATCACAATAAGTGTAAAAGTTTTTTGATGAACATTATGTTGGGTTATAGTTTGTTTATAGTTTGGTTATAGTTTGTTTATAGTTTGGTTATAGTTTGTTTATAGTTTGTTTATGGTTTGTTTATAGTTTGTTTATAGTTTGTTTGTAGCTTATAGTTTATAGTTTATTTGATTAATAGAATTGTAAGGTCGCTTAGTAACAATTTTTAAAACATTTTGGAATTAAATTTATCAAACAAATTCAAAATTTAGATTATCATAAAAATTTCTTTTTGTTTTCAGTATTGAATTGTGGGGATATTTGTAATGTACCAAATTTACTGAACATCTGGAATTGTTTATTTTTTGAGTTTATTAAAATGATAAACATCTCCAGCTGATTATTATTTAAGAATTATTTAAAATTATTTTACATTGACAAAATTATTTTAATAAAAAGTTATTTATTTCAGTTGCTAGGCGACTAGAGAAGAATAAGATAAATTTTGTACAAAATTATTTTCAGTGAGGGGCAAGATGGCGAACCAAACGGGTGTCCCTCATTCAGTCTTAAGAAATATTAATTAAAACACTTCAAATTGACTTCAACTTGTATGGATTTATTTATTTATATTACAGCCTCTATACTAGGCTCTGTAGAGAAAAATCCTTGAAATAAAAATTGTAGTTTTTTTTTAATTTCCTCTAACTTTGATTATAAATACTTTTGTCATAAACAACATACTAAGGCTGCAATCTTAAAAAATTAATTTTTTGCCAATTTTAATAAAAAAGCCCCAAAAAAAATACTTGAAATAAAAGTTGTAGGTTTTTAATGTTCTACGACTTTGATTATTACACTTTTGCGTTAGAATGCATATTAAGGTCGCAATCTTAAAAAAACCTTTTTTTCTATGAGAGCACAGCCTCCCCAAGAATTTCAGCAGAATGAATATTTTTTCATAATTTTATACTGCTCGTTTTAGTGCAAACAGAATTTTAGTTTATAAAATATCATAAAGTACCGGTGTACTTTGATGGTTGGGGTTCAATTAACCATACTCTCTCAGGAATGGTCGGCCTGAGTCTGTACAAGACTTCATCTCATTTACACATCATACACATCATCCTCATCTCATTGGGTCATGGGGTTGCTTATTGTTCTGAATTGAACAGATTGCAACGTACACATATTAGGGATTACAAAAAAAAAATTTCTGCATTACGGTTTTTAATACTTTCAGCTGTTGGTTCAGCTTTCTAAACAACTGTTGATGGGAAATCTACTTGTTTGTGTACATATTGTTTTTGGTTTGTGCCTTCTTGTTTCTTACCTTTCCCTGTAAATTTAGATTTTTAACACTAAGGTACATTTTTCTCAGAAACCAATAAACCTACCAGGCTGAAATTTTTACCAGTTAATTATCTTATATAGCCACATATACTGACATTTTTATTACTTCCTCAGGTGTTCCAAAAATTAGTAATACGAAAAATACGTGGAAAACAATTTGTAAAAATTTTATGTTATTCATAATTTAAAAAAAAAATGGTATGGTCCAAAGATTAACCCATTCAGTCACGAATTTTATCTTAGAATTTAAAAAAATTATTACCTATATTCTTACCCATTGGGTTGGTCTAGAGTTAAAGTCGTCACCAAGATCAGTTGTTTAACAGCTGATTTTCGGAGACGAAGGTTCCTGGTTCAAATCCTAGTAAAGGTAGTTTCTTTTATATGGATTTGAATGCTAGACAGTGGTTGTGGGTGTACTTTGATGGTTGGGGTTTATTAAACCATACTCTCTCAGGAATGGTCGGCCTGATTCTGTACAAGAGTACACCTCATTTACATGTCATACATATCATTCTCATCTCATTGTGTCATGGGGTTGCTTATTGTTCTGAATTGAACAGATTGCAACGTACACATACTAGGAATTAAAATATATATATATATATATTAGATAATATTAAACCACCAGTAAACACACAAAATTAGCAAGAATGATCTTACCGTTAAGTTAATAAGGCCTTTTCAGATCCCTGGATCCATCATCAGTCAACTCACAAACACTATAAAATTCTTTCACTGGCAATGCATTGCCTTGTCAATTCAAGTCATGACTATATATATATATATTTCATGACTTGAATTGACAAGGCAATGCATTGCCAGTGAAAAAAATTTTATAGTGTTTGTGAGTTAACTGATGATGGATCCAGGGATCTGAAAAGGCCTTATTAACTTAACGGTAAGATCATTCTTGCTAATTTTGTGTGTTTACTGGTGGTTTAATATTATCTAATGTAAATTCAGCACACAGTACAACATGTTTAAAAAATTGATATATATATATATATATATATTCTTAAAGTACTATTTTTTTTTATTATGAATACTTTTCAAAAGTCCCAATAGATTACAGCACTTGCTGGACTCATAAAGAATTTGTTCATGTATGTGGCCAATTTTACGCAAAGCGATATGTGTGCAGTTTAGTGCATGAGAATAAGTAAAATTTTATGTACATGTATATGGCCAAGGTGATAGAATGGGTTAAATTGAAAAAATTTTAGTAGCTCGAGAAGAAACCCAACACCTATAATGTGTACAGTTTAATTTCCCTATCTTTTACCAATCCTATGAAAAATGTACCTAAAAATCTGGTGTGAAACACTCACACAACTTTCTCTTGCCAATGCAAATAATTAATAATAAACCTAACATTAGTATTAAAACATTAGAAATTAACAAAAACTAACCTCAAAAACATAACCTTATTTTAATCATGAGTGAATGACGCAAAATGACAATCGAACTCAGTTTGGCTTAAAAATACAGAAAATCACGCTTTCACGCTAAACTAGGCTCTGTAGAGAAAAATGCTCTAAACAAAAGTTGTAGATCTTTTAATTTTCTATAAATTTAATTATATACACTTTTGTCGTAAAATGCATACTAAGACCGAAATGTTAAAAAAATCGATTTTTCTCACATTTTCGTGAGAAAAAAACAGAAAATCGCAAATTACCGCTAAACTAAGCGTTATACAAAAAAATGTTTGAAACAGAAGTTGTAGGTTTTTAAATTCTCTACAACTTTTATTATATAAGTTTTTGCGCTAAAATTTATATTAAAGCCGTAATCTTAAAAAAACAACGTTTTTACGTGAAAACAGCCTCACCGAGAATTTCAGCAAACATGGCGCCTACCCTATCTTGTAGAGAATAAAAAATTAAGTAAAATAGGCGATTTTTAAAAAAATCGTAGGACCAGTTTTTGAGAAAATCGCAAAAAACTGAAAAATTATACGAATAAACTACTACTTCCGGTTGACCGATTTTGATGAAAATGTTCGTGTCGCGTCCGGTAGTGGTATGTAACTTAAGTTTCAAGTTTCAAGTTCGTACGATGTTCCGTTCTTGAGATATTCTGTTCACACACAGACACACAGACACACACACACACACACACACACACACAGACACACACACAGACCAATCGCTAAAAACATGTTTTTTGGGTTCAGGGGGTCTGAAAACGTATAGATCCGGTGAAAACTCAATTTCGAAAAATCGACATGAAAACAATACTTTCCTTCCTACATATTCATATAGGCAAGAGAAAGTAAAAATAGCAAACTTAACATTGGCAGGATACAAAGTACAGTCTCCCCTTAAGGGGGTAGTCAACTCATGAAGATGTTTTTTTTTCAATTTTTATTGTTTTTTGCATTTATTTGAAGTTTAAAATTTTCTGAATCACAATATTTGTTTACTTTGTTGTTGACGAAAAGTTATAAAAACATTTGTTTAAAATAAAGCTCACTAGCAAGGTGAGTGAAATTATTCCTTCAACTTTAAGTTTTCCGGAAATGGTTTTTGCATGATTGTAGATTCTTGGAAATTAAATATTTTGGTTTTTATTGGAAATATTTGGATGTTTTTTTCAAATGCTCATAATTTCTTGCTCTGTTATCTGTGGAATGATTATAAAAACAACCTTTAATAGGGATTTAGTTAAAAATAATTTGTGAATATATAAAATAAATGTTTTTGAAAATATGGTTTTTCTTCAATACATTTCTTGTAAGAAAAAATACATTCAAGCGCATACAACAGATAATATACAGCAATTTTCTGTATTTTGAAGCATAAGAATCATGTTGATATCTTTCTTGGTTCCTGAGATATTTAATTCCCCGTAAAAGCCCACTTTTCCAACCTCACCCTTATATTAGGGGCGGTAATTATTATTTTGGCTTGGTTCAAATGTTAGATCATTACTACTAAATTACTCTTTCATTCAAAATAAATAATGATAAATTATAGCCAGAAGTTTTCATTTTCATTTTCTGGGTTGACTACCTCCTTAAGGGTAATCGCATGGTGAAGAGGGAGAGGTCGAGGTAGAGATAGAGGTGGAGGTAGAGGTATAGGCAGAGGGAGTGCTGCATAGTGAAGAGGGTTACCGCGCTGCTTTCTCACGCGATTTGAGGGCAGTCTTTCTCCATCTAGCGTAACCTCTCATTACGACCTGCATACATTCTAGACGCACTTCACTCACTGTGTTGCAAGGAGAGAGGTTGTTAGGATAGTTTTACAATCTTTTTACAATGTTAAGCGACAGTAGTGAAGATAGTGATGACATGTCAACAGCGTGTAAATGATGGCTGATTGGCACTTTAAGTAATCGTGAGTTTAGTGTTCATCCCATAAATCAAGTGCGACAAGATCTGGGAGAATATCACCACCTTTTTTTGCAACTTAAGGAATACCCAGACAAATTCCAAGAATACATGAGGATGACTCCTGAAACATTTTCATACATTTCCGACAACATATCACCAAAGTTGGAAAACTGTACAAAATACTGCAACCTTCATGTCACCTATGGCCTTGAACAGACCAATCACAGAGAAGCCGCTTGATACACCGCACTGCAAACCGCTCCAAAAGAAAAACTATTTTGTCTTCAAAAGCGGGCGGGCAAGACCTCCTGGAGGGCCGCGAGCTACACCTCTACCTCGACCTCTTTACTATGCGCGTGCTCATAACACACAATGTATTTATGTTACCTGGAGGTACCGTGACCTACACCTCTATCTCTACCTCGACCTCTCCCTCTTCACCATGCGATTACCCTAAGAAAGGAGATAAACCACACAAAATTCTACTGAAATTAAAATATAAATATTTTTTTTTTTTTTTTTTTTTTTATCTTTTGAGACCTCATAGGATCACTTCAGCTCAAATTCAGGTTTGTTCCAGGGTTGGGTTTCTTTAAGAAGCACCCTCTCTTGAGACCGCCTTCCCTTCGTTTGGCCCACACTTTCTTAAGACACTCCGACCTTTGTCTCCGGTCTTCATCGGTAAACACCCTGTTGTATACATATAAATATTTTACAACAAAATATTTGTTATTCCAGTTACATCTAAAAACCCATTTACTATAGAATTAATAAACATTTTCTTACATTAAATTTTGGATGGAATAATCTCCAAACATTTGTAATGAATGATCAGTAACTAATTTTTGAATGTCATCAACGTCAGAGTGTTGTGCATAACGTACCACTGCCACGGAACTTTGAAGGTAATCCTGAAAGATACAACATCAATTTCAAGTAGTAACTGATGAAACTTAAATTAAAAAAATCTGATGTGAAACACTCACACAACTTTCTCTTGCCGATATAAATAATTAACAATAAACCTAATATTAGTAATAAAACATTAGAAATCTACAAAAAACTAACCTCAATAAACAAAACCTTATTTTAATCATGAGTGAAAGACGCAAAATGAAAATCGAACTCAGTTTGGCTTAAAAATACGGAAAATCACTCGGAATATACGGAAGATTGCCTTTTGCGTATGGTTGGGCTGTGAGGAAGGGAAGTGAAAATTTGACAGTGCTACCAAACTCAACAGTGACACACTACTCATATAACGGGTGATTCAAAAAGAGCGCCGGTTTTTAAACGGCTGGTAAATTTTTGTTTATCGGTTGGCAACATTGTTAGACCTCATTTCTATTTCGGAGAACATTCCGATTGACGATTCAGTTGTAGTTTCTCTTGTTCGCAGTGTAGTACTCTCGCAGTCTGTGTCTAACCATGGAGAAGTTTACTATTGCACAACGAGTGTTAATCGACAAAACATTTTACCAGAGTGGAGAGAGTTATGCGGCTACTGTCAGGCGACTTCGCGGTACTCTAGGACGTAATGAAGGACCGAATGAATCAACAGTTCGCAGGCTCATGAAAAAGTTTTTGAGACGGGTTCAACAGTCGACCTTAAAAGTTCTGGACGTCGTCGTTCTGGCCGAACTGAGCAGAACGTTGCGTTGGTTCGTGACAGTGTGGCTGTTAGCCCAGCAAAATCAATACGTCGCCGTTCTCAACAATTGGGTTTACGATGTTCTTCTGTACGGAGAATTCTTCGGTACGATCTCCAATATCACCCGTATAAAATTCAGTTGACGCAACAATTTGAAAGTGGCAGACCACCAGAAGAGACGACAGTTTGTTGACTGGGTATTGAGAAAACGGCAGGATGATGACACCTTCGCAAACAAAATCATTTTCAGTGATGAGGCGCACTTCCACTTAAACGGTTTTGTTAATAAACAGAACTGCCGTATGTGGGGTTTAATTCGACGGGTTATCGGGCAAATGGAAGTCGAAACTTGTCGTGCAGTGATATCCAATTTCATGGACAAAGTTGATGCGTGCCAGCGCAGTAGAGGAGGACACATGCATGACATCATTTTTCATACATGAAATCGGAAGGTAAGATGAACTTGTTGATGTATTTATTTTCAGTTTTTCAATAAAATAAATCTCTTAATTTGATATATCAAAACCGGCGCTCTTTTTGAATCACCCTATATTTCACTACCGTGCGCATACATTTTGTAAGCTGTGGTTTATTTTGAGGGGAAATGTTTTTTTCATAATCCCAATAAGAAATAAATGTGAACTGTAATTATATATATAATGTATATAATAATGTAATATGTATAATATAATATATATAATGTGGCCTATAGCTTAATAACATGACTAGAAATGTTTGTTTTACTGTAATTACCAGCTACCTTATTCCAATGAAACAAAATTTTCTACAAATGAATCACCTTCTTTACTATTGCTGTCACCGGTGTCTTCACTATCAGTCTCACTAGTATCTACCTAACCGTTTCCTTTTTTTCACTAGGTTTCAACAAACTCTTGAAGAATAGCGTCTTCACGTCTTTAATTTCCTTCTTTATTTTTCGAATTGTGGAAAGAGAAACATTACAGTAGTTAGCCACTTGCTAATGGATTTTTTTAAGAGGCAGGGAAAGGCATTTTTGTTTAGCTTCAACTTCACAGCATACATTTCATATTAGATTTCGTTCAGCGCCGTGAATAAACTATCAATTTTTCAAGAAACATGTTTGTTTACGATAACAAACAGTTAACCTACAAAAGGTTTCGCTATATATTGTATATGCTCTGGGTATGGTATAAGTTGTTGTGTTTGTTGTACTGAAATTAAAGCAGTCGTGCATGCATGCTGATGCGTTTACCCCTTTACTCCATGTTGAACCAAAGGTAAACTTGTGACACAAGTAACTATACCTCATTTATCCCGACAAACTGAGATCAAAAGCAATTTGAAAATTTAAAATCTACATGAAATTTATAAAAACAAATTTAATGGGGAGAACTTACTGTTTATTTAGGTACCATTTCTTTGGATAGAAATACACTACAATAAGTTTGTATACTACAGAGTGATTTTTTAGTCCTGTTACCCAATTGTTAATGTCTGGTAATATTTTTCTAAAAAAATAAATTTTGTTTTGTGACAGTAAGTTGGTAGCCCTACTCAACCAGTATGGATATGGCAGTGTGAGTTGATTCTCCTTGAGCTGTGTAAAATTTTGTGCCATTTCCGGTCGTGCTACGAACAGAATGTCTTTTATCCTAAAACAATCTCTTGTTTAAATCTGGAGGCTGAAGCTCTAGAACTAATCGTATGTGATACGGTTACAATTTCAATTTTTTAGCAGCTTTCTGAGCACTCGAACATGACAAATCAACATGCGAGGAAAGTTTTTGTAAACTTTTCAATGGAGAATTGAGCAATCTTGTTTTCACATTCTCTTAACGTCATCTGTCAAGAGAGTTGGTCGACCACTACGTTTTCTACTGCAAACAAAACCTGCCTCTAAAAATCAGTTAGTTAGCCTAAAAATTGACTATAATAGAGTGGAGGAACACCAAAAAATTTAATTTGAAATGATTCTTTTACACTCGCATACGATTTTGTAGCAAAATATTGTTCAAGAATGAAAACTCGTTGTTCTAGGGTAAAAGACATTCTGTTCGTAACACAACTGGAAACAGCATAAAATTTTATGCAACTCAAGGAGAATCAACTCAAACTGTCATATCTATACCGGTTGAGTAGGGCTACCAACTTTGTGTCACAAAACAAAATATCCCTTTCTTAGAAAAAAATTACCAGACATTAACAATTGGGAAACAGGACTAAAAAATCACCCGGTAATATTTATAAACAAATCCTTATAATGCATCCTGCAGCTTGAAATCAGTACTATTTTATACAATAAATTTCACTAACCTTTTTTTAAGCTGTCTTTATTTTTACTTTCTCTTGCTTATATGAATACAGAGAGGTCCAAAAAAATGTATCCACTATTTAAAAGTCCATAACTTGCAAACTAATTGACGGAGTTGTCTCATCTTTGGCGAAAGTGTAGCTTAAAGTACAACTTAAAGATATCACTGTAGGTGTTCGAAATGCCCACCATTCACATCCACCCACAAACGATGCCGCCGAACTGCAGCACGAACTACTGTCTGCAACGTGTTCAATTAGATATTTGCACATGAATGTACGATGGATTCTTGAAGTTCATCCAATGTGCGTGGCTTTTGTCAATAAACGACGTCCTTCAGTGTTCCCCACAGGTAAAAGTCCAGAGGAGTTAAGTCTGGGGAACGTGGTGGATACTCCACAGCACCTCTACGGCCTATCCATCTTCCTGGTAAATTTTCGTCGAGATACGCCCTACTTACTTTACTTTACTATATGGGCGTTCAGGCTTCTGCAGCCCCTCCTCACCGCAACCTAAAAGATCTTTTGTGATTGCCCCTATTCCTTATTTAAGCAAGCCCCACACTTTCAATAAAGCGCAGGATCTGCCTAGGATCTAGTGCACTTACCTGAGAAGGTGTTAACACCTCCTTACCCATCAGCGCTCTTCTTTTGCAGCCAACCACTTTGCAACTGCATAAAATGTGCTCAGCCTTCTCCTCTGCCTCGTGACAGAATCTACACAGGCTCTCTTCAGCAATTCCTATCTTGGATAAATGATATCCAAGATTACAATGACCAGTCATCAGGCCCACTACCCTCCTCAAGTCCTGTCTTCCTAGTCCATTATATATCCCAGCCTTCCTGCTGGAATAGGCAATGAATTTCTTTGCCTGTACACAACCTGGCACCTGTTCCCAATAGGAGGTTTTAGCCTCCTCTTCCCAGGCCCTGACTATACCTCTATAATAGCCCTCACCAATTCCACAGAATGGCTCTGGGCCTATGAAGTGAGAGGCTGCACCTTTCTTTGCTAAGGCATCCGCTCTCTCATTTCCAGGCACTCCCTGGTGCCCCGGCACCCAGCGCAGCGTCACCACGTTACGCTTGGCCACGGCATGAGATACGCCCTAACACGATTATGGTAGTGGGACTTCAAAACAAAACAACGCTTGTGTGGCGACTGTTGGAACTACAAACTAGTACACTACCAAAGATGAGACAACTCCGTCAATTAGTTTGCAAGTTATGGACTTTTAAACAGTGGATACATTTTTTTTGGACCACTCTGTATATAGGAAGGAAAGTATTGTCTTCATGTCGATTTTTTATTAATTACTTACATGTGTTTCAGTGGATCCACCATCATCAGAGTACATTATACTGTTTGAAAATAATTTTTTTTTAAATTTATAGAAAATGTTATATCTTCTATAGTTTTAAAAATTGTTAGTTTTAAATGGTACAATATACTCTGATGATGGAAACAATCACTTACACATTGTGTAAGTGATAAATAAAAAATCTGGTGTGAAACACTCACACAACTTTCTCTTGCCAATGAAAATAATTAATAATAAACCTAACATTAGTATTAAAACATTAGAAATGAACAAAAACTAACCTCAAAAACATAACCTTATTTTAATCATGAGTGAATGACGCAAAATGACAATCGAACTCAGTTTGGCTTAAAAATACGGAAAATCACGCTTTCACGCTAAACTAGGCTCTGTAGAGAAAAATGCTCTAAACAAAAGTTGTAGATCTTTTAATTTTCTATAACTTTTATTATATACACTTTTGTCGTAAAATGCATACTAAGACCGAAATGTTAAAAAAATCAATTTTTCTCACGTTTTCGTGAGAAAAAAAACAGAAAATCGCAAATTACCGCTAAACTAAGCGTTATACAAAAAAATGTTTGAAACAGAAGTTGTAGGTTTTTAAATTCTCTACAACTTTTATTATATAAGTTTTTGCGCTAAAAATTATATTAAAGCCGTAATCTTAAAAAAACAACGTTTTTACGTGAAAACAGCCTCACCGAGAATTTCAGCAAACATGGCGCCTACCCTATCTTGTAGAGAATAAAAAATTGAGTAAAATAGGCGATTTTAAAAAAAATCGTAGGACCAGTTTTTGAGAAAATCGCAAAAAACTGAAAAATTATACGAATAAACTACTACTTCCGGTTGACCGATTTTGATGAAAATGTTCGTGTCGCGTCCGGTAGTGGTATGTAACTTAAGTTTCAAGTTTCAAGTTCGTACGATGTTCCGTTCTTGAGATATTCTGTTCACACACAGACACACAGACACACACACAGACCAATCGCTAAAAACATGTTTTTTGGGTTCAGGGGGTCTGAAAACGTATAGATCCGGTGAAAACTCGATTTCGAAAAATCGACATGAAAACAATACTTTCCTTCCTATATATTCATATAGGCAAGAGAAAGTAAAAATACGGGCAGCTTAAAAAAAGTTTTTTTTGGTTTAACGTCCGACTGTTCTGCAATTACTGCTAATGCAGACGGTAAAGGATGAAATGAATTTTTGTAACGTATGAAAATATGCCATGCCTGAATGGGATTCGAACTCAAGACCGCATGATGAGAGGTGAGCACATTACCAACTCGAAAGCCCATCTCTAAAGAGGAAGTATACAGAAATACAGAACCTCTAGCAGACCAGATGAGGAAAAAGAGAATTTCCTTCTTTAGACATCTCTTGAGGACAGACTCTTCCAGAATCTCAAAACAAATCATCAACTTTTTCCTAAACAGAAAGACTCAGCCCCACTGGATCAGGGAAGTTAAGGAGGACATGAACGGACTCCAAATCTCACTTGAGGACCTCAAAACAAAATCTGGAAATTAACACAGGCTGAAGACCACAAGACTTGAACAGGAGAAACCGACGAAACGACAGAAGGTTGTGTATTCTGACAAGGAACGGCAGAGAAGATCGGATGGATTGAGGGAATACTGGAGAAAGTTCAAGGAGGGAAACATCAGGAAAGGACTCCAAAAACTGAAAAATTGAACCGCAAAAATTGAAATGAGTTTTTTTTTAGGATGATGAACTTATGTAGTCCTATGTGGCTTAAACAAAAAAAAAATAGTAGATTATAAATTATTTAAGTTATTAGTTAGCATCATAGCAGTAGAATCCATATTAATATTTTGTTTTTTTATCTATATATAAAAAAACAATTTGTATTTTACCTTATACTGCTTTTCTTAAATCCTTCTTATATATTTCTATTTCATATAATGAATTAATACAATAATTTCACTAACCTTCTTTTTAAACTGCGTCACCTTTATTTTAATTTTTACTTACACGTGTTTCGGTGGATCCACCATCATCAGAGTAAATAACATATAATTGAAACTAAAAACACTATTTATTAAAAATCTATAGAAGATGATACATCTTCAGTCACTTGTATAAAACTGATTTAAAATTAATTTATTTAAATTTATCCCTTCTCATATTTACTGTAGATAGCAGCAGCAGTCAATATCACTTCATCATTCCTAAATTTCACCTGTTCATTCAAAATGTCCTGCTTTTGCTCTTTTAAATATTTATAAATGTGGAACATCTCATATTTTTCAATTTTATTTTTATTTTCTATATTACATTGTTCTATTATATTGAAATGTTCATCTATTTTACCAAATTTATATTTTTCTTCTTTTATATGATTGGTATAGTTAGATATAATGTAGTCACATTTCAGTGCTTTTTTATGTTCATTATACCTCACTTGAAAATTACGACTAGTGTCGTATATAAGAAAAGAAAAAATCTTCGTAAGAAGGATTTATGAAAAGCAGTTTAAGATAAATACAAAGTGTTGTTTTATATATACATAAAAAAACAAACTATTAATATTAAATTAGTATATTTAAAAATGTTTTGTTTTTCAACAAAGAAATGTCGGTCGCATTGGCATAGTTGGTAACGTGCTTGCATCTCATCATGCGGTCTTGGGTTCGAATCCCATTCAGGCACGGCATATTTTCCTATGTTACAAAAAAAAATCACTCCATCATTCACCGTTTGCATTAGCAGTAATTGCAGAACAGTTGGAGGTTAAACCAAAAAAAAATTTAAAAATCAACCAAGAAATCATTAATTTATTTTTCTTATTTTTTTAATTTGTATGGCGCTCAGATTACACTGGTCTGCAAAAAAAGAAAGTTTTTTCCCCTTGGACTTTGATTGGTGATCATTATGTATCTTGACCCCCTGAATCCAAATCTGACCTCCGTTTCTCTCTATC
The DNA here is from genome assembly GCA_035578175.1 of Catonia carolina. Classification (NCBI taxonomy): domain Eukaryota; kingdom Metazoa; phylum Arthropoda; class Insecta; order Hemiptera; family Achilidae; genus Catonia; species Catonia carolina. The sequence goes on along the minus strand of JAQMRL010000006.1, from coordinate 12,863,312 downwards.
ACCCACCGTTTTTGAGGGGCGCCCCCTCCCCGAAATTCTTGAAAAAAAACACCTAAAAGCGGTTATTCCTAATAAAGCGAGGGGCGGGGGGAGGTTGTAAGTACCCCATCCTCCCCTTCATAGAAAATGTTATCTCAGTGCACGCACATTTATGCATGAAGACCGAAGGGGGAGGGGTGACATCACCGTTACTTCAGAGGTGTAGCAGGGTGGAAACCAGACCAGTGATAAGCTTAGCTTAGTGAAAATTATGTTGAACTCGTCGAAGAATTGCTATCTGCATACGAGTCGAAGGGTTGCAACATGTTATTAAAATTGCACCTTTTACACGCACATTTGGACTTTTTCCCAGAAAACTTGGGAGCAGTTTACGATGCACACGGAGAAGGCTTCATCGACACATTGCACTCTTCGAAAAACTGTTCTCTGGGAAGTGGAACTCAAGTGTGTTAGCAGACTATTGCTGGTCACTCTTGCGTGAAACTCCCAGAGATCAGTACAAGAGAAAAGCTACCTCCAAGTAAAACCACTCTCTTTAAGTATATGTATGTGATGACAAGTATCTTGAATCAGAAAAATTGTATAAGTAAAAATGTACAAAATCAATACATCAATACTCTCTTATTGTACTCTTTCAGTGTTAGGTAGGCCTTGAAGAACCATAAAAATGTGATACAACTGCAGAATTTCATATCATAGTTACACCAGACTGAAACAAAGTTGAAATTTCCCAAATAAGGGGAGTGGCCCAGCCCCTAAAAATGGTGGGTGATGGACCAAAATGGAGTCTGATTTGGATTCAGGGGGTCAAAATACATTAAGATCACCTATTAAACTTCAAGGTGAATTTTTGATGCAGACCAGTGCTATTAGGAGCACGATCATGCAATTGTTTCACTATCATAAATTCAGCTGCTGTGGTGTCAAACTGTTGCTCCAATTCTACAATGATAATGTCCAGTGATAATTCACCAAGAAAAAGCATCAGCGTACGTGCAATCTTTAGCTTGAGTCACTAATGGTTTAACATTCCATACAAAAACTGTACAATGAATATTTATATTTGTACATTTATTTTTTAATAAAAAGAAGCGGTATTGCTTTGAAACAATTTATAATAATTTTTTAAATTGTTGGGCCTACATTTCTTAGTTTTATTTTTTTTTTTTTTTGTCTTTTATGACCACACTGGATCACTTAAAGTCAAATTTAGAAAGCTTCTTCCTTTTCATATTCTTTAGCTTGATGTTCTGCCAGTATGCCTTCATTCAGGCTGATCTTGCTTGCCGAACTTCCTCTCAAATAACCGGTTTCTTCCTGCCTGGGTTTGTTCTTCCATCTGATTTTGTTTCAAATCTACTTTCCTTATTTCTTAAGATTTTTAATATTTGTTTTGTTTTCTAAATCATCGAAAGTTAATCCGGGTTCGTTCATGTCTTCTTTGACATTTTGGATCCATGCTCCTGATGTTACCATTGGAAAAAGTTTTTTAATCATCAGAGTTTAAAATTCTGTCTTTAGGTGTTCTAATAAGATTTCCAAGAATAGATAACCTTTTCTTCCTTATTATATCTGCTATGGGTTCCTTTTTCTTTATACAGTAAAACCTCCTTAATCCGGCATTCTATAGTCCGGAATTGTCTATAATCCGGCATCAACGGCAATAGACAAAAATTATAGAATTGCCTTCACAATGAACATTGAAAAGTGAGCAACCTGACAGCTACCACCGACACTCAAGAGCCACAAAGCGTCACACTCTGAGTTTGTAAACTCAGTACGCTTTTTTACACGTTTGTAAAATTTGCTGAGTCAAATAAACAATACAGTATGGCCGAAGTTATGAACTTGCATACAATAAAAAATGATTTTTTAAATAAAAAAATACTAGTCGTAAGAAGCAAGTAGATATCAGATCTTTTTTCCAGCCATCTCCCAGTGCTCTTGCTAAAAACCACGAATAGTACAGTACTGTACTGTATTTCATACTGTATTCAAATTTATTTTATCATGTTACTGTACTTAAAAAATGCATTTTAATATTTCTCCTGTACTTATATATTGATTTATATTGTTTAAATAACCCATGTTTAAATAATAAATACATACAGTAAAAGTTTCTTGTGCAAATTGTGTTGTTTTTTTATACGACTACTGTATTTTTATAAATAACCTCCATAGTCCGGAATTTCCTTTAATCCGGCAAGCTTCGAGTCCCAAACAAGCCGGATTAAAGAGGTTCTACTGTAGACTTGTTTGTTAAAATTCTCCATTGCCCATCTACTTTGTTTTTCTTTCCTATGCAGGTTCTTAGGATTTGTCTTTCGAGTTTTAGGGCATTGTCTATTACTTTTGTCTTGATCACTGTTTTGTAGTGTTAAATTTTATTATTTTTGATTTTCATATTATTATTATTCCATTGAAATAAATCATAGTGTTACTCATTATTACCATGACCTGATGGCACTTGCCTCATGTTCTTTAGTCATGTACTAGTTCATAAATTTTTTGATTCAGTACGATCAATTCCTTGATGTATATAGCAGTTAACCCGTTCTTACCCAGTGAGGCATAGAAGTTACATCGGAGTGAAATAACAGACATAAAAACTTTAATTGTTAGCGACTACTTTTGATTAAAAAGCACTGGATGTGAAGTGTAATAATTTTCTGTACCCTAGCCAGGAATTGAACCTGAGACCTCCGCTTTGCCGTGTAAGATGCTGACCACTACGCCACGGACGCGACCATTAGTTTCTTTTTAAAGTTAGTTTTAGTCTTAAATATTCGTGTTCATTTACTAAAATAAAGTAGCATTTCTTCGAGTATGTTGAATGTACATACAAGTATATTTTTTAGGCTGTAAATACTGATTTTGTCCATTTTACCAATATTTTTGAATTGTAACCTTTTTTAAGTCTTAAATAATGCTTTGCTACAAATCTAAGCAAGAGAATTATGTTTAGGAAGCCTGCGCATGATTTTTACTTATTCATATTTTTGGGAACTTTGATACCATCAAGCCCAATGTGACATATGTGCCACACTTTTTTGTCACGCCATCAAAAAAAGGCTGAAGGTCTAAAAGTGATTTTATTTCACTTAAATGTCAGTAAAGTGTATGAAACAATGTACACATATTTGTTTGTGTAAAGTTAAAAAATTTGGGATTGAAAGGGTTAACTTTATTTCCATTACCATGCACATGTATAATAAATAAGTGTCCTCATATTATCACCCTGGAATTTCAGTGTGAACTAGTTTGGGCTAACATTAGAGGTCAGTAATATGAACTAAGATCTGCTCAATGCTAACAGGGAAAATCAGACTTTGGTAATGTCTTTTTGCGGCATATACTGCCAAACAATGGTGATAAAAAATCCTTTAATCATGTTAAAGACATTGAAGATTATGTTAAGTGTTGTGCATAACAATATACTCTCATATTAGAAGAATTATTTTGGATAGTAAGACAGTGTATATTATTTAATTTTATAATTAAGTAAAACCCTGATTCAGATGGTGATGTACGTTGTTCTAATGAGATTAATAGCATTAGCTGTGTCAGAGATGATTAACAGCCTGGATCCACAGCAGAGGAATAGGAGCATTTACAGTCCAGCCTCTCTTAGTTTGCTCCTAATGTAAACAAATAATGACGTCACTGAGCATGCGCATTATATCAAAATGTGTACACACTTATTAAAAAGTAACAACAAAATACTTTCAAAAGTATTTAAATACAAAAAAAATACTTTTAAAAGTATTTTTATAAATGAAATTGTTAGGCCTACATCATATCATGACTGATGTTTTTAGTACTTTAATTTAGTTTTTAGTACTTATAATTTAAAAAATATTTAACTTAATAGGAATACGACATCCGTAAAGTCGTAGACTCTAGCGTGCACCCTGTAGCAGCTGGCTTTGGTTTGTTGACAGTAGGAGCAAACTAAGAATGGCTAAACTGTAAGTTAATGGGGCAAACACCATAAAGTTTTTTTTCTTTAATGCTGCCAAATATAATATGAATTATTATCGTACATATACATTAAATTACAGTAAATAAAATAAATAAATATAAAAGCACGTAAAACTTACAACGTCATTTGCCGTTGATATAAAATATGTAGACTATGCCTGTAGATCAGCGATAACAATAAAAAAAGATAGGTGGTACATCATGAACCGATCTCAAAAAGTTTCTTTATAACAATTTCATAGTACCGTATTTTCCGACGCAAATTACAGTATTTGGAGTTTTGATGCCAATATAATACAATTTCAACAGCAAAAAATATTTCTAGGTCGACGCATCGCTCACTCTCTCCAAAACCTTTTTAATGTCTTTCAAAGGTCCCATATTACTTTTCTCCAAATAAAAATAATCTATTACAAAAGCTATTATTGTTTTAGTTTGAGTACCTATGTATAACTTCAGTAACACGAGACATTATATAAAAAAAACATCAACAAACACCGAAAATGCTATTAAATCTAGACAAATTACAAAGCTCAATTACAACTATTGTATAATACCACGCTACTTAGCACAAATAAGGCCTAACACGATTTTGCTACCACCGAGATAGAAGTGTTGTTACTACAGACAGTAGGTCTAATTATTGTTCTGAAAACATATTTGCGATCAATGATTCATGCAAACCAAACAGTTGACGACCGAATCCTACTGTCATACTGAAGGTGTTTTGTTATAATAATATAATAACAATAATTCTGTATAGAGAAAAGGACAAGGTTTCTTATCAGTCACAGGTATTCGAAAAGTTCATTATTCGCTATGACTACTTCTTTGTCTATTAAATAATTATTTTTATGAATTGTGAGTAACATACCAAAAAGGTTTAATTACGGTGCACGATATTACATAGAGTGTAAAGTAGTCATGGAGAAAACATATTAAATGCAGTGCTATTTAATTTTATAAAAACGATAGTGTTAAACAAATACATAATATGTTTTGATAAGATTCATAGAATAAATTGTAATAATTGTTACATTTATAATAATAATAATTGTTAAATTTATTAATATTATTGAACAACGGCAGTCAGAATGAAATACAACATCGGGAATGCTTAAGGTTATTACAATGGCACCGTATTTAGACTCATTTTTCAAGGAATAGTACGTAGATTTTGAAAATTGTTGTACACTTTTGATAAAGATCATTACAACCAAAATGGCAGTATTGCAGTAAAGTGCCTAGTAGATGACTCACTACTGCGAATGTAGAACACCGCTAAGGCAGACATTGGGGAGCTGAGAGCGCGAGCGTGTGCGTGTGTGTCAGGGTGGTTTATGTTGCAGGGTCTATGGAGCTGTGAACATATTATAGTGAAGTGATCAATGTGTGCTATTAGGAATCAAATAATAAACAATTAGCAATTCCTTTAGCTAAAGTTATGGAACGAGCTGAAGTCCCTAAGCACACAATTTCGAACATTAGAAAAGAAAGAAATTATATTAACAGCAATCCTAGAACTAGCATGTCTAATCTAGGTAAAAAGCGCAAGAGAATTTTAATGACGCCCCAAAAATTGGTTTTGGATGATTTTGATAATCTGGAATGTAATTAATGATTTTTATGTAGTCTACAAAATGGTTCTGATGTATCGGAAGCTTCTACATCGAATTCGTGAAAAAATTAATTTTCCTTGGAAGGAAGATACTGTCCTCGTAAAATTTTAAAACAGTTGGGGTTCAATTGGAAGAAGTGTAAGACTAAAAGAAAATTATTAATAGAACGACCTGACATTGTTAACTGGCGAATTAATTATCTCCAGATAATGGAAGTATTTCGCAATGAAGGTAAACAATTATTTTCCATTGATGAGACATGGGGTGGACAGTGATTTAATATTAAAAAAATGCTGGCAAAGTTCTGATGTTTCTGATTATTGTCACTAATCGAGAAGCCAACAGATTAATGGCTGTTCATATTGAAAGTAAAAAAGGTTTTTAAAGGAGACCGAATTGATATTTAAAGCTATTTACTTGCTACCAAAATTGTCTATGTAGGCTCAAAGACGGAGGAGGGAGGAATGGCCGTTCTGCCCCGATCTGGATAGTTGAATGGTAATATCTCAAAAACGAAAAAAGATATGGATTTCCGGTTTTCGGTATTGAATTTATTTTGAAATTTTAGATCGAAATCATGTATCATATGACCATCATCCTATTTAAATTAAGAAAGTTAAATCCAATATGGCGGACAAAAATTTTAAATATCACCCAGAATAGTTTTTTTGGTGCAACAAGCAATTAAAGTCATTCTGGTCACCTGTGCACGCTCACTTTTCTGTAATTCAGCCGTTTCCAGACTTAATGGACACCCGGTATATAGATCTAGATAGTAGGTATAGTATATAGTATAGATAGATATAGTAGAATGTGGTAGGTATAGTGATTATAAATTTACAATACAACACATTCACTGTAACAATTTGATTAGCTTTTTTTTTCGAATAGCCCATTGTAGAGGCCATGTTTAATCAACTTCTTTCATCTTTCTTGAGTGGTGCTCTTTATCCTTTTAAGTCCATTTCTTCCTCTTTTGCAAGTGGGTTTTTTCTTCTCTTGAAACTCTAATTCCTGTATTATTTTTCTAAAAGTTGCTCTACCTTTAATTGTTTCTGAGTATATCAATTTTTGTTTACCAGGTCTTTATTTATAATTTGAATTCTTTTAATTTTGGTACCTTTTATCAAGTTTTAAATACTAAAATCTTTCATTACTAAATGTTCCATTTAGAAGGGATAGATCCTTCATGTAATGTTTTATAAAATGCTTTAAAGAATGTTACAATTATAACTGAATCAAACTGCTTAACAAACTATACCTATTGCTAGTGTACCCAAGTGTAATGTTGGAATTTTTAAATAGTGGTCACTTTCAGACATTTTCAACCAAAGGTCTAAAAGGTGACAACCTTTTTTAAGTACACAACCTGTTTTTTTTTTAACTTACCTTAATTGGTTGGAGTGATACTTTATTAAGGTATTTATTTTTCAGACGTGCATACATTTTATATCTTCTAATATATCTGAAAATCAAAATATATTATTTTTTATGAGACCAAACCGTTAGTTTTTGGCTCTCCACAAAAAAAATATTAGTCCTGGATACAATTAGGAATAATACTTGAATTGTGACAATGGAAGCGACATACGAGGTGTGGCTATTAAATAATGAGACTGACGTAAAAAAATTTATTTTTATTTTATACATAATCACCTATTGTCACCTTCAATATATGCTCCTTCTCTTTCTCTACAACACTCCATGTAAATTTTTATTGTTGGAAACAGTGCTAGAAGTCATCTTCTGTCAGCTCCTTCTGGACATGTGCCGCTTTCTCTTTTACAGCTTCCACACTCAAATCTTGTCCCTTTTAATACAGATTTCACCTTAGGGAACAGGTAGAAGTCACATGGTGCAAGATCTGGTGAATAAGGTGGATGTTCTAACACCGAGATGCTATGCTTGGCTAGGAACCTCTTGACAGATAATGCGGAATGAGCTGGAGCATTGTCTTGGTGGAGAACCCATGATTTGTCCTTCCACATTTCGGGACGTTTTTTCCTTACTCTTTGATGTAGTTTAGAAAGTACCTTAAGGTAGTAATATTGATTAATTGTTTGAGCTTCAGGAACCCAGTGAAGGTACACAATCCCATGAATATAAAAAAAAACAAATTATCATTGCTTTAAATTTTGACTTGCTCGTTCGAGCTTTTTTGGCTCTCGGTGAAGTTCGGCTCTTCCAGTGCATGGATTGGCACTTCGTTTCCGGATCATAAGTAAAAAACCACGTTTCATCACATGTTATTATCTTCTAAACGTTCTAAAGATGAAATCTGCATTAAAAGAGACAAGATTTGAGTCTGTGGAAGCTGTAAAAGAGAAAGCGGCACATGTCCTGAAGGAGCTGACAGAAGATGACTTCCAGCACTGTTTCCAACCATGGAAAATTCACATGGAACATTGTAGAGATAGAGAAGGACTGTATTTTGAAGGTGACAATAAGTTGTTATGTATAAAATTAAAATTAAATTTTTTACATCAGTTTGTTTTTTTGTTTAACGTCCGACTGTTCTGCAATTACTGCTAATGCAGATGGTGAAGGATGAAATGATTTTTGTAACGTATGAAAATATGCCGTGCCTGAATGGGATTCGAACCCAAGACCGCATGATGAGAGGTGAGCACGTTACCAACTACGCTAATGCGGCCGGCATTAGCGTACCTGTTACATCGGTCTTATTTAATAGCCACACCTCGTATGTACGCCTTTTCAACAGGTACAATTTATTACCTGCCGAAGGCCAACTAGCTCTTATTTTTTGATCTTTCTAATATAAAATGAAAGGTTTCTGTAGGGTCTATTATATTATTTAGTTATCTTCTTTATCTATCAAGAAAAGTCTATTTGCTCATACATATAAAAGCAGCCTCTATGGTCGGATGGTCAGTAATAAACAGTTTTTTAAGTAGGTAAGTGAAGTGAAGTGGTACCAAACACTTTTCAGTGACTACATTTAAAAATGGAAATTTCTAACTTGTTCATAAAAATATTTTGTTTGAATTACTTACCTTTTATCATAATTTGGAGGTTTTTTAGACGTTTCCTCGTTTTTTAACTTCATATCTTCTGTCTTTTTAATTTCCTCACTCATCTTTAAGACTATTATTTATTCAATGCAATAGATTATTTAAAATAATAAACAAAGCAATTGTTTATTTTCTATTCAGTTTAATACAGTAATATTTATCTTGTAACAGGTGACTGTGTTGTCTCCACAAACTACTTCCAAAACACAGATTTTTTATGATTCCATATGTTTTTTTTTATAAAAGAAAAAATAAATCTCAGATTATCTTAAGAGTATTATTTTTGTAATTTGTTATAAAAATATATTTTGATAGTATTAAAAATAAGAAGTACTATAACAAATTCAAGGTTGAGTTTAAAATCATAATTTTATTATTATAATAATTCATATTTCATCATACAGTCCTGGGTTCGAATACCACTCAGGCATGGCATATTTTCATACGTTACAAATAATTATTTCATTCTCATTACGCGCAGTTACAACCCAACGTCGTCGCTAATGACCTTGCAGTTGATGCGACAATAAATTAAAAAAAAATAATTCATATAACAATTTTAAACATGCACGATCCATATTTGTAAAGTAAGGTCCATCGAGTTGGTATAGTGGTAAAACACCAGTAAAAAATTTCAGGCACGGCATATTTTCATACGTAACAAAATATCATTTCATCCTTCATTGTCTGCATTAGCAGTAATTGCAGAACAGTCGGATGTTAAACCAAAAAAAAAAAAAATCGACATGAAAACAATACTTTCCTTCCTATATATTCATACAGGCAAGAGAAAGTAAAAAAAAAACAGTAAAAAAATCTGGTGTGAAATACTCACATGACTTTCTCTTGCTAATTTTAATCATGAGTGAATGATGCAAAATTAAAATCAACCTGTTCCATTTAAAAATACAAAAAAACAGTAATTAACAGTAATTAACAGTAATTAGGCACTGTAGAGAAAAATCTTTGAATTAAAATAAAAGTTGTAAGATTTTTAATTTCTTATAACTTTGATTACATGCACTTTTATTGTACTTTTTTTATTTTTTGGTTTAACGTCCGACTGTTCTGCAATTACTGCTAATGCAGACAGTGAAGGATGAAATGATTTTTTTGTAACGTATGAAAATATGCTGTGCTTGAATGAGATTTGAACCCAAGACCACATGATGAGAGGCGAGCACGTTACCAACTACGCCAATGCGGCCGGCACTTTTATCGTATAATGCATATTAAGACTACAATATTAAAAAATCTAATTTTTTACAGATTTTGATGAAAAAATACAGAAAATCAATAATTGCCTCTAAATATTGAGTATATTGAGGCTCTGTAGAGAAAATAGCTATAACTGAAAATTTTATGGATTTAATTTTCCTATAACTAACATACTTACTTTTATCGCTTTTGTAATACAACACATACTAAGGCTGAAATAATAAAAAATCCATTTTTAACATATTTTCGTTAAAAAAAACAGAAAATCACTAATTACTGCTTAAGTAAGCATTAAACAATACAATTTTTGAAGTAAAAGTTATAGATTTTTAAATTGTCTACAACTTTGATTTAATACACTTTTGCGCCAAAATACATAGGCTATTAAGGTCTTAAAAAATCTCTTTTTTGCCAATTTTGATGAAAAAGAAAACAGAGTCACCAATTGCCGCTAAACTAAGCATTGTACAAAAACATTTTTGAAATAAAAGTTGTAGGTTTTTAAAATGTTCAAAAACTTTGATTACGTATATACACTTTTTCCTTAAATGCATATTAAGGCTGCAATCTTAAAATAAACATTTTTTCCTACAAGAGCACAGCCTCCCCAAGAATTTCAGAAGACATGGCACTTACCTTATCTTGTAGACCACAAAAAATGTAGAAAATGAGGCGAGTTTTAAAAAAAATTGTAGAAACCATTTTTGAGAAAATTGCAAAAAGTTAAAAATCACACTAATAAAACTACTACTTCTGGTTGACTGATTTTGATGAAAATAATCATGTCAGGACCACTTACGGAACCTAACTTAAGTTGTAGGTTTCAATTTCATAAGATATACCGTTATCGTGATATTTTGTTTGCTCACACACACACGCACGCACGCACGCACGCACACACGCACACACACACACACACACACACACACACACATCAATCACTAAAAACATGTTTTTTGAGTTTAGGGGGTCTGAAAAGTGTATATCCATTGAAAACTCTACTTCAATAAATTGACATTAAAACAATACTTTCTCTTACCCTATATATTCTTATAGGGCAAGAGAAAGTAAATATTGAAGGCTATACTAATAGGCTAAAACTCTGAATAGTATAATTGTTGTGTTGCTTAGATAATCAGCCGAAAAGCTGGTTTGAACATGTAGAGCAGTTTTCTTCAACCTTATCTTAACAAAGGGCCAAATTTTCATTACAGGTGGGCTTGAGGGCTGCATTGATCTACTTATGTATGTATATTTGTATATGAATATATAATATTGAAATATATATTTCTAACCACCAGAATACGGTAACATAAAACACTTATCAATGTTCATTCAAAAATAAATCTTTATAATGCATCCTGCAGTTTGAAATATTTCTATTTCATATAATGAATTAATATAATAATTTCACTAACCTTCTTTTTAAACTGCGTCACCTTTATTTCAATTTTTACTTACACGTGTTTCGGTGGATCCACCATCATCAGAGTAAATGAAAAATAGAAACTAAAAATTTTTTTTCATTTATTTAAAATTTACAGAAGATGATACATCTTCAGTCACTTGTATAAAACTTTTTATACAAGTGACTGAAGATGTATCATCTTCTGTAAATTTTAAATTTTAAATAAATGAAAAAAAAATTTTAGTTTCTATTTTTCATTTACTCTGATGATGGTGGATCCACCGAAACACGTGTAAGTAAAAATTGAAATAAAGGTGACGCAGTTTAAAAAGAAGGTTAGTGAAATTATTATATTAATTCATTATATGAAATAGACTTATCAATGTTTGTAGCGCTTTCGTGTATCTTGTACACATCTTCAGTAAATTAAAATGTTTTACGTCAAAATTTAAAACTTCCTGTTCCTCAAAGGTTTAAGTTTTAAATTTTGACGTAAAAAATTTTAATTTACTGAAGATGTGTACAAGATACACGAAAGCACTATAAACATTGGTACGTGTTTTATGTTACCGTATTCTGGTGGTTAGAAATGTATATTTCAATTTTAAATAATACAGCTGTTTAAAATCCTACATAGGATGTTTGATAGAATATATAATAGTATAAACATATATGAACATTTTGTCAGGTTAAAAGAAATAACATGATTTTTTACTTCCTCTTGCCTATATAAATATATAGGAAGGAAAGTATTGTTTTCATGTCGATTTTTCGAAATCGAGTTTTCACCGGATCTATACGTTTTCAGACCCCCTGAACCCAAAAAACATGTTTTTAGCGATTGGTCTGTGTGTGTGTCTGTGTGTGTTGTGTGTGTGTGTGTGTATGTGAACAGAATATCTCAAGAACGGAACATCGTACGAACTTGAAACTTGAAACTTAAGTTACATACCACTACCGGACTCGACACGAACATTTTCATCAAAATCGGTCAACCGGAAGTGGTAGTTTATTTTGTGTAATTTTTCACTTTTTTGCGATTTTCTCAAAAACTGGTCCTACGATTTTTTTTAAAATCGCCTCATTTACTCAATTTTTTATTCTCTACAAGATTAGGTAGGCGCCATGTTTGCTGAAATTCTGCGTGAGGCTGTTTTTACGTAAAAACATTTTCTTTTTAAGATTGCGGCTTAAATATGCATTTAAGCGCAAAACATTATATAATAAAAGTTGTAGAGAATGTAAAGTTCTACAACTTTTATTTCAAACATTTTTTTGTATAACGCTTAGTTTAGCGGTAATTAGCGATTTTCTGTTTTTTTCTCACGAAAACGTGTGAAAAATCGATTTTTTGAAGATTTCGGCCTTAGAATGCATTTTACGACAAAAGTTTGTATTATAAAATTTGTAGGAAATTAAAAGATCTACAACTTTTAATTAAAGCTTTTTTTGTACAGTGCCTAGTTTAGCGTGTAGGAGCGATTTTCCGTATTTTTAAGCCAAACTGAGGTCGATTTTAATTTTGCGTATTTCACTAATGTTTTTTGAGGTTAGTTTTTTGTTTATTTCTTATGTTTTATTACTAATGTTAGGTTTATTGTTAATTATTTGCATTGGCAAGAGAAAGTTGTGTGAGTGTTTCACACCAGATTTTTTTTAAAGCTTATATTGGTTGAAAATGACAGTAAATATCAATATTGAAACGTATACTTATACTTAATAAACATGATACAAAACTCAAAACCAAACTAAAAACATCAAAATGGTGATTTTTCAGTTCAATGGGAAACTTGACATTCTTTCTCTTTCACTAGTTTAAAAATCAACAAAATGATGCAATGTTCTAAGCTCTTTGTTCAAAAACTGAAATTGTTCTGCGAGCCGCTAAAATTTACGCGGCAGGCCGCGGGTTGAAGATCACTGCTCTAGAGGCTTTACTACGTAAAAACAAAGAGTGAAGTAATTTACCATGCCTTCCTCACTAAGTGGAAAAGTATGCTTATCAGCATGCCAAGCCCTCTGAAAATCATCTACTTTTCACCCTGTAAATGACACCTTCATTTCATTCGCCACACGGTCTGGCAGTGTAATGAATCATTACTCTCAGAAGAGATAACTGTGACTAGTATCTTTTACACATCTACCTCTACTGTTCTTAAATGCTTCGGTCATATAATTGGTTGACCATGTAATAAGAAACAGAACTATTTTTTGTCACCCTGGAACTAGCAGATCGAGTGCAAATAATTTAACACTCTACTTAGATGTTATGATCAAAGTATACAATTAGATAATATACCCATGATTAGACATAGGTTATATTTTTTATGAATTACATTGGTCAGAGAAAGTCATGCAAGTGTTTCACACCAATTTTTAGTGTAGAAAGAGTGATTTTTGTTTGCTTACTAGTGGATCCTTTTTGCTGCATATACTGCCGATCATGTTTAAGAAATTGAAGAACAATATTTAAAGCTTTATTTTGTAATCAGATAATTTTATTGTTGTTGTTTAGGACATTAGCCGAAAGGCTGGTTTGAACCTGTAGAGATTTTACTAAGTAAAAACGTGGAGTGAGGTGATTTACCTATGCCTTCCTCACTGAGTGGAAAAGTATGCTCATCAGCATGCCAGGCTCTCCGAAAAGCACAAATTTTCCACTCTGCAAACGACTTCACTGCATTCACCACAGGGTCTGGCTGTATAATAAAATTCATTACTTTCAGAGGAGATAACTCTGATTAGTGTCTTTTACACCACTACCTCTTCTGTTCTCAAATGATTCAGTCATTTAATTGGCTGATCACGTGATAAGAAACAGAACTATTTATTTTAGCCCTGCAACAAACAGATTGAGTGTAAATAATTGGACACTCCACCTATAATTGGGCACATAATTTTATTATTAATTTAAAAAACCCAGATTCAGATTTAAAAGATGACAAGTGATGTTGGTACAAAAGAGTGACAGCTGGAGCTGCATCAGTGACTATTAACAGCTGGATCGACAATAGGGGAAAATATTTTCCACATTAGTGGAAGATGCACAAACATCACTATTAGGGCAAGTTTTTTCAATTTTTCAAGTTTTTTTTCAAGTTTTTTTCAATTTTTTGAATAAGAAAATAATAGATTAACCCTTTCCACTTGACTGTCGGATCTGATCCGACATAATAGTATTACCGTTCCACTCGTATGTCGGACCTCATCCGACTCCGTTTTCACAGCTGATTTTGTATGAAAATACGCATTTAACAAAGCTGTTGCAATGTGCTGACCTGTACGGGATGTTTTAAAAATTATATCTTGTAGTTTTTGATAGCTGACTACAACCGATTATCGATATAAACGGAATTAATTGAATCGATGTCGCCATACCAAACTAGTAAACAAACTAACCTAATTGTGAACATGCATTGTTTAATTTGCGGTATTTTGTGTCACTTTAAGATCAGTTTAATGTTTTTAGGTAACTAATTCTCACAAAAATAATATTCAGATTATTTTGCATGTTTTTATTAGGTTTTAGGTATCAATTTCTAGTTACACAGTTTATTTTATCTTAGTTTTACAACAGCAGTGTATGTTTTGCAGGTTATATTTTAGAAGTTTTTAGGTGAGAAAAAGCATTTTTTATGTATCATTATTAACATTAAAGTAATAACGAACATAAAAAGTATAGGACGCTCTTAAAACTAACAACACATTGTGTATATGATTAATGTAATAGGATTTCAACAAATCATAAAATAAATACAAGTGGAGGGAAATCACAGTGCAAACATAATACAAGTGGAAAGGGTTAAAGTAACTTGACTAGGTGTTATCTTAAATGTAAATTAAAACAAAGACACTGATTTTAAAATTATTATTATTAGAATCAATATACATTAAATTATAATTACATACAGATCGTAAATAGAAAAAAATAATATTCTTAACATAAAAATTAAAAAATATTTACATAAGCATGATTAATGTAAATAAATATATATATCTCAATTAACATATACATCATAAATGATAATTCGTTCAATATAACTGATCATATTATTCCAAAATTAAATGTTCATAGCAGTAATATTAATAATATAATTATAATTTATAAAAAAAGTGTTCAAATAATCTTAATGGAGTTTAAAATTCTTCGCCGGTTTGAAGAAGTCTCAAAGCCTTCTGTATATTTGTAACCGCTTCTGGTACATCATCATAATTTAATGCACTAATCGCCCATTTACAATATTTCTGAGCTTTTGTAATTTGTTCAGGTTCCAATTTTTTGCCTGTAATATAAAAAACAAAAAATATAGTATCGTTAAATAATTTTAGATTAATTCACCAAAAACACAATAGATTACTCTCACCAAATTAACAGTCAATAAATAGGGGCTTTAAGATATAGTGTATCAATCATTATAATGCTTTTCATGGTTAATGAGTTCTGCGGTTCCTCGTATTTAAACTAATCAGAATGTTTATTAATATAACCAACTACGGTGGCATGCGGGCCGCACATGCGCAGTAAGTAACTCCCCCACCACAGCGTCGTAGCCTGATACCGGCTGCCTCTAAAGTAGTACTCACTACTCATTGTGTTGTGATCATGTGGTAATCGTTTTGGCATTGGTGTAGCTGTCAAAAGCCACACCCCCTCAAAATTAGTTGCGCGCGCACAAAATACGGGGAAAATGTCTGCGATTCATTTTAGGGTAATAGGCAATAAGTTTTTTCCTAAATGATGTACCTACCATAAGTTTTGGCAGGCCCAAAAGAAAGGTACGTCATAACCTCATTCTGTTATATTTACTACACGGTTCTTTTTGTTAAAATGTCAAACAACTGATATTGTGCGTATGTAGTTGATTTCTAAAATTTGACGTATATTTCGTATAAAATTCACAACTATTAAAATTGATTCAGCTTCTTGGAATATTAACAGGAAGATGATCTATCTTTGACTTTCCCTTCAAAAAGTGATTTTTTCAAGCTCGTTTATTATTTCTCTTTCTGCCATACATACATCAAATTTTATATTTTATAACAAAATAATAAAACGCATATTATGTAATCCTAGAAAAGAAGTTATATTAGCCTACATGATATGCAAAAAATGCGATGAGATTTAAACGTCTAACTTTGTACGAGCGTATCTTATATAAATATCAGAGTATAATAATAACATTTTTAGTGTAATAATATAACATCCATTAGGAAGCAAAAGTAATATTTTCAAGAGTTTTTCGATGAAAAATGAGCTTGTTAAGAGTGTAGTGAATGAAACTGGCCGGCAGAGTGCCCTACCGTACCGCGTATTGTCACTATTGCGCTTGAACACCGTGCACTGATTGAAATGAGTTGAGGGGAACGGCGGACGCAACACATTCTCTCTCTGTCCCACTACCCTCCCTACATGCCACCATAGTTGGCGAACAGTATACCAGCGTTGTCAGATTGTACGAATGTTTCAGCCTGACGAACATTACGCGCGCATGCGTATAAGAGCCGCATTAGTTCACTCGTGTCTTGCAGCTCGTACTAAACACATCAATTATACAGCGTGTTAATATGCAATACTTTATAATATAATCAGCTGGTTGTATATTTTGTAGGTTATAATTGTACTTGAAAGACCAAATAAATGGCTGATGAAATACATAACAGAGCTATGAGAGCAAGTATTGGCAACGTTGGTGGCAAGTCATTGGCTAGATATGAAGTGGATAGGGGGCAATGCGTATGTTCAGAGCTCATCAGTCCTAAAAATTAGTATAGCTGCAAAAATATAAATACATATAAATAAATACAAAAATATAATTAAATACATATAAATATATATAAATACAGTCAATTCTGGGTAATTGGGGCACATCGGGGCCGAAGCATTTTGACCCAATTACACCAATTCCGAATAATTGGGGCACATTGGGGCCGCAGCATTTTGACCCAATAACCAATTCCAGATAATTGGGGCACATCGGGGCCGAAGCATTTTGACCCAATTAAACCAACTCTGAATTGGGGCACATCAGAACCGGAGCATTTTGACTCAATTAAACCAATTCCGGATAATTGGGGCACATCAGGGCCGGAGAATTTTGACCCTATTAAACCAATTCCGGATAACTGGGGCACATCAGGGCCGGAGCATTTTGACCCAATTAAACGGCTGGCCCTAATAAACGAATTCGTAAACCGTAACATATAAGATACTGTATTTTATTAAAATTATTACAAACATAAATTTTCCATGCACGTCCTATCCATATACACACGAAACAAATAAAAGGGTATCAGAACAATGATTCACTTTTTAGCTAAACCTTTTGCCTTGGTTTTAAGCATTGGACCATTGACACTAACACCTTGCAAAGTTACAATGGCAAACCATTCATTCAACGCTTCTCAACAAGTGGATCCTTCTTTTACGTTTTCTTTTATGAGATGTTCCATAATTTTTTAATGCCCACTATTAGCGTATTTTCTTTTCTTGAAGCACGATACAAGATATCGTAATTTTCGGTACACCGGTTAGTTCCGATAGTTTACGTTAGTTCAAGTTAGGTGGATACGTTTTTATTTTGTTGAGAAGCTTTATTCATTCACACAATCATATCATTACGCGGCATTTAACTCACAAAGACGTTGATAGTAGGTACTGTACTGTAAGCATACGCATAAAAATATCAACAAAATGTGTGAAACGAATGGGAATTTTAAAAAATAAAAAAGTATGCCTGCAGATAACAAAACAACCAACTCGATAAACAGTGTGTTATCAAATGACATGAAACTGGAAAACACTGGGAAATCTATTCTGTCCAGTATTTAACATTCTCTAAGAATTTTTCAGCCACTACCATTTTTCTGCATACATCAACACCAATTATTGACCAACTTATGTTGTTTACGTCATCAGCCGAAAGGCTGGTTTGAACCTCTAGAGGCTTTACAATGTAAAACGAGGAGTGAGATTGTTTACCGTTGCTTTCCTCAGAGTTGAAAAGTATGCTTGTTAGCACGCCGAGCCCTCTGACAAGCACATATTTTCCACCCTTTAAATGACACCTTCACTTCATTCACCACAGGATCCGGCTGTATAATGATTAAATTGATTACTCTCAGAGGAGATAACTCTGATTAGTATCTTTTACACCTCTACCTCTTCTGTTCTTAAATGACTCGGCCATTTAATTGACTGACCATGTGATAAGAAACAGAACTATTTTTTGTAGCTTTGAAACAAACAGATTGAGTGCGAATAATTTAACAATCCACCTGTCGTTATGGGCAGACCGATTTATATGAGGGCTAAATAATAATTCAAAACTCAATTTCATGGTAAAATAATTAATGAAGATTTAATATTTTTTGTAATAAAATTGAAAAGATGACTTACCAGTATCAGAGGCTTCCATATTTGAACTACACGTAGAAGGAACATCCGGTAAATTTGGTGTTGGAGTAACTGGAGATGGAATATTATAATTCTTATATGACGAAAGATCATTACCCGGCAGATACCCTGGCTTTGGCATTTGATTAGGAGTTGGCGGTAAATTTTCACTGGAATTTAAAGTGTTCGGTGGATCGGGAAGCGATAAACCAGGCATATCGAATTGAAAACCTAGTTACAAACAGATTAAAGTTGTTACACAGATACAAACATGTTTTAAACTATTGAGAAAATTAAAGTGATCCACTGCTTGTTGTGATCACTCCTGGATTCTGATTGCATAATCCAGCGATCATATTAATAATAATAATAATAATAATAATAATAATAATAATAATACTTTATTCCACAAGCACATACAAAATATTACTATTTTATTAAATATCCTATGTAGGATTATCAACAACCATATTATTTAAAATTTAAATATACGGCGTGTGACTATTAAATAACGGGACTGATATTATAAAAAATTTTATTTTTATTTTATACAAAATCAATTATTATCACCTGTAATATACACTCCGTCTCTATCCCTACAACGCTTCATGCGAATTTTCCATTGTTGGAAACAGTGCTGGAAGTCATCTTCTGTCAGCTCCTTCAGGACACGTGCCGCTTTCTCTTTTACAGCTTCCACAGACTCAAATCTTGTACCTTTTAATGCAGATTTCACCTTAGGGAACAGCTAGAAGTCACATGGTGCAAGATCTGGTGAATAAGGTGGATGTTCTATAACACTGAGATGCTACTTGGCTAAGAACCTCTTGACATATAACGCGGAATGAGCTGGCGCATTGTCTTGGAGGAGAACCCATGATTTGTCCTTCTACATTTCGGGGTGTTTTTTCCTTACTGTTTGATGTAGTTGAGAAAGTACCTTAAGGTAGCGATATTGATTAATTGTTTTACCTTCAGGCACCCAATGAAGGTACACAATCCCATGGATATAAAAAAGAAACAATCATCATTGCTTTAAATTTTGACTTGCTCATTTGAGCTTTTTTGGCTCTTCCAGTGCATGGATTGGCGCTTCGTTTCCGGATCATAAGTAAAAAACCACGTTTCATCACATGTTATTATCTTCTATTTGTTCCCTAAGGTGAAATCTGCATTAAAAGGGACAAGATTTGAGCCTGTGGAAGCTGTAAAAGAGAAAGCAGCACGTGTCCTGAAGGAGCTGACAGAAGATGACTTCCAGCACTGTTTCCAGCAATGGAAAATTCACAAGGAGCATTGGAGGGATAGAAAAATAGTGTATATTGAAGGTGACAGTAAGTTATTATGTATAAAATTAAAATAATTTTTTTTACGTCAGTCTCGTTATTTAATAGCCACACTTCGTATAACTCTAAACCACCAGAATACTGTAACAGTAAACACTAACCAATATTTAAAGCCTTTTCGATGCCTTAAATGGAATGGATGAGATCTTGAGGAAGGATTACTTCATGAAAATTAATAAGAACAAAACGAAAGTGTTGTGCAGCAGCAAGAGTGGTTTAGAAGAGATGGGAAATTTAAAAGTAGGCAACGAGAACATACAGGAAGTTGGGGAATTCTGCTATCTAGGGAGTAAAATAACAAAGGATGGTAGAAGCACGAGTGATATCAAGAGTAGAATTGCTCAAGCTAGAAAAGCCTTTGAAATGAAAAACAGCTTACTGACTACAAACATTGATTTACAGATTAGGAAAAATTTCTTAAAACATTATGTTTGGAGTGTAGCATTATACGGAAGTGAAACGTGGGTGGTAGGGGCTGTAGAACGGAAGAGGATAGAAGCTTTTGAAATGTGGTGTTATAGGAAAATGTTAAAGATTAGGTGGGTGGACAAAATAAGTAATTTAGAGGTTCTTAGGCGAGTGGATGAAAAAAGAAGTATATGGAAGCATCTTACCAAAAGAAGGGATAGGCTAGTGGGGCATATCCTAAGGCATCCAGGTATTGGGCTATCAATAATGGAGGGTAACATTGAGGGAGTAAATTGTAGAGGGAGGCAAAGATTAGAATATATAAAGCAAATTACAAAAGATGTAGGGTGTTACAGGTATGTAGATATGAAACGACTTGCGCAAGATAGAACAGGTTGGAGAACTGCATCAAACCAGTCGAGAGACTGATGACAAAAAAAAAAAATTCAAAATTTAACTTTCTACTCTTACCATGTCAGACAAGGAATAGTCGATTCTTACATCTAAAACAGTCTTGCCAACTTAATCAGTTGGTTTTGTTATACACACCTAGATACAAACAAAAACATCTAAACAGTTCAATATTTGGTCTTGGCGACCAATGAATGGAGTTAGATGGCTGAAACTCGGTACAGATGTTAAGTATACGATGCTAAAAAAAATACACTCAACAATTTCAAAAATTTACCCATAAGGGGTAACAAAAGGGCCTTCAACCCTTAAACCAATACATTTTGTTTATTTAGTATCGGATGAAGTAGATGGCTAAAACTTAGTGAAGATGTTACCAACAGTGCACCTAAAAAATTATTCCTTAGAAATTTTCAAAATGTACTTCTAAGGGTTGAAAAGGGTATTCAACCCTAAACATGTTCATAAATTTTAAACGAACAGATCTATTCTTATATTAACCCTTTCAGTGTCCAAACAATATTTTACAAGTTGGTTCCTTAAGCGATATATAATTTGTTTACAGATGTACGAAAAGTGACAGCTTTCGACAACTTGTAGGCATAAAAACGTTAAAAATGAATTTTTATTGTGTTCTTAAAAAAAATCGTTCTGATAACACTAATAATATTCAAAATACATTTTTTATAATTTATTTTAAGTCCCATCGAGAGCTTGGTCATTAGCGAATACTGTGGGCTTCAATACTTTAACAGTGGTTTTAATATGTTAAAATTTCCAGCTCCTACCCAGGAGCCGGCCGCATTGGCGTAGTTGGTAACGTGCTCGCCTCTCATCACAATCAATCTTGGGTTCAAATCCCATTCAGGCACGGCATGTTTTCATACATGCAAAAAATCATTTCATGCTTCACCGTCTGCATTAGCAGCAATTGCAAAACAATTGAACATCAAAAAAAAAACCCTAGCCAGGAATCGAACCCGGGATCTTTCGCTTTGTAAGCTAGCGCGCTAGTCACTACACCACGAAAGCAGTCTCAGAATACATTATTTTATTAATTTTTGTTAAAAAAATTATTTTTGTAACATTCAGTTATCCAGACGTTGGCATTTTATGCATAACTTATGGACGTCTGGAAAATCGGATGTTAGCACTTAACATAAAAGATACTGACGTCCTGTTTTCCAGACGTAGGCACTGTACGGGTTAAAAAAAATTTCCATATCAGAAAATCTTATCTTTATTTATAATCCTAAATTAAAATTATTGAAATAAAACAAAATTATACCCAGATGAAGCCATCGGAACGGGCAGATAGTAAAAAATAAATTGAAGGGGTCGGGAGAAGACAGTGCTAACCCATATTAACTTAAATTTACGGAGTTATTTTAAAATTTTACTGAAATCTACAAATCATATTTTTTAATTATTGTTAAACATTTTGTTATTTTCTCTAAATATAGGTTCTTAAGATCGTAAATATAGCATCCTGTTTAAAACATGCTGTACATTTTATTTTTACAGAATATTTAAGAAAAATCATGCTGGAAATTTTGTGGGTTGGCACTTTCTTCTGCCGACCCCTTCAAATAATACAGACCTATATTTGGCTGCGGAGTACTACTCGTGTTTGGCTGATCAAATCCAATCGCATTATCACTTTCGCTCTCTTCATTCGACATCGGGCCAGGCACTGGGGTTTCTCCATTTTTTAAACAATTATGTATATAAGCAGCTTTCCATTTCGCATATTTACGATTGGCCGCTATTTCTTCACTGATTTCACCAAATACTGTTAACACATCCATTAACATTCCAGCAGTGTAAAAGGCTTTAACGACATTCCTGAAAATATTTTTTAAAAATCTGGTGTCAAACACTCGCTTGGTGTATTTTCTGTTATCCCCCCTCACAACACAATTTGTCACATTTTGCGGATAATTCGTACGTAGGTATCTTATGGTATTTTTAACAATAAAAATGGGAAATATTTTTAAAAAAATCCTACACCAATATTCTTAAGGTTGAGGTTAAATATAGGTAGGGTAAATGCATCGCTTTTTCTCAATATTGTTACAGTACATAATAATTAAATATGAACTCATTGCGTACACGGCATCATTTAATAAATTAATTTAACGTAATTTAATGAAATTATTTACGTTAAATTAATCTAATGATTAATTTATTAAATGTCATGTACCGGGTTCGATTACTGGTCAGGTCTGACATTTTTTCATCGCTCATTTTCATAATATCATCACTCTCCACTATCTGCATAAGCAGAAATTGGAAAACAGTCAGACGTAAAACAAAAAAAAACAAAAATTAACTTCATTAAAGTTCAGCCATTCTTAGTTTGCTCCTACTGTCAACAAACCAAAGCCAGCTACTACAGGGTGCACGCTTGAGTCCGCGACTTTATGGATGTCGTATTCCAATTAAGTTAACTACGTTTTAAATTATAAGTACTTAAAACATCAGTCATGATATGATGTAGGCCTAACAATTTCATTTATAAAAATACTTTTAAAAGTATTTTGTTGTTACTTTTTAATCAGCGCGTACACATTTATATATAATGCGCATGCTCAGTGACGTCATTATTTTGTTGACAGTAGGAGCAAACTAAGAAACGCTGGACTTTAAATTAAATATTACTAAATAATTTACTAACTTTCAATAAGTAGTTTAATCTTAACTTGAAAAATATTGATACATGATTATTTTAAATATTTTTCCCGTTTTTATGGTTAATAATTGCCCATAACGGGCAGATGGAATGTTAAATTAATTGCACTCGATATGTTGGTCCAGGGCTACAAAAAATAGTTCTGTTTCTTATCACATAGTCAGCCAATTATATGGCTGAACTATTTAAAAACAAAAGAGGTAAAGGTGTAAAAGACACTAGTCAGAGTTATCTCCTCTGAGAGTAATGAATTTCACTATACAGCCAGACCCTGTGGTGAATGAAGTGAAGGTGTCATTTGGAGGGTGGAAAGTGGGTGGTTTTCGAAGAGCCTGGCATGCTGATAATCATACTATTTCAACTCAGTGAGAAAGGCAATAGTAAACCACCTCACTCCACGTTTTTACTTAGTAAAACTTCTAGAGGTTCAAACCAGCCTCTAAACAAACAACAACATGGTTAATAATACTGTAAGACTACCTACATGCAAAATATCTACAAAATGTGACAAATTATGTGGTGGAAGGGGTGAATAACCGAAAAGACCCCTCACACGGCTTTCCCTAGCCAATGTAAATAATTAAAAATACAACCAATGTTCAATCATCTGTAAACAATGTAAAATGTAAAACATAACCTAACTTTAATCACAAGTAAATAAAGCTAAATGAACATCAACCTTTGTTAAACTTAAAAATATGAAAAATCTCTAACTGGCAATAAACTATGCGTATTGGAAAAAAATGCTTGAAATGAAAGTTGTAGGTTTTTAATTTTCTACAACTTTAATTATTCAGTAGAACTCCAATGATCCGGATCTCTTTCAGAAAAAATAAATTTTTTAAGCCAACAAGTCGTTTATTCTGTTCAACATTTATGAAGCGACAATACAGAAGGTAACTCTTGAGTAAATTTTTGACAGAAAATGAAAATGAAGGAGGCATTTTGGCACATCTTCAAAAATTAAATTTAAAATACTGCGCGTATATGGTGGTGGAAGCACGGAATTTGGTAAAGGCAACCACATTAAAAAATTGTGGAACAAATTGAAAGGTATATATTAACCAAGGAGGAGATATAGAAAAAGAAAGAAGAGAAAAAGATGCGAGACAAGGAAACTTAGAGAAAAGTGGAAGAGGATGAAATGTCACTTAAGGACATAAGAAAAATCCTTTTAAAAGTTCCTGGATGTTCTGAATGCAGTGCAAATGATCTAGGCGAGGGGCTTGCTTGTGATTCTTCGAACCCTAGATTCAAAATTCTCAGTGACGATAAACTCATTCAAAGTGTGAGAGAAGAAACTGATGACACTGCTGTTGAAAGATGACTTTCGGCTGGAAAGACTTTTGTGTGTCTTGAAAAGTGTAAAATGACTATTTTGTATCCAAACTCTGACTTTTATTTCTTTACTTCTGGTTATGGACCACTTCCTTTTGAAACCAGAACTTCAATTCCAATTAAGGCCTACTGACTTCGTTTAGATTACGAATCTGAAAATCGTTAGTTGCTATCTCGTGTAGTTTATGACATCTGGGTGTGACGGAAAAGAAAATGAGAAATGAAAATTTTAAAAACTTCCAGCAATGAAAGTTTTCTACAAACAAATATATGTGTTATACTGTGGACAATTCAAACTGGCACAACTCTTTCTCTACGTGTACACACAGTTCCGCTTAAAGTATATCCATAACCTATTCTTTCAACAAGGTCTACAAATTTTAATGTACACAAATGCCTACAACCTATTTCATTGTACAAACATAAAAATAATTATTTCATTTTAAAATATATATTTAATTTTTCCCAGTAAAAATTTAAATTATAAATTACAAGAACTAAACTGTAAACACTCACTAAACTATAATCTACAGGATGCACGCAACTAACTAAACAAATTGGTCTGAATATTTTTAATGAACAGAAAATCATACATGAAAACAGATTAGTCACATCATTATGTCTGACAGATTATTAATAACAACAGTGAAAACAAAGCGTAGTGACCATACGTGAGTCACACATTACAGTAGTGATTGTATACTTTTGTGACTGTACCGTCGTTGTATGGCGAGGGGCGAAGAGTGGAGTAGATAAACACCGAAACTGCTTGTGCCAATTTGAATTGTTCAAGGTTTACTTACTAGTCATGACAACTATCCGGGAGCGTATGCAGGGAGCCCTTAATCTAGTTCACACCTGGTGTGGACAGGAGGGGCTGCGTATTAACCCGGAAAAAGTGGTTGTTGTTCCTTTTACTAGGAAAAGGAAGATTGCTCTGGATGCTTTGACTCTGGAAGGAGTGGATTTAAACTACTCCCCTGAGGTAAAGTATCTGGGGGTTGTCCTGGATAGTGGCCTAACTTGGAAAGGCCACATGTCCAGGACCGTTGAGAAGGCTACAAAGGCCTTATGGATATGTAAGAGTATGTTTGGGAAGACTTGGGGGCTTAGGCCTCGTATGGTAAAATGGGCTTATGTGAGCATCATTTTGCCAATGGTCACATACGCAGCTTTTGTATGGTGGCCAAGAACAGATCTGAGGACGGCGCAGGATCGGCTGAGGAAGCTGCAGAGACTGGCCTGCCTAGGGATATGTGGTGCAATGTGCACTTGTCCAACGGCTGCTATGGAGGCGATGTTTGATTTGCCTCCTCTTCATATTCAAGTGAAGAAGGAGGTGATAAGAACTGCCTGGAGGCTGGAGGGCAAGATCGGGGTCCCATCAGGGGAGATGGAACACACCGAGATCTTCAAAGAGATTGAGGGGATGGGTGTGGTAGGTGGTCCTCGGGACCGTATGAACAGAGCATACGACTTCTCCAACACACTGAGGGTGGAAATTTTTGATCGTCAGGAGTGGGCGGAGGGACAGCCAGTGATACCGGAAGGGGCTACCGTTTGGTATACTGACGGCTCAGTGATGAGCGGAAGAGCGGGATTGGGGGCCTGGGGGGCCGGGGGAAAGATTTCCCTGGCCCTTGGGTGTAACATAACCATCTTCCAAGCTGAAATATTGGCCATTAAGGTCTGTGCGGAGAGGTGTATTGAGAGGCGCCTCAGTGGGTCGCACATTTATATTTTGTCCGATAGTCAGGCGGCCATTAAGGCTTTGAGTTCTTGTACTTTTGAGTCGCGATTGGCCTATGATTGTCAGGAAGTTTTGAATGCCGTGGCCAAGCGTAACGTGGTGACGCTGCGTTGGGTGCCGGGGCACCAGGGAGTGCCTGGAAATGAGAGAGCGGATGGCCTTAGCAAAGAAAGGTGCAGCCTCTCACTTCATAGGCCCAGAGCCATTCTGTGGAATTGGTGAAGGCTATTATAGAGGTATAGTTAGGGCCTGGGAAGAGGAGGCTAAAACCTCCTATTGGGAGAAGGTGCCAGGCTGTGAACAGGCAAAGA
Organism: Catonia carolina; assembly: GCA_035578175.1. Classification (NCBI taxonomy): domain Eukaryota; kingdom Metazoa; phylum Arthropoda; class Insecta; order Hemiptera; family Achilidae; genus Catonia; species Catonia carolina. The sequence continues at coordinate 12,836,405 of JAQMRL010000006.1, read as the reverse complement.
AATGCATTGCCTATTCCAGCAGAAAGGCTGGGATATATAATAGACTAGGAAGACAGGACTTGAGGAGGGTAGTGGGCCTGATGACTGGTCATTGTAATCTTGGGTATCATTTATCCAAGATAGGAGTTGCTGAAGAGAGCCTGTGTAGATTCTGTCATGAGGCAGAAGAGAAGGCTGAGCATACTTTATGCAGTTGCAAAGTGGTTGGCTGCAAAAGAAGAGCGCTGATGGGTAAGGACGTGTTAACACCTTCTCAGGTAAGTGCACTAGATCCTAGGCAGATCCTGCGCTTTATTGAAAGTGTGGGTCTTGCATAAATAAGGAATAGGGGCAATCACAAAAGATCTTTTAGGTCGCGGTGAGGAGGGGCTGCGGAAGCCTGAACGCCCTGGTTGTAAAGAAGAAAAAGAAGAAGATACTTACTAGTCATGGGACGGCACAGTAAAATAGGTGAGCTAGCACAACCCGCTCCGCACACTTGAGTGAACGGCACAGAGCGTGCCGTACAATTGAACGATGAGTTGGGGTGAACTGTGGTAGTGAGCTAGTAGATTCTAATACGACAGCACTGAGCTGAGCTATGTGAATAAACAGAGAGTGAGTCGAGCCGAGGGTGACTTTCGCTCACTCCTTCGCACACAGCACGTTGTGTTTGCGCGTGCGTCAACCTGAACGTTCATGCATCCCTTTCCACAAACAAATTTTTGTCATGTTTCTAGCTTTGTTTCGTATGCACGTGGTAAAATTGCTACGGTACAATGGTATTTTACAACCACTTGTCTCAGGGTTGTTGTAGTATAGTATAAAAGAATAATTACCCCCTCTCCGCACCCTCACAAACAGTGGAGGAGTTTGATACGAAATGTAAACTTTTCATGCAGTGTTTAGGTGTAGGTAGCCCTTGCTATGATGCGACTAGAGAAAAGTGAGTTTAGTCGTGGAGGGGATGTACAAGTCAGCTCTGGCGAAGAGCGTGCTGCGTGTGGAGAAACGCTCAGTGTGCTGGTCGTTCAAAATAAAAGAGGTGGTAGCTCACCGTTCAGTTAAAAGAGCTAGTTCTTTTGTGCGACTCGCTCATGAGCTTCACATCACTAATACTTACTTATTAAATACACCAGCTCTGTCTTGTCCATCAGCCCACAAAAATAATTTCAAAGCATAATTTTCTATATGCGCTTGGGCCGCTACTTCATTTGTGATAGAATCATTGTCATGCATCGTTTTCTTTGTTGCTTCCAACCAGTCCATTAAGCCCATCAGAAATACTTTCGCTTCATCTGATTTTTTGTCTATTTTCAAGGCGGTCTGTAACGCAGACAATCTACCTAAAAACATAATAATAAAATTATTAATATAAATCTACCAATATAATTTTTAAACCAGAGATTCTCTATAGAATGGCAAAAATAATCACTAACAAAACATAAATGCAGAATCCAGAAACAAAAATAAAATTCTGGTTTGAAACACTCACACAACTTTTTCTTGCTAATGTAAATAATTAATAATTATTTGCTATAACTTTGATTATTAAATATATGATTTTACCCTAAAATACATATTACAGCCACCACAAATTTTTGCGAACATCTTACTCGTTCCATCTTGAAGAGCACAGTAGTAAATAAGGTGATTTAACCAAAATCGTGGAAACTGTTTTTACTTTCTCTTGTCTATATGAATATATAGGAAGGAAAGTAGGTATTGTTTTCATGTCGATTTTTCGAAATCGAGTTTTCACCGATTCTACAAGTTTGCAGACCCCCTGAACCTAAAAAACAAGTTTTTAGCGATTGGTCTGTGTGTGTGTGTGTGTGTGTGTGAACAGAATATCTCAAGAACGGAACATCATACAAACTTGAAACTTGAAACTTAAGTTACATACCACTACTTAACCCCACACGAACATTTTCATCAAAATCAGTCAACTGGAAGTAGTAGTTTATTTATTCGTGTAATTTTTCACTTTTTTGCGATTTTCTCAAAAACTGGTCCTACGTTTTTTTTTTTATATCGCCTGGTTTACTAAATTTTTTATGCTCTACAAGATAGGGTAGGCACCATGTTTGCTGAAATTCTTGGTCAGGCTGTTTTCATGTAAAATATTGTTTTTTTAAGATTACAGCTTTAATACGCATTTTACCGTAAAAATGTATAATATATTAAAAGTTGTAGAGAATTTAAAATCCCACAACTTTAATTTCAAACATTTTTTTGTACAACGCTTAGTTTAGCGGTAATTTGCGATTTTTTTGTTTTTCCCAAATGAAAAATGTGAAAAATAATTTTTTTAAGATTTTGACCATAGTATGCCTTTTATGACAAAAAAGTATATAATAAAATTTATAGGAAATTAAAAGAACTACAACTTTTATTTAAAGCATTTTTCTCTACAGGCCCTAGTTTAGCGTGAAAGAGTGATTTTCCATATTTTTAAGCCAAACTGAGGTAGATTTATTTTTAATGTTAGGTTATATTGGTCATTATTTGCATTGTCAAGAGAAAGTCGTGTGAGTGTTTCACACCAGAATTTTTGGGAAAATTACCACAAAGTGAGGATCTTTTTGGTTAACTGTCAAGAATGTTCGAAAATTTTCTATAAAAACACAAGACAATTATAAACTTGTTATTTTTATTCTGGATGCCAATAGGTGACTGTATTTTGTAGTATATGTTGAAACAGATCCTTTTCTCGGTAATTAAGACACCGTAAAAGTTCACAAAGATAAGAGTCCAGCATTGACCAATGTGTGCTACGACAAACATTGTTATAATGTTTTGCTAATCTCCAACGGTTTTAGATAATTTGCACTCACACGACTTTCTCTTGACAATGCAAATAATGACCAATATAACCTAACATTAAAAATAAATCTACCTCAGTTTGGCTTAAAAATATGGAAAATCACTCTTTCACGCTTAACTAGGCCCTGTAGAGAAAAATGCTTTGAATAAAAGTTGTAGATCTTTTAATTTCCTATAAATTTTATTATATACAATTTTGTCATAAAATGCATACTAAGGCCGAAATCTTTAAAAAATTTATTTTTCACACGTTTTCATGAGAAAAAAACAAATTTTAGATAACCTGCCCAGGTGTCAGGATCAACAAAATTATACTACAAGTCACTGTTTGGTGGTTGTAATCATGTCAATTCAACTCATTGTAAGATTTCCATTCTTTTGATATTATAGTTTTTCCAAGGAGTACATATTCCCTTCTGTGCATTCCTTACGATAATCTTATCTACAGGGGGCAAGGTTCAATGTTTATTTATTTTTGTTGAACACCGTTTGGTCTTGTATATTGATTAATTTTAATACAGGGCGTTTCAAAATGTTCTTCGGGGTTACGAAAATTCACTACAAAAAAACTATTCCACTTACCTAAATGAAAGTTGTACGTGCAGATGCAGGGATTCAAACAGTTTTTTTTAACATCTATAAATGTTCAATGTGTGCTCCTTTGGTGACACGGCATACGTCAACACGAAAGTCTAGCTCTTGCCAAACACGCCCTAACATGTCTCTTTCGATAGAGTTGACCGCATTGATTATGCGATCCTTCAGCTCAGCGATATCGTTCGGCATTGGTGGCTTGAAGACCTTGTCTTTCACATAGCCCCAGAGAAAGAAGTCACATGGCGTGAGGTCTGGTGATCTTGGTGGCCACAGCAAAAGTTGTTGGTCTTCCTCAGAAGAAAATGGCTTCCCGTGACAGCCATTTTCTCTACTGTCTACACCTAGCGGGCAGACGGTCAACTAACTGCCCAGTACCCGTGGAAAAAAACTGTTTGAATTGCTCTTTCATACAGTACTTGTTTCATTCTTGTAAGTGGAATAGTTTTTTTGTAATGAATTTTCGTAACCCCGAAGAACATTTTGAAACGCCCTGTATATAATGACTGGCATTGTTTGAAAATTTTCAAACATTATCGACACTTAACCAAAAAGATCCCAAGTGAAAAATTTCATGAATGATTCCAATAGGACAATTTTGATTTAAGATGTTTATCTCAGGTATCCCATGGTACCTAAGTTACAAGTTTTAATTATGTATTCTTTTCTGTATTTGAGTTATTTTATTAACACATACACATCTGTAAAAATATATTTATTGACTTCAGGGGGTCTGAATACATGTATTTCCGTTGGCAACTTGATTTCAAAGATTTGACATGAAAATATAACTTTCCTTACTTAAATTTCCTATAGGGCAAGAGAAAATAAAAAGAAAGTATCCCAGCAATGTACCTCATGCAATTAGGAGCTAAAATTTTTGGTTTTTATCCACTAATAAAACCTATGTAGGAATCAAAATTAAAGTTTCACCAAAATTGGTGTAGTAATCTTCGAGATTACATCAAACATGCATACGCCCATATAGTAACTTTCTCTTTTAGTAACATTCTTCTTCTTCTTAGCGTGCCTGTCCGGTTCGAACGCTGGCTGTCATCATGGCTATCTTGGTGTTGTCATCTGCAATGCGGAACAGTTGGGCCGAGCTTTTCCCATACCAGTCTCTCAGGTTAGCAAGCCAGGATACTCTTCTTCGGCCTGGCTGTCTTCTACCATCCAATCTTCCCTGCAGGATGCGCTGCAACAGTTCGTATCTACCGTGGTTCCTCATAATATGACCGAGGTATTGCAACTTGCGACACTTAATGGTGTTTATTACCTCTGGTTCCTTGTTCATCCGACGCAGTACCTCAATGTTGGTCACCCTATCTGTCCATGGTATCCTCAGCATTCTTCTGTACACCCAAAGTTCGAAGGCTTCAAGTTTAGTAGTGGTTAGTAACATTACTTTAGATAAACTGCCAAAGTTTATGATACATACAATAGTTACATGATAATACAGAGTGATTTTTTAGTCCTGTTACCCAATTGTTAATGTCTGGTAATATTTTTCTAAAAAAAAATAAATTTTGTTTTGTGACACTAAGTTCGTAGCCCTACTCAACCAGTATGGATATGGCAGTGTGAGTTGATTCTCCTTGAGCTGTGTAAAATTTTGCGCCATTTCCGGTCGTGCTACGAACAGAATGTCTTTTATCTTAAAACAATCTCTTGTTTAAATCTGGAGGCTGAAGCTCTAGAACTAATCGTATGTGATACGGATACAATTTCAATTTTTTAGCAGCTTTCTGAGCACTCGAACATGCCAAATCAACATGCGAGGAAAGTTTTTGTAAACTTTTCAATGGAGAATTGAGCAATCTTGTTTTCACATTCTCTTAACGTCATCTGTCAAGAGAGTTGGTCGACCACTACGTTTTCTGCTGCAAACAATACCTGCCTCTAAAAATCAGTTAGTTAGCCTAGAAATTGACTAGAATAGAGTGGAGGAACACCAAAAAATTTAATTTGAAATGATTCTTTTACACTCGCAAACGATTTTGTAGCAAAATATTGTTCAAGAATGAAAACCCGTTGTTCTAGAATAAAAGACATTCTGTTCGTAACACAACTGGAAACAGCACAAAATTTTACGCAACTCAAGGAGAATCAACTCAAACTGTCGTATCTATACCAGTTGAGTAGGGCTACCAACTTTGTGTCACAAAACAAAATATCCCTTTCTTAGAAAAAAATTACCAGACATTAACAATTGGGTAACAGGACTAAAAAATCACCCGGTAGTTTACATGATACATACAACAAAAGTGGTCTGCACAGAAGTTAATAGGTACCAACACAAATAGAAGCACAGAGAAAATCAACATATGAACCAGTAATGAACAAATTAAAAATCACACTTCTTTCAAAATACGGAAACAAAATACTTCCGGTTGACCGATTTTGATGAAAATGTTCGTGTCGCGTCCAGTAGTGGTATGTAACTTAAGTTTCAAGTTTCAAGTTCGTACGATGTTCCGTTCTTGAGATATTCTGTTCACACACAGACACACACACACACACAGACCAATCGCTAAAAACATGTTTTTTGGGTTCAGGGGGTCTGAAAACGTATAGATCCGGTGAAAACTCGATTTCGAAAAATCGACATGAAAACAATACTTTCCTTCCTATATATTCATATAGGTAAGAGAAAGTAATAATAAAAACATAGCAGTATTTGATTACAACTAGTTTCTAACAAATCTACATTATGTTTAGTTACACAATAATTCTGATAATATTAAACTCCCACAATTTTTTTTTTTTTTTTTTTTGCTACTTGCATCCTGGAGACTCCAAAGGGAGTATAGGACATGTCAAGATAAAATTGATGAACTGAAAGTTGATCACCAATGTGATAAATTTATTACTTACCGCCAAAATTTGTTTTTGCTACTGCTTACTTCAGTAGGCTTGTCATGAACCCTATTTAATTAAATATCACACACAATAAATAATAAAAATAAATCAAACACAATGATAAATTCATCACTTACCAATAATTTCCCCCTACCACTGCTTAACTCAGCAGGCTTGTCATGAACCCCTTTGTATCAAATTGTACACAATATTTGTTTAAATTAAGTTAAATACCAAAACTATTTAGAAAGGAATTCGTGCACACTGTAAAATGTTTCATCAATCAAATATTGTTTTAGCTTTTTTTTAAAATGACTTAAATTGTCACAACTTTTTAAACCTTGAGGCAATTTATTGATGTATTTTCTACCTGCATAAGTTGGTTTTTGTTCAAACAATTTAGTGTTGTGATTAGCAACATAATAATCGATTCTGTTTCTTGTGTAGTGGTTGTGAATATCTAAATTCTGTAAAAAGGTATTTTTCTTTACGTACATTATCACTTCACAAATGTACAAAGAAGGAACCGTGAGCAATTGCAGCTCTTTAAATAGTGATCTGCATGAGGTAAGTTGGCTCCCATCATACACCTAATAGCTTTTTTCTGTATTTTAAAAACTCTTTCCATGTTATCCTGTGATGAATTACCCCATACTAATATAGCATACCTGATATGAGATAAAATTAAACCATGATAAGCTGCTATAAGCAATTTTTTATCATTTAATCTGGCAATTTGTTTTAATGCAAATACCCCAGATGATATTTTACTACAAATTTGATCGGTGTAATAATCCCACGATAGGGTCCTATCTAGTGACACTCCTAGAAACTTCACTGTTTGCACATGATCTAGGATATTATTTTGCATCAAGACATCCACTTCTCTGTTTTGAAGCTACTTCCTGATAATACTTATTAAAATAATTACTAATTTCTGATCCATTCTCTATAACTTCATTATTACTATTAACAATTTTTGGTATATCTGTGTATCCCCTATTACTAACTACATTCCGATTCAGATTCCTATTTATTGTTTCCCATATTGCTGAGTTTAAATTAGTTGATTTACGAAGGACTTCAGCAGTTTTTTTGCATTTAGCACTCTGAACTTTTTTAGCATAATATTTTTTAATTTGTTTGTATCTTTGCTCATTCAATTCATTTTTAGCATCAATGTTTTCAGCAGTAGACAGGTTATTATAAAAGGCAGATACTACAGTAAATAAAGGTATACTATTTATTTAATAAGCAACAATGCGAACAAAGATAACTAAGTTCAAAGTTCATTTAACGCAAAAATTACATTAAATCTTTAACCTGAACAAAATGTTAGTCAATGACTAATAATAACATGACAACACAATTGCATAACGTTAATAGGCCTAATTAATATGTTCTCCGGGAATATAATAATATCTTAAAATTAAATAAATAAAATATTTGAAAAGTACTTACACCAATAACTAACGACTGGATCTCTTTCATCATGTTCTGTAGCAGTTTTTAAGTGATGCTGTATTGGACGTAGTGTAGCAGGACACGGCGGTAGTTCGACAGGCATTTTTACGTTTTTCCAGTTGGTATCCAAAGATGTTATGTAATGAATTCAGTTATCATTAATTCACAAAAATAAAATCAGTGAACAAATTACCTTAAAAAATTAATCTAAATAATTTTTCAAACTCCATTCATCAACTGACAGCAGAAACATCCACACATAACCTCAATCCGACATTTTGTATTCAGAAGAAATTAAAAGCAGGTGTAACAACAAACAAAATACTATGTTTTTGTTAATTATTTTATTTCATTTACAAAGTAATTTGTGGCCACTGTAGACAATTTATTACATTCAACACATTTCAAATGATCTCTCAAAATTAAATTTTAATCTACGTAGTAAAAGAAACTGTCGACAACTGATACCCTTCACCTTTTATCCCTGCTTTTAGTTTTGTATGTTATCACAATAAATGCAGTCAACAATCAAGAAAATGGTGTACTTGCGCTCAGTTTCAAATGGTATTAGAAAATATGACCGAGCCTTATTTCATAGTTAAATTTCAAGGTTACATACAGAAAAACCCAGACGACAACTGACCCGCTATATTTAGTTTCACACTAACTAAAATACCCTTTCTTCGAATGGTTTTTTGTTCTGTTGACGGTCTGTTGGTGTACCGAGTTCGATCCCTGTCAGGTCTGTTGTTCTATAATCATTCATTTTTATCTACCACTTTTGAAGTTAATTTTTAATTTCTAAAAATAATGATTACTTCAGTGATTATGAATTAGTCTTTATTGAGTAATGGTATTATATCTCAATGTACTCATTTATTAACTGAATGACCTGTGAAGACGTTAACCGTAGCTCTTGTTCATCAACAGAATCGGCCTCGCGAAATTGTTAGTCTTTCCTTGTCAGCCTCAAGGCAAGAACGGGCATCTGAGCACTCACATCTGCTAATATAGGGTGATTCAAAAAGAGCGCCGGTTTTGATATATCAAATTAAGAGATTTCTTTTATTGAAAAACTGAAAATAAATACCTACATCAACAAGTTCATCTTACCTTCCGATTTCATGTATGAAAAATGATGTCATGCATGTGTCCTCCTCTACTGCGCTGGCACGCATCAACTCTGTCCATGAAATTGGATATTACTGCACGACAAGTTTTGACTTCCATTTGCCCGATAACCCGTCGAATTTCCTCCTTCAAGTCATTGATGTTTCGGGGTTTATTGGCATACACCAATGACTTCAGATGACCCCAAAGATGAAAGTCACAAGGCGTCAATTTTGTTTGCGAAGGTGTCATCATCCTGCCGTTTTCTCAATACCCAGTCAACAAACTGTCGTCTCTTCTGGTGGTCTGCCACTTTCAAATGTTGCGTCAACTGAATTTTATACGGGTGATATTGGAGATCGTACCGAAGAATTCTCCGTACAGAAGAACATCGTAAACCCAATTGTTGAGAACGGCGACGTATTGATTTTGCTGGGCTAACAGCCACACTGTCACGAACCAACGCAACGTTCTGCTCAGTTCGGCCAGAACGACGACGTCCAGAACTTTTAAGGTCGACTGTTGAACCCGTCTCAAAAAACTTTTTCATGAGCCAGCGAACTGTTGATTCATTCGGTCCTTCATTACGTCCTAGAGTACCGCGAAGTCGCCTGACAGTAGCCGCATAACTCTCTCCACTCTGGTAAAATGTTTTGACGATTAACACTCATTGTGCAATAAATAGTAAACTTCTCCATGGTTAGACACAGACTGCGAGAGTACTACACTGCGAACAAGAGAAACTACAACTGAATCGTCAATCGGAATGTTCTCCGAAATAGAAATGAGGTCTAACAATGTTACCAACCGATAAACAAAAATTTACCAGCCGTTTAAAAACCGGCGCTCTTTTTGAATCACCCGTTAGAAGTCTGATGGACATCTTGAAACGCTAATCGTAGTTGTAAGTGTCTCTCCCTGTCAGCCTCCAGATGACAGGATCCGGCTTCAGAGCGCCTACTGAAACCTGTTGTACCGTTGAGACATCGTATTCATATTGTTCTATGGGTTCAATTTGGCGGGTATGACTAAGCCTCTATTGATTTGTTTTTAGCTTTGATGTAGTCGTTAGCCCTGTTTAATTTTATAATTTTTTGGCACGTCCTGTAACTTTGGTCAAGCATGACCTGTCCCGCGAAAGCGGAAATAAGTTCCTTATCTTTGAAATAAGAAAAAAAATTATCTTACGGAGTTGAGTGATATCTAGGAGAAAAGAAAACTAACTAAATAAGAATACCAGAACTTGTAAAAACATAACAATAAAGGAATAAAAATAAAATGAATAGAATAATCGAATGATACAATGTTTACAACAGTAATGCAATTTCTATCGAGGCTGCGACCTCTTGATAACCCGTATTGTTTACTGGTGGTCTGGGGTATGTGGTAGGACGAAACCCAAACAGATTCAACAAAAATTAATTAGTATTGTTTTACCTAAATAAAATTACTATAGAGCAATGAAAACTGATGTTTTGAAGATTTACTCACAAAAATCAGTGTGTGTAATGTAACTACGAAATTTAATTATTCGCTACAGATCAATAAAAATTGCTGTTATGATAGAGTTTAATGAGAGGTAAATCAAAATAGGAACACTTCACGATGTTGACAGGCTAGGGTAGGTAATTAAACAGAACTAATAGGCCTACGGGTTTTACCCAGCGAGAACAGAATGTTTATTCTGTTCTCGCTGGTTTTACCAGCGCCTGTTATTTATGCCTGTTTGTATGCCTGTTTATTTATTCTGTTTATTTTGTATGTTAATTCTAAAATTTTGATATGTTTATTTTTATAAAATTGGCAATATCTCCGTTATGCATGAAAACGGAAAAACTGTACATAATCAAACTTATTTGTCGTTAAACGTTTCGTAATTTTGTTACAGTATAACATTTTTGATACATTGACTTTTAACGGAGATATTCGTAGTTTTTTGTTTACCCCTCCATGTGAACACCCATCCCTTTGTGATATTAAAAAAACTATAGCCTATTTTCATTTCGATTATGTCCAGAACCTGCTGTCGATGTTTTTATTGTAGACACCCGAGTTTGGGAGCCTTGTTTCTTTAAAACTGCTTGTTCAATTTTTACGTACTATACACCAAAATTTTCAATCTCCGTTGTTACATGTCAGCTTCATATTTTTATCCTTTTTTAATATTGCGATAGCAATATTAAAAACGCAATATTAAAAAGAAGTAAAGTGACTCCCGGCTAAGATCTGGAAATTATTACGTGCCAAAACTCATCGTTACAGTGTCTTAACCCACCGTAATCGCTAATGACCAAGTGTTGATGTGACTTTAAATAAATAAAACAAACAACATAATTTTAATCATGAGTGAATAATGTACAATGAAAATCAACTTCAGTTTTTTTTTTAGCTTTTATTTGTTATTGGGAACTGTACATTGTTGACAACTACCCAATTTGATCGCTGCTTTTTACTGTATTTTTTGACGTTGATTAGACATGAGTTTGAACAGGGACCCCCAGTAGAGTTTGTTCATGGATGGCTGTCAACTGGTCACCATACAAAGTCGCTTGCCCAACCGGTGTTACTTAACAAATAATAGCGACTTTCTACCAGCTGACTGACTGGGCTGGCCCGAAGGCCTAACTTCAGTTTGACTTAAAAATACACTAAACTAATATGCGGTATTCGAAATCCTATATTTAGTGACAAATATTAGAAATTAATAAAAATACGGTCGTGGACACAATTAATGCATCACTTTAAAAGATTTTAAATAAATTATTTTACAGTATGTTGATGAAGTTAACCGTATGATCTGGTCAGCCAACAGACCACACTAAAATCCTATTGAGCACGTTTTGGTTATGCTTAAAAAAAATCTGGTGTGAAACACTCACACAACTTTCTCTTGCCAGTGCAAATAATTAACAATAAACCTAACATTAGTAATAAAACATAAGAAATAAACAAAAAACTAACCTTAATAAACATAACCTAATTTTAATCATGAGTGAAAGACGCAAAATGAAAATCAACCTCAGTTTGGCTTAGAAATACGGAAAATCACTCTTTCTCTCTAAACTAGGCTTTGTAGAGAAAAATGCTCTAAATAAAAGTTGTAGATCTTTTAATTTTCTATAAATTAAATTATATACACTTTTGTCGTAAAATGCATACCAAGGCAGAAATGTTAAAAGAAATCGATTTTTCTCACGTTTTCGTGAGAAAAAAACAGAAAATCGCAAATTACCGCTAAACTAAGCGTTATACAAAAAAATGTTTGAAATAAAAGTTGTAGGTTTTTAAATTCTCTACAACTTTTATTATATAAATTTTTCTGCTAAATTGCATATTAAAGCTGTAATCTTAAAAAAACTATGTTTTTACGTGAAAACAGCCTCACCCAGAATTTCAGAAAACATGACGCCTACCCTATCTTGTAGAGAATAAAAAATTGAGTAAACCAGGCGATTTTTAAAAAAACCGTAGGACTAGTTTTTGAGAAAACCGCAAAAAAATGAAAAATGACACGAATAAACTACTACTTCCGTTTGACCGATTTTTATGAAAATGTTCGTGTCGGGTCCGGTAGTGGTATGTAACTTAATTTCAAGTTTCAAGTTCGTACGATGTTCCGTTCTTGAGATATTTTGTACACACACACAGACCAATCGCTAAAAACATGTTTTTTGGGTTCAGGGGGTCTGAAAACGTGTAGATCCGGTGAAAACTCGATTTCGAAAAATCGACATGAAAACAATACTTTCCTTCCTATATATTCATATAGGCAAGAGAAAGTAAAAACAACACAATTTTAATCATGAGTGAATGATGTAAAATGAAAACCAACTTCAGTTTGACTTAAAAATACACTAAACTAATATGCGGTATTCGAAATCCTATATTTAGTGACAAATATTAGAAATGAATAAAAATACGGTCGTGGACACAATTAATGCATCACTTTAAAAGATTTTAAATAAATTATTTTACAGTATGTTGATGAAGTTAACCGTATGATCTGGCCAGCCAACAGATTACACTAAAATCCTATTGAGCACGTTTTGGTTATGCTTAAAAAAAGAGTTTCTCAACGTAATGCAATGAATCTTCAACAGCTGTGTCTTGTGGGTATAGAAGAACAGTTAGAAAATCGACCAGGAAGAAATGCCTCGACAAGGAAGAAATCGACAAGGAATGCCGAGACGGATGCTAGCTGTAATTAAGGCAAGAGAGGGCTGTATTTGTTACCGAATTACTAAAATAATCATTTACTTTTAAATGTTTACATTATTGTATTAACTAAAAATATAGAAAACACTCAATACTGTAAGTCTTCCATTTTTGTTAAATAAAACTTTGTGTTTTCAAAGCTAATTTATCTCATTTTTTAAATCAAATTTACAACTCTAATTTTTTGTTAAAAAATATTAAATATTGCTTAAAATTATGATACAAAAAATAACGTAGGCCTAACAAAAATGAACCTGGAAAATTGGCCGGCCCGTTGGCGTAGTGGTTAGCGCAACGGCTTCTATGTCGGGATTCCGGGTTCGATTCCCGGAGGCCATATTTTTATCACTCATTTTCATAATATGATCATTCTCCACAGTGTGAATTAGCAGAAATTGCTACACAGTCAGACGTAAAACAAAAAAAGGAACATTGGATAAAAAATTACTTTTTTGTACTTCGTCCAAAATCTTACATAGTGCGTTAATTGTGTGCAGGAGTTTTTTGTTGCATAGTATAAGTTATATAGCGTAATTTCAACGTCGGTAGTACCTAGAATTGGATGGTATTGGAGTGGGGGAGAAGTTGAGTGAGACAGACTGAGTTTCTGAGAGAGATAGCATTATGAGTAAGGGGGAATCGTGTGTACCAATATACAGTATATTTTCTTTCTGTTCAATGTTGCTTTGATTTGAATTGGAAAGCATTATTTGATTCAATCATTCCTTTATTAACAATCTATCATTTTGTTAATAATCATAAATATTACGGTGAATTTTTATAACTTAAAATTCAATATATTTAGGGCCTTTATGGTATTATTAAATTAGCTTATGGCTACCTCCGTAGCGTAGTGGTAGCGCGCTGGCCTACCACGCAGAGGTCGCGGTTCGATTCCCGGCTAGGGTCTGGAAAATATAACAAGTTACAACCCAACGTTCCATATCCCACTGTAGTCGCTAATTACCAAGTTGTTAATGCGACTTTAAATAAACAAAAAAATCTGGTGTGAAACACTCACACAACTTTCTCTTGCCAATGCAAATAATTAATAATAAACCTAACATTATTAATAAAATATTAGAAATAAACAAAAACTAACCTCAAAAACATAACCTTATTTTAATCATGAGTGGAAGACGCAAAATGAAAATCGAACTCAATTTGGCTTAAAAAAAACGGAAAATCACACTTTCACGCTAAACTAGGCTCTGTAGAGAAAAATTCTCTAAATAAAAGTTGTAGATCTCTTAATTTTCTATAAATTTTATTATATACACTTTTGTCGTAAAATGCATACTAAAGCCGAAATGTTAAAAGAATCGATTTTTCTCACGTTTTCGTGAGAAAAAAACAGAAAATTGCAAATTACCGCTAAACTAAGCGTTATACAAAAAAATGTTTGAAATAAAAGTTGTAGGATTTTAAATTCTCTACAACTTTTATTAGATAAATTTTTGCTCTAAATTGCATATTAAAGCCGTAATCTTAAAAAAACTTTGTTTTTACGTGAAAACAGCCTCACCCAGAATTTCAGCAAATATGACGCCTACCCTATCTTGTAGAGAATAAAAAATTGAGTAAATGAGGCGATTTTTAAAAAAATCGTAGGACCAGTTTTTGAGAAAATCGCAAAAAAGTGAAAAATTATACGAATAAAATACTTCCGTGCTACTTCCGTTTGACCGATTTTGATGAAAATGTTCGTGTCGGGTCCGGTAGTGATATGTAACTTAAGTTTCAAGTTTCAAGTTCGTACGATGTTCCGTTCTTGAGATATTCTGTTCACATACACACACACACACACACACACACACACACACACACACACACACACACACACACACACAGACACACACACAGACCAATCGCTAAAAACATGTTTTTTGGGTTCAGGGGGTCTGAAAACGTATAGATCCGGTGAAAACTCGATTTCGAAAAATCGACATGAAAACAATACTTTCCTTCCTATATATTCATATAGGCAAGAGAAAGTAAAAAATTAGCTTATAATAAAAATATTTTAAAATCCCTGCACTACTCTAATGATTGAATTCCATCCATTATCTGCTCATCTTCAGCTTTGCTATCTACATTTTCGGTTTCCGATTCTGACAATTCTTCCGCACTGCTCTCACTTCCAGTAATTTATCAGTTCGTCGTGTGCATATCCATTTCTCGGTCTGCCTCGTAGTACCCATTCTTTTTCATACTTCAACGCCCGGTCGCAACATTTCTTCCAAAAGTCAGCCATCAATTCTCTGAATTTTTGCTAAATCTACAACAACCCACCGGGTTGGTCTAGAGGTAAAGTGCCGGCCGCATTGGCGAAGTTGGTAACGTGCTCGCCTCTCATCATGCGGTCTTGGGTTCGAATCCCATTCAGGCACGGCATTTTTTTCATACGTTACAAAAAAAATCATTTCATTATTCACCGTCTGCATTAGCAGAAATTGCAGATCAGTCGGACGTTAAACAAAAAAAAAAAAAACAAAAAAAAAACAAAAAAAAACAAAAAAAATAGAGGTAAAGTCGTCGCCAAAGTCAGCTGCTTAACAGCTGATTTTCGGAGACGAAGGTTCCTGGTTCAAATCCTGGTAAAGGTAGTTACTTTTATACGGATTTGAGCGCTAGACAGTGTGGTTACCGGTGTACTTTGATGGTTGGGGTTCAATTAACCATACAGTCTCAGGAATGGTCGGCCTGAGTCTGTACAAGACTACACCGCATTTACACGTCATACATATCATCCTCATCTCGTTGGGTCATGGGGTTGCTTATTGTTCTGAATTGAACAGATTGCAACGTACACACATTAGGAATTAAAAAAAAAAAAAAAAAAAAAAAAAAAAAAAATCTACAACAATACGCCAGTACGCGCTTCGAATTAAGTCCAGTGTGTTTGAAGAGCTCTAACTCAAAAACAATCAAACGGAAATTTTTTAACGTTAAATCAAATTAAAGCCTGCTCTTTTCTGCGTTGATTGGTTTGACTTAGATTATTTTATTTAGACATTAATTGGAAATACAGCAATTTACGTATAAAAAGTGCCTAAAAGTATTTTTTAACCAGTTTTCTGTTCATGTGCTTTTTAAATGATTATTACTCCGCCCAAGCTTTACATAAAAAAATCTGGTGTGAAGCACTCGCACAACTTTCTCTTGCCAATGCAAATAATGACCGATATAACTTAACATTAGTACCTAATAAAACATTAGAAATGAACAAAAAACTAACCTCAAAAAACATAACCTTATTTTAATCATGAGTGAAAGACGCAAAATGAAAATCGACCTGTTTGGCTTAAAAATACGGAAAATCATTCTTTCACGCTAAACTCTGTAGAGAAAAATTCTCTAAATAAAAGTTGTAGATCTTTTAATTTCCTATAAACTTGATTATATACACTTTTGTCGTAAAATGCAGACTAAGGCCGAAATCTTTATAAAAAACGATTTTTCACACGATTTCGTGAGAAAAAACACAAAATCGCTAATTACAGATAAACATTAGTTTATCTCATACTTCAAGTTTTCACCGGATCTACACGTTTTCAGACCTCCTGTACCCAAAAAACATGTTTTTAGCGATTGGTCTGTGTGTATGTGTGTGTGCGCGCGCGTGTGTGTGTGAACAGAATACCTCAAGAACGGAACATCGTACGAACTTGAACCTCGAAACTTAAGTTACATACCACTACTGGACCCGACACGAACATTTTCATCAAAATCGGTCAACCGGAGTAGGCCTAGTAGTTTATTCGTGTTATTTTTCACTTTTTTGAGATTTTGTCAAAAACTGGTCCTACAATTTTTTTTTTAAATCGCCTGGTTTACTAAATTTTTTATGCTCTACAAGATAGGGTAGGCGCCGTGTTTGCTGAAATTCTTGGTGAGGTTGATTTCACGTAAAAAATTGTTTTTTTTAAGATTATGGCTTTAATATGCATTTTAGCGCAAAAATTTATAATAAAAAATGTAGAGAATTTAAAATCCTACAACTTTTATTTCAAATATTTTTTGTATAACGCTTAGTTTAGCGGTAATTAGCGATTTTCTGTTTTTTCTCACGAAAACGAGTGAAAAATTGATTTTTTTAAGATTTCGGCCTTAGTATGCATTTTACGGCAAAAAGTATATAATGAGATTTATAGGAAATTAAAAGATCTACAACTTTTATTTAGAGAATGTTTCTCTACAGAGCCTAGTTTAACGTGAAAGAGTGATTTTCCGTATTTTTAAGCCAAAGTGAAGTCGATTTTCATTTTGCGTCTTTCGATTAAAATAAGGTTATGTTTTTTGAGGTTAGTTTTTTGTTTATTTCTCATGTTTTATTACTAATGTTAGGTTATATTGGTCATTATTTGCATTGGCAAGAGAAAGTTGTGTGAGTGTTTCACACCAGATTTTTCATATAGGCATGAGAAAGTAAAAATCAGCGTTTAAGTATGTTGAAGATCACAGTTTACTCTATAATATGAATATTTTAAAAGTGATATCTAGTATTTCGTTTTAATATGCCGGCCATTTTTTTTTTAAATGCTATTTTGGCTCCACGTAAAGATAGGGGAATGATTTTTGGACTGAACGATGCACTTCTGCAACAGTATTGTGCATTTTAAATCTATATAAATATAATTGTGATTTTGTCTGTACAATTTTTTAAAATGCCCCAAATTTTGTTTCTACGCCAGATCTAACCAGTAAACACTGAAAATAAGTTCCGCTGAAATTTTGTCTGTTTGTATGTACGCAAGAACCGGTGAACCAAATTCAATGAATTTCGGTATTTAGGTTCTGGACATAATCGGAATAATTTTTTTTTCTTTTACGTCTGACTGTTTAGCAATTTCTGCTAATACACACGGTGGAGAATGATGATAATGAAAATGAGTGATGAAAAATTGCCAGACCTGACCGGGAATCGAACCCGGGACCTCGGCGTAGAAGCCAATTGCGCTAACCACTACGTCAACAGGCCGGTCAGCCGGAATGAAAATAGGCTTGTCACAAGTTATCTTCAACTGATGATAGCTGAAAAGGGTGAAATATGAAAATTGTACATTTTGAGTTTCGAAAAAATGTATAATTTTACTTTTTCTTGCCTAAATGAATAAATAGGAATGAAAGTATTGTTTTCATGTCGATTTTAAGAAATCGAGTTTTCACCGGATTTAGGCCTACACGTTTTCAGACCCCTGAACTCAAAAAACATGTTTTTAGTGATTGGCGCGCGCGTGTGTGTGTGTACAAAATATCTTTGTACATCTTACGAAGTTGAAACTTGAAACTTGTTATACTACTTGAGGACTTGACACAAACATTTTCATCAAAATCGGTCAATCTGAAAAAGTAATTTATTCGTATCATTTTTCACTTTTTTGCGATTTTCTTAAAAACGGCTTCTACGATTTTTTTTAAAATCACCTTATAAACTACATTTTTTATGCTCTACATTCTACAAGATAGAGTAGGCGCCATGTGTGCTGAAATACTTGGGAAGGCTTTTTTTCTCTCGAAGAAAACATTAATTTTTTAAGATTGCGGCCTTAATAGCCTATCCATTTTAGCGTAAAAATGTATAAAACCAAAGTTGTAGACAATTTATAAATCTATAATTTTTATTTAAAAAATGTCATTGTTCAACGCTTAGTTTAACGGTAATTAAGTGATTTTGTTTTTTTTTTCATGAAAATCTGTAAAAAAAAATATTTTTTATTATTTCAGCCTTAGTATGTGTGTTTACGACAAAAGTGTATAAATCAAATTTATAGGAAATTAAAATTTCTACATTTATTTTACGTATTTTTCCCTATAGGCCTTGTTTAGCGTCAAAGAGTGATTTTCCTTATTATTAAGCCAAATTAGGTTGGTTTTCATTTTGCTTCACCACTCATGATTAAAATTAGGTTATGTTTTTTGAGGTAAGTTTTTTGTTTATTTCTCATGTTTTATTACTAATGTTAGGTTATATTGTTCATTGTTTACATTGGCATGAGAAAGTCGTGTGAGTGGTTTACACTAGATTTTATTTTAAATTGTTTTATTGCATTTAACGAGATTAATAATACGTATTATTCATTATTAGAATGCAGCCTGACAAAAGTATTCAAATTACAGTAGGCCTACTCATAAAATGTACCTTTTTAAGAATACAACGTGCCTGTGCAACATGGCCTACATACTAGTTTGGCAACACCACTCGAAATTTCCTCCCCATGCCAAGCCCATCAATTTTTAAACTTTTAAAATATCATATCTAAAAAACAGCTTCCTTAGTATGTATTACTAAACTTACCACATTATAATACGGGATTCTTAGCAAATCCAAAGATATATGGCTCATGTTCATACGATATCTGGTTACTAAGATAACAAGCTTCTATAAAAAGTTTGATAAGTAAAATCTAAACGGGTCACCAAATTGAAATTTCGAGTAATTATTAAAAAAAGTATAACGTATGTTGTGTCAAAACTTGGTTACGATCGGAGCACCCGTTCGCATGTTATATGCTGCCAAACTGACGTCTTCTGTAAAAGAGCACTAATAGGCACTTTTTATGTTTAAAACGCTAATACGTCAGTTTTTTACACACTTATAAATGTTTAATCAATATTACATAAAGTAACATCTATCAGCGGTAATTTTGACGTATCATTCATTAAAATACATTAGGCCAATTTTGAGATTTTTGATTTTAAACTCGAGTCTTATTAATTTTGAATCGGATTGTAGATAGGGTATGCGCCATGCTGAAATTCTTGATGGCCTATGGTTTCGTTGAAAAAATGTTTTTTTTTATTTAAGATTGCAGCTTTAACAGGTTGACTCCCAAGTCAATTTTAGCAATTTTGCTTAAAAACCCATAGACTGAACCCTATATCCATGCCTGAATCCCGTTCAGGCACGGCATATTTTCATACGTTACAAAAATCATTTCATCCTTCACCGTCTGCATTAGCAGTAATTTTGCAGAACAGTCGGACGTTAAACCAAAAAAAAAATCCTTTGCTTTTTTTAATTAATTTTCTTTCAAGTTTAAAGTATTGTAAGGCTTAAATTTTTCTAGTTTTCTTGTTTTTAGATGAGAGACTGATCAGGTACTCAAGAGTAAAAAATCAAATTTACTCTGAGACTGATATGCGTCTTACTGGAATTTTCATAATTTTCTATAAAATATAATTATTTATGTAGTTAATATTATGTAAAAGTATTAATAAGCTGTCAAGTTCACAAACTCATTTTTGACTCGATCGGATCAAGTAAATCACGAACTATGACTGGGGAAATGGTATTTTTGAACTCATTTCTAACAGCTCAGTAAATGATTCAATGCAAACAAGCATCCAGTCCGTCTCACGATTCTATTAAAAACACTATTACTTTCGAGACGGATCAGTCTCTCAAAAGTAAATTTTACAGATCTGGTGAGATACGTATAAGTGTCTCATGGAAGTCAACTTGTTATTGTGCATACTAGGACAAAAGTGTATTTTATTGAAGTTGAGAACATTTAAAAACCTACAACTTTTAGTCCAAAAATGTTTTTGTACAACGCTTAGTTTAACGGTAATTAATGATTTTCTGTTTTATCCATGAAAACGTAAAACAAATGTCTACTAGTTATAAAGTTTAAAAATAATAAAATAAAAATTAAATTATTATCTTTTAAATCCTCGGCACAAAAAAATAAAAAGTTAAAAAAACCTTCGATAAAGTGAAATAGTTATGATATATAGGTAACCTACTGGCTCTTTAATGTAAGTAGAAATATTTAGATCCAAGAGTCGTCGCGTCGGGGGATCGCTAATTAAAGTAAAAACAGAATACAACTAACAAATATGATAATGTACGAAATATAAAAGTAAGCTGCCTAGGCAACGTATGTCCCCTGACGCGACAACGCTTGGATCAAAATATGATTACGTATTACATATACAGGCCCTTTCTAACTTAAAGGGCCTGTAGGTTATATATATTATTTTTTACATTTTAGAGTTTTTTAACTTGTTATATTGTTTTGTGTCGTAGGGTTTTTAAATGTTTAATGTAATTTTTATTTGCATGAAGCTATTTACCGTTCTGTAACAATATATAGTTTACAATTCCTCTACCGCGAGCAGCACTGTACATCAATAAAGTATCATCTGTTAAAAAAGCATTGGTTTTATATGCGGTTCGTGATTCGCATAAAAGTAATATTCTAAGTGGATTTCAACGGCAGCTTACGCTCAGGAAAGTAACTGGTAAGAACTATGCAATAAACTTACACCTTTTTTATTTATCTAAGAAGCATTTTACAAAACATTAAAAAATTCTATATTTTTTTTGTCTGATGCTAAATAAATAAACTTTATTGTCACTTAAATAAAATACATTAAACATGACAAATCAAAAGTGTTTAGAAGTAGAAAATAGGAGCATAAAGACTATTTTTTTTTTATACAGGAGACGGATCAGGTATTTTTAAGGAAAACAAATAAAAACTTTGATCAAATTCTTCCTTTATAACCAAAATATGATTTATGAAAAACTAAATGGAAATTAGTTTGGCCAAGATTATTCATTTATATAACCTTGAAATTAATTTTACAGCATGTTACTTCATGAAAATCACTTTTTATTTACTTATTTAGGAGAATTAAAAAAAATAGTTTAACAAGAAGTTCAGAAGTTTAAACAAGTTCCTTAAGAAAGGTTTGTTCACTTTTTAATCAACATGATGTGTAGTATATATTTACATAACATATTTTCTTAAGCTTTCTGCATTTGCATTTCCTTGTGTGAATCTCCATTCATTTTATACAATTTTTTTAACTTAAATTTTATAGGAAAATTAAAATTTAACAGTTACACATAGTTTCTCTTTTTCTCCAAAGGTTTAATTAAATGTTAAATTTATATTTTTACTTTCTCGACCCTTTTATGATTATATAGGGAAGGAAAGTATTGTTTTCATTTCAAGTTTTCAACGGAAATACATGTTTTCAAGCCTCTTCTAACTGAAAAACATGTTTTCAGCGATTGGCGAATGTGTGAACAAATATCTCGAGAACGGAATATTAATGAATGAAGATTAAACTTGGAACTAAGTTAAGTTACATTAGGGGCCTGACACAAATGTTTCCATCAAAGTTGATAAACCAGAAGTAGTTGTTAATTCATGCATTTGTTTTTTAAACACAAACTACAATTTTTTTTAAATCGGCTCATTTCGTACATTTTTTTTATGCTGTACACGATGGAATAACCGCCATGTGTGCTGAAATTCTTGGGTGGGCCTATGCCTCATAAAAAATGATGGATAAATTCCCTTTTTACACCAGCAGGATACTGTACTCTGTCTTGTCAATTTTTGTAATACCCATTTTAACTGCCCATAACAGACAGGTGGAGTGTCAAATTATTTACACTCAATCTGTTCGTTGCAGGGCTAAAATAAATAGTTCTGTTTCTTATCACATGGTCAGTCAATTAAATGACTGAATCATTTAAGAACAGAAGAGGTAGAGGTGAAAAAGACACTAATCAGAGTTATCTTCTCTGAAAGTAATGAATTTCATTGTACAGCCAGACCTTGTGGTGAATGAAAAGAAGTTGTCATTTACAGAGTGGAAAATATGTGCTTTTCAGAGGGCCCGGCATGCTGATAAGTGTACTTTTCCACTCGGAAGGTAATGGTAAACCACCTCACTCCTCGTTTTACTTAGGTTTGAACCTTTACTTTGGTTTACTTTGGTTTGAACCTCTAGAGGTTCAAACCAGCCTTTCGGCTGTTGCCCTAAACAACAACAACAACCCATTTTAAAATAGATCAGATAGACAGCATTAGTGATTATGATAGATTAACTGGCAAATCATGTCTCATTTAAATTTTACTATACTTGTATGACATAAATAATTGTAGTATACATAATTAATATAATAGGACACTTGAGTCACGAGTTTGCCCTTGTTTGCAAAGCATCAGTGCGCATACCCAACTGCTTTAATTTCAGTACGACAAACATAACAACTTATTCTATACCCAGAGCATAAACAGCATATATCACGGAACCTTTTGTAGGTTTACTGTTTGTTACAGAAATGTCGGTTTCTTGAAAACGTGGTCGAACTATTCAGTGTTGAACGAAATGTAATATGCAATGTAATAAAACGTTATGAAGTTTAAGCTATGATTGACAATACTATTTTTGACCAAGTGAGCAATTTTAAATATCTTGGTTGTGACATAACATACGACCAGGATAAAGATGTCCAGCAAAAAATAACAAAGTTCAGCTTGGTATGTGGGGCAATAAGTAGGTCCCTGAAGAACAAAGCTAGGAAGGATACGCTAATGAAATTTTATAGAGTTATGGCGATACCTACATTAGCTTATGGAAGTGAAGCATGGGTGCTGTCTAAGAAACATGAATCCAAGATTCAAGCAGCAGAGATGAAATTTCTTAGACATATAAAGGGATGCACCAGAGAAGATCGCTTCAGGAACGAAGTAATAAGGGAGGAATGTGGAACACAACCGCTAGCTGACATAATCAAGCAATACAAAGGAAAATGGTCAGAACATCTTTTCAAATGCCGCACGACCGCCTTCCTTTGAACGCATGGCATCATATACCAAGGGGTAGAAGAGGTATTGGAAGACCGAGGAGGAGATGGACGCCGGAACAGGCTTAGCTCACAGCTAAAATAGCCTAATCCATGACGACGACGACGAAGTTTAAGCTAAAAAAAAAAACCTATCCATGCCTCTTTAACAAAAGCCATGAGCAAGTGGCTAACTACTGTGATGTTTCAATTTCCTCAATTTGAAAAATAAAGAAGGAAATTAAAGACATGAAGAACTATTCTTTAACAGTTTTTTTTTTTTTTATACCTGGTACAGAAAAGAAAAAGGTTAGGTAGATGCATGAGAGACTGATAATGAAAACGCTGGTGACAGCAATAGTAAAGAAGGCGATTCATTCGTAACTACAGTAAATCAAACATTTTTAGTCATGTAATTAAGCTATAAGCAATATTACAGGTCATATTTATTTCTTATTAGGTTTATGAAGAACACATTTTGTCGGAATAAACCACAGCTTACAAAATGTATGTTGAAACTGCACGGTAGTGAAATGTACGATTAGTGTCTCACTGTTGAGGTTGGCAGCACTGCAAATATTTAACTTCCCTTCTTTACAGCCCATACATACAGAAAAGGCAATCTCGTGACTTCAGTATCTATACCAGTCAATTTAAGTTGTAGTGGTTAAAGCACACCTATCTCAGTAATTAAAACTATAGTTCAGCCGTTCTTAGTTTGCTCCTACTGTCAACAAACAAAAGCCACCTACTACAGGGTGCACGCTAGAGTCCGCGACTTTACGGATGTCGTATTCCTATTAAGTTAACTATTTTTTAAATTATAAGCACTTAAAGTACTAAAAACATCAGTCATAAAATGATTTAGGCCTAACAATTTTATTTATAAAAATACTCTTAAAAGTATTTTGTATTTAAATACTTTTGAAAGTATTTTGTTGTTACTTTTTAATCAGCCTGTACACATTTTGATATAATGTGCATGCTCAGTGACATCAATATTTGTTTACATTAGGAGCAAACTAAGAGAGGCTGGACTGTACATATAAATATTTTAAAACACTTTTGACCGGTTTCACCAACATTGTCAAATATACCATGACCATAATAAAATTTAACGGTAGTAAAGATGACCGTTCGTTAAAATCGAAACTGTTTCACCAATTTTGATCTCAATCAAAACTATGTCAGTCAAATTTAACCACGGTTAATTTCCACTGTCTCTTATTTTTGAAGTTGGCTACCGTGGTAACTGAGTATTTATTGGCTACATCTGATTTTGTCATAATGT
Source organism: Catonia carolina (assembly GCA_035578175.1). NCBI lineage: Eukaryota > Metazoa > Arthropoda > Insecta > Hemiptera > Achilidae > Catonia > Catonia carolina. Next base: position 12,811,473 of record JAQMRL010000006.1, on the reverse strand, counting down.
TATTGTTTTCATTCTGCGATTCTTGTAACTTACGCTGGTGTTTAATATCGTATCGTTTGGGTTTTTTTTAAATGGAAAATTTATGTTACTAAATATTTCGGCGTTGTTTCCTCCACGAGATATTACTGGAATGTGGATGCAATCAATTTTCCCAATCACTCCACGGAACTGGCCAATTCTGTGAAAGTCTTGCATAAATTTTTCCTTTTCACCCTCATCTGGAAACTGAATGTAACTAAGAGCTCTTCAAACTTTGAATTGCCTCTGAAACTTTTCTTATATAATGACTCGCTGTTGTTTTCAAAACGCCAATTAAGTCACCTGTTACTATTTGGAAAGAACCTGTAGCGTAAAATCTAAGCACCAAAAGCAGCTGTTGCAGTGGTGTAAGTGGTCTGTTTCTGTTAGTAGGATATTTTAACCTTCCTTTTCAATTTGTTCAAGAACCTTTAATATTACCTGTTTTGAGTGCCTGTACCATGCAACAAATTTTATTTCTGAAATTTTTTAACAAATTTTCAAGATTGCAATCATCTTGTCTTACTTGTAACAGACGTTCTGGCCCTGTGTTTTCAAGCATTTCAATGTACATAATTTTAACATCAAAATTATCAAATAAACCCACTGGGTTGATCTAGAGGTAAAGTCGTCGCCAAAATCAGCTGTTTAACAGCTGATTTTCGGAGACGAAGGTTCCGGGTTCAAGTCCTAGTAAAGGTAGTTATTTTTATACGGATTTGAATACTAGACAGTGGTTACTGGTGTACTTTGATGGTTGGGGTTTAATTAACCATACTCTTTCAGGAATGGTCGGCCTGGGTTTGTACAAGACTACACCTCATTTACACATCATACACTTCATCCTCATCTGATTGGGTCATGGGGTTGCTTATTGTTCTAAATTGAACAGATTGCAACGTACACAAATTAGGAATAAAAAAAAAATTATCAAAATGTGATCAGTATTAATGAAAATATTATTTTTTTTTTTTTTTTTTTGTCATCAGTCTCTCGACTGGTTTGATGCAGTTCTCCAACCTGTTCTATCTTGCGCAAGTCGTTTCATATCTACATACCTGTAACACCCTACATCTTTTGTAATTTGCTTTATATATTCTAATCTTTGCCTCCCTCTACAATTTACTCCCTCAATGTTACCCTCCATTATTGATAGCCCAATACCTGGATGTCTTAGGATATGCCCCACTAGCCTATCCCTTCTTTTGGTAAGATGCTTCCATATACTTCTTTTTTCATCCACTCGCCTAAGAACCTCTAAATTACTTATTTTGTCCACCCACCTAATCTTTAACATTTTCCTATAACACCACATTTCAAAAGCTTCTATCCTCTTCCGTTCTACAGCCCCTATCACCCACGTTTCACTTCCGTATAATGCTACACTCCAAACATAATGTTTTAAGAAATTTTTCCTAATCTGTAAATCAATGTTTGTAGTCAGTAAGCTGTTTTTCATTTCAAAGGCTTTTCTAGCTTGAGCAATTCTACTCTTGATATCACTCGTGCTTCTACCATCCTTTGTTATTTTACTCCCTAGATAGCAGAATTCCCCAACTTCCTGTATGTTTTCGTTGCCTACTTTTAAATTTCCCATCTCTTCTAAACCACTCTTGCTGCTGCACAACACTTTCGTTTTGTTCTTATTAATTTTCATGAAGTAATCCTTCCTCAAGATCTCATCCATTCCATTTAAGGCATCCTCTAGTTCATTCTTTGCCTCGGCTAATACTACTATATCATCGGCGAATCTCAACATTTTTATTGTTTCACCTTGAATTTTTATTCCTACGTCAAATTTCTCCTTCACTTCATTTATAGCCTCTTCTATATACAAGTTAAAAAGTAGTGGTGACAAAGAACAACCTTGTCGTACACCTTTTCTTACAGCAGCCTCTTTTTCGTACCCCTCGATTCTCAAAACAGCCGTTTGATTCTTATACAGACTGTAGATAACTTTCCTTTCTTTGTATTTAATTCCTAGCCTTTTCAAAGTTTTAAACATTTTACTCCAGTCCAGATTGTCAAATGCTTTCTCTAAATCTACAAATGCCATAAAAGTAGTTTTATTTTTCTGTATCCTTTTCTCAATAATCAGTCTCAGAGCCAATATTGCATCTCGAGTTCCCATTCTCCTTCTAAATCCAAATTGGTCATCGTCCAATACTTCTTCTACTCGGTGTTCTATTCTCCTGTATATAATTCTTGTCAGTATCTTAGATGCATGGCATGTTAGGCTGATGGTTCTGTAATGTTCACACTTCTCCGCTCCTGACTTTTTTGGTATTGGAATCATAATATTTTTTTTAAAGTCCGATGGTACCTCTCCACTCTCATACATTTTGCACACAAGTTTGTATAATTTGTTTTGAGCAACTTTGCCACATCGTAATAATAATTCCGATGGTATGTTATCTATTCCTGGTGTCTTATTCATATTCATATCCTTAAGTGCCCGATCGAATTCTTCTCGTAGTATAGGGTCCCCTTTTTGATCTTCTTCAACATCAGTTTCTTGTTCTATCGCATCATATTCTAATTCTTTTCCCATGTAGAGTTGATTTACGTATTCCTTCCATCTTTCAGCTCTCTCTTGGCCATTCAACAATGGTTTACCACCTGCGCTTTGTAAATTAACAGCTTTCATCTTTCGTTCTCCAAAGTTTTCCCTTATTTTTCTATAAGCTGCGTCCACTTTACCAACTGCCATTTTACTTTCAATGTCCGTACATTTCGCTCTGATCCACTCTTCCTTCGCTTTCTTACACCTTTTGTTTATGGTATTTCTCAAGTAGTAATATTGCCTTTTACCTCTCTCGTCCTTTGCGTTTTTATATTTTCTTCGCTCATCCATCAGTTCTAAAATATCATTAGTAATCCACGGTTTCCTACCTCTTCTTTTAGTATGTCCTAACCATTCTTCCGCTGCTTTCACTACCACCTCCTTGAAGTTTATCCACTCCTCCTCTACATTTCCTGTGTCATTACCTCTTTCTTCTATCCCTTTTTGAATACTCTCCTGGAAACCTACCTGGTTGTCTTGTTCTCTTAGTTTGTCTACATCCCACCTAGCATTTCCCTGTCCCTTCTTCAGTTTTTTAAGTTTAAGCCTGCTCTCCATTACTACTAAGTTATGATCACTCCCTATGTCTGCACCTGGATAGGCTTTACAATTCATAATCTGGTTTCTGAATCTTTGTCTAACCATTATGTAATCTATTTGGTATCTTCCCTTGTCACCTGGCATCATCCAAGTGTATAACCTCCTTTTGTGATTCTTAAAAAGTGTATTGCCTATCACTAAATTATATTTGGAGCAGAAATCTACCAGCCGACTCCCTCTGTCATTTCTCTTCCCTAGACCATATTCTCCGACTATCTTTCCTTCTTTTCCTTCTCCAACTACTGCATTCCAGTCTCCTATAACTATCAAATTTTCATCACCCTTGACATATTTTATTACTTCATCTAATTCCTCATATACTTGTTCTATTTCTTCCTCTCTGTGTGAAGACGTAGGCATGTAGACCTGCACTATAGTGGTAGACTTTGGTTTCGTATCTACTCTAACCATGATAATCCTATCGCTACACTGCTTATAGTAAGTCACTCTTTGTCCAATTTTTTTATTCATTACTAGACCCACTCCGCCCTGCCCTCCGATGGCTTTAGTGTTAATAACCCTATAATCCCCGGACCAAAAGTCTTGATCATCATCCCAGCGTACCTCACCAATGCCTACAATATCTAACTTCAACCTATCCATTTCCCTTTTTAAATTCTCTAACCTACCAGTTTGTTTTAAACTCCTAACATTCCATGTTCCAACTCGCAGAATTTCAGAAACTTTTATTTTTTTGATGAAGTCCCCTCTGATAGTCCTCGCCCGGAGATCCGAATGGAGGACTAGTTTATCTCCGGAATGTTTTACCAGAGAGGACGCCATCATAAATTTTCATATTTTGAAGTTCTCGAAGTTCTTGAAGATCTGCATATACTAAGTAAGCCTAACCAGAATCATACATGAAGGAGTTTCCTTACGATAATTCTAGTCAGACAGAAAAAGCTGTAGTTTACTGTTGCTTTCAGCTTTTTGATTGGCAGACTGAGTGCCCCAAGCCACCGTCTGCCAGGGTGGAATGGGCAGCCCTTCCAGTTCCGTTCACCATGAGCCGGTTATCGTGCTGATGAGCGGTCACATGGTTACTAACAGGCCACACAACGTGAATGTATGGATAGGACACTAGCCTTCTATCCCGGCTGGTTCCCTTAAGCCTTTTGTAAAAGGAATTAAGGGGTCTCCTTCCAGTTGACGACAGAAGCCCTTTATAGCCCGAAAATATTATCTGTTCAAAAATAGGCCTAAATGTTCACATTAAATTACAAATTAAAAGCAATAAATATTCCACAATGTTTTGAAACTATTTCAAACCACATAATCATATTTTTAACCACTTCAATGACAATAGTTTTAACAAAAAAGTACACTGATAAACTCCAGTTTATACAGGGTGATTATACATGAAATAGGCACTTTCAACAGCTTCTTTTTTTTGTAATCCCTAATTTGTGTACGTTGCAATCTGTTCAATTCAGAACAATAAGCAACCCCATGACCCAATGAGATGAGGATGATGTGTATGACGTGTCAATGAGGTGTAGTCTTGTACAGACTCAGGTCGACCATTCCTGAGAGAGTATGGTTAATTGAACCCCAACCATCAAAGTACACCGGTAACCACCTGTCTAGCATTCAAATCCATATAAAAGTAACTACCTTTACTAGGATTTGAACCAGGAACCTTCGTCTCCGAAAATCACCTGTTAAACAGCTAATTTTGGCGACGACTTTACCTCTAGACCAACCCAGTGGGTTAACAGCTTCTTCTTACACATCAAACTGGTGTATTTGAATATACCATGTTTTAGAAGCATACGAGGCATATAAATCAGGAGTTTATATACGTTAATAATGAAGATCTCTCCAACAGCCAATACTTTTTGATAAAAAATTACACAAACAAGTTTGTAACAATGGGCTTATGCCATCTCATTTATCCCAATCTGGTTTGTTAATACAAATTGTAAATTTTATATATTCCATGGTCATTACAAAAATGAAATGCTTATGGCATGGCAATCGTTGCTTGATAAGAGGGTTAAAAAATTAATCTTCAAAAAAGTCTTTTAAAGAAGTTTGTCTGTAATTAGAATAATACAGGGTGATTCATTTAAAAGTAGCCCGCTGCATTTAACAGCGGCCTTCGGCACTCAATTGGCTTTAAATAGTAAATGAATAAATACAATTACTTAATACATAATTTTACATATTTATTTTATTTTATTTTCGTGATCAGTGCTGCCAATACAGCATATGAAAATTACTCGAGTGGCTATAAATCAAATTACTCGAGCGGCGGGCTACTTTTAAATGAATTACCCTGTATCAACTGCTCTCAGGTGGAATGGTGAGCAGGTTGCATTGAAGATCAAAATTAGCAATGCCACCACCAGAGAAGCAGCACTGTCAAAACTTTACTTAAGTTTTTTTCAAAAAAAATTCTATCTAGTGATTCAAATTTACAGTCCTTTAATTCATAAATCAGCAAAGTTTTGATTAGATTTCTAAAAATAAGAATGTGTTTAATCGCTTAGCGTAAGTCTTCGACTACATTGCTGAGGAAGAATAGAAGGTAAAAAGTTAATCGTATAACTTCTGGAATTCGCAGATTAACCCGTAGGTATCATTATTTTTGATCATCCTTCAATGTGTGGCAGGTGTAGTTATCTTTTGACAATCAAACGTGTTTGTGGAGAGTGTCTGCTCTGCAGCTCTGTTTCTCCGATTCAAGATGCCCCCTTGAATTACGGGATGTAATTTGTGAAAGACCTATTTTGAAACTGACTCTTGGATTCCTTTTACCCATTAATGTGAGATAGTCTTGGGTAGAATGGAATATTAGATTTACTCTAGCCGTGGTACAAGCTTTAAGTTAATATTTCCATGTTTGTATGATTTTTGTGGCCCCTTGTATTTAAGATTTATATTCTTGCCTGTGATATCAGTTATACTATTTTTCAAGGCTGATGAGCTCTGAACGTATGCATTGCCTCCTACACACTTTATAGCTAGCCAATGACTTGCCAGCAATGTTGCCAATACTTGCTCTTGTAGCTCTGTTAAATATTTTGTCAGCCATTTTTTTGGTCTTTCAATAACAATTATAACCTATAAACATACAATCAGCGGATTATATTATAAAGTATTGCAATATTGATATGGAACTACTAAACATCACAGAAGAGGATCTAATTCTGCAGACCGACAAAATTAAATCCCTTAAATCCCCACACACCAGGTTCAATGAGGAAACGAGACATAGAAGACCCGGAATAGTCGTTTCAGACGAGATTCGCCGACAAAGATCGGAGCGAATGAAAGCCTACTGGGCGAAAAGGAAACTCACAAGACCAAGAGTTATTAGAAAACGTTTCTGAAAACTTTTTCTGTTTTGATTAAAGTGGTCCATTGATGGCCGTAAAAGCAAAAAAAAAATAAAGTATTGCAATGTAATGCGCTCTATAATCGATGAGTTCAGTACGAGATGCAAGGTGAGAGTGAACTATTGTGGCTCTTATACGCATGCGCACGTAATGTTTATCAAGTACAATCTGACAATGCTAGCAAATGATCTGATTGGTCTAAGCGTTTGGAACAGCAGAGCTCATCAACCGTGAAAAGCATATTAGTAAGATTTTAGTGTTATAAGAAAAGTGCGTTCTATACTTGGGCCCTCTATACTCTTGTGTGGCATAACAGGCAATTCAACCCTGGTGTTTTGCCTACAAAAAAAATACAGTAGAGCTCAATTATCTGGACCAATGATAATCCAAATTTGATTCTGGCGAAAAAAATTGACTGCCATAAAGTAGTACCGAAAAATGGGGTGAATAGCAACAGTTTTTAACTTTGACCATAATTATTTAAACATACAACAAGATATATGGAATTTAAAATTGTCTTGATTTAAGGGTTTTTCCACCGTCTGCAAGCCCACAACATTGGTTTTCGTTTTAAGGATAAGATAAAATTTAAAAAAAATAAAAAGCATGCTGTTTCTATTTTATCCCTTATAGAGTGGAGTCAATAGAAACAGCCGTAGTTTTTTTGTCTGTTTCTGTTTACAGAATCTGTTGGGACAAAAGAAATAATCAGTATTGTTTAGGGGTTAATAGAAACTCCATTCTGAATAATAGTAAAATTTATTGAATGTCATTCTGATACCCCCTAAATACTATACCAACAAAATGGAAAACAGTAAATGAATTTTGCATACAGACTTTGTAAGCATACAAGTAGATTTGATTTGTTTGTTTAGATTTCCCATTCACTATGCCCAGTGCAAAATCATTAGTTTGCAGTCAACTGTTATTGAGTTCTAATTTTTGAAAGTGTCATAAAAATTCTGAATCTGCAGACGAGTCACACAGAATGAGGTCTGGATCGCTCTTTTGAACAGAATAGTCCCAAGTCTTTTGATGATGAATCGTAGACAGATTTTTTATTTGTCTCGAGACACTAAACTTTTTATTTTTGGTACTGACATTGTTATTACTTGTACCGTTACTAGTCCCAGACAGATATCCTTGATGAATCCTGACCTAGATCTGCTGTTAATGCAAAATCTATAACGGAAAAAATCTTTCCAGGCTCTATAGCTACTTTTACTCGTTTTTTCCGAGTTTCAGTTGTTTCTCCATGTTTTAGACCTTTCGAAAGTTCTTTGAAGGCATCAAAAGCAGCAACTGGAGATTGTACTGGAGTTATCCAGTTAAGATCTTGACGATTGGCAAAATCTGGCGTTTCTATTTACCCCTCACATCCTAAATATGAATCCTAACCTCAATACAAAAGTTATACAAAAAAACCATATGATTTATGCATTATCAAAGTATGTAATAACTTATATAGGTATATAATGTATTCAAAATAATTTAATTGAAGTGCATGAGTTAATTTGATATGATATTTACCTGGAAAGTTAAAAAGATCATGAAAGTCTTAGCATAAACTAAACCACATGATCATAATTAATCGTACTCAAAGTACTGCCAACTACACAAACTCATTTTTCACTTAAAATTTAGAGTATTTCCTACTCATAACCGAGAAATTACCCTGGTACTATTAGTTGTACCATTTACCAAATGCCGGCCGCATTGGCGTAGTTGGTAACGTGCTCGCCTCTCATCATGTGGTCTTGGGTTCAAATTCCATTTAGGCACTGCATATTTTCATACGTTACAAAAAATCATTTCTTCCTTCATTGCCTGCATTAGCAGTAATTGCAGAACAGTCGGATGTTAAACCAAAAAAAAAAAAACAAAATTACCAGATTACATCTATTTTTTTTTAAGTTTTTTTGCTTTTCACCCCATTGTTTTTATTCACCTCGTTTTATGGTATGTAGACTGTATATTTCTATAAAAGCACCAAAAACGACTGATAGGTAAATATGTCAGATGAATTGAAGTCCCATAACCAAGCGAGTGAGAGGGAGATATGTGGCATAACTACACATGCGCCCAAAGGTCTTTACTATTATAATCCAGATCTGAAAACATTCTACAGTCTTTATCTTGGCCTGTGCTATTGTGTATTGCTTGAGACCCAGCTCCGTGTAGTTGGAAGGAATGCAGTGCCTTGTTATAGTAGGGGGAGAATGAATGAGTGTTAGTAGTGTTTCACAGCTGATGCATTTGTAGTGGTAGCGTGTACTAACTAGACTAAAAATATTCTTATAACCCAGCGCATTAATTTAACAAATACCTACCGCGTTGTTAACTTGGTCAGATTCATAATATTTAACTTGCTAATTTATATCAAAATATGTAAATAAAAAAATGTCATTAATACAATCAAATATGTTAAATATGGAAATTTTGAAAACGAATGTTTTGTATAAGAGTAATACAACAATCATTCTCCCAGCATGCATCACTCATTCATTATGCCTCACCCTTACCCTTCACCCTCCAACTACACGGAGCTTCGAACCGTGCAATACATATGTGTTTGTGATTGTTCTTTTCATATTATACAGTGTTCTCTTACGAAAATATTCATTCAAATAGTATTTGTTGTGGGACTCTTGATTTCTTACTAGCCTACATATAATTATAACTGAAATTGAGATTTTGTGGTGCATTTTAGTTCCATAAAAATAATGTCTACTGATCTAAGTGTTCGTAAACATGGGCAAACAACCCATAACGGAGAAATAAATCTGATATTACATGTACGAGGTGTGGCTATTAAATAACGAGACTGACTTAGTAAATAATTTATTGTCGCCTTCAATATACACTCCTTCTCTATCCCTGCAACGCTCCATGCGAATTTTCCATTGTTGGAAACAGTGCTGGAAGTCATCTTCTGTCAGCTCCTTTAGGACACGTGCCACTTTCTCTTTTACAGCTTCCACAGACTCAAATCTTGTCCCTTTTAATACAGATTTCATCTTTAGGAACAGGTAGAAGTCACATGGTGCAAGACCTGGTGAATAAGGTGGATGTTCTAACACTGTACTTGACTAGGAACCTCTTAACAGATAACACGGAATGAGCTGGCGCATTGTCTTTGTGGAGAACCCATGATTTGTCCTTCCATATTTCAGGGCGTTTTTTCCTTACTCTTTGACATAGTGTAGAAAGTACCTCAAGGAAGTAATAATTGTAATATTAATTAATAATTAACTAATATTAATTAATTAATATTAATTAATATTAATAATTAATATTAATTAATAATATTAATATTAATTAATTGTTTGACCTTCAGGAACCCAGTGAAGGTACACAATCCCATGGATATAAAAAAAAACAATCATCATTGCTTTAAATTTTGACATGCACATTCAAGCTTTTTTGGCTCTCTGTGAAGTTCGGCTCTTCCAGTGTTTGGCGCTTCGTTTCCGGATCATAAGTAAAAAACCGCGTCTCATCACATATTATCTTCTGCCTGTCCCCTAAATGAAATCTACATTAAAAGGGACAAGATTTGAGTCTGTGGAAGCTGTAAAAGAGAAAGTGGCACGTGTCCTAAAGGAGCTAACAGAAGATGACTTCCAGCACTGTTTCCAACAATGAAAAATTCGCATGGAGCGTTGTAGGGATAGAGGAGTGTATATTGAAGGTGACAATAAGTGATTATGTATAAAATAAAAATAAAACTTTTTACAATGTCAGTCTCATTATTTAATAGCCACACCTCGTTTAGTACTGTGATGAGGAAGCTAATTTTAATAGACTTAATGTCTCTATTAATAAACCAGTTGAAAGAACTTCAAAATATTGTAAAAACTCCTGAAAAACAATCAACGGATAAAGAAAGAAGAATAAGATTGCTTGTTAGTTTACTGCATGCATAAACGCTTGCTCACAACAATGAGTAAAATTTACAATGTTATTGGAATGGTGTGTATGGTGTGTGCGAGTGAGAGCATTATGCATTCTCTCACTCCCACAGCTAGGGGACTTAAATTCATCTGAATACTGTAACCTAACTTAATGTAAGATCCAAGTTTCAACTTCATTCATTATTCCATTTTTTGAGATATTTTTTCACACACACAGACTAATCTGTAAAAACATATTTTTTGAATTGTAGGGGCCTGAAAAATTGTATTTCTGATGAAAACTAGATTTTGAAAAGTTGTCGTGAAAACAATACATTCCTTGCCTGTGTATTCATTTATATGGCAAGAGAGTAAATATATAAACTTAAAATTTAACGAAAACTTTGGAGAAATATATAAATAAACTATATGTAACTAATGAATTTTAATATTTCTTCTTGTTGTTTAGGTCAATAGCCGAAAAGATTGGTTTAAACCTCTAGAGGTTTTGCTAAGTAAATCGAGGAGTCAGTAAGTTTACATTTGCCTTCCTCACCGAGTTGAAAGAGTATGTTTATCAACATGCCAGTGCCTCAAAAAGCACCTACTTTCCACCCTGCAAATGACACCTTCACTTCATTTACCACAGGGTCTGGCAATATATTGAAATTCATTACTTTCAGAGGAAATATCTCTTGACGAGTGACTTTTACACCTCTACCTCTTCTATTCTTCAGTTTTTAAATATCTCAGTCGTATAATTGGCTGAACATGTGATAAGAAACAAAACTATTTTTCCAATAAAAATTATTTGGCTGGTGGAGTGTTAAATCATTTGCACTCGATCTGCTAGTTATCACATGGTCAGCCAATTATAAATGACAAGCATTTAAGAACAGAAGAGGTAGAAGTGTAAAAGGCACTAGTCAGAGTAATGAATTTCATTATACAGCCAGACCCTGTGGTGAAGGAAGTGAAGGTGTCATTTGCAGGGTGGAAGTAGATGCTTTTTCAGAAGGCTGTTCTACTCCGTGAAGAAGGCAATTGTAAACTGCCTCACTCCTTGTTTTACTAATATTATTTTTCACGGCTGATGAACTCTGAACGTATCCATTGCCCCCTACCCACTTTATAGCTAGCCAATGACTTACCAGCAACATTGCCAATACTTCCTCTTGCAGCTTTGTTGAATATTTCGTCGGCCATTTTTTTGGTCTTTCAATTATTGCAATTATAACCTATGAACATACAATCAGCTGTTTATATTTTAAAGTATTGCATGTTATGTTGTTGTTTAGGTTTACTTTTGCCTTCCTCACTAAGTGGAAAAGTACACTTATCATCATGCTGGGCCCTCTGAAAAGCACATATTTTCCACTTTGCAAATGACACCTTCACTTCATTCACCACAGGGTTTGGCTGTATAGTGAAATTCATTACTTTCAGAGGAGATAACTCTGATGAGTGTCTTTTACATCTCTACCTCTTCTGCTCTTAAATGATTCAGTCATTTAATTGGCTGAACATGTGATAAGAAACAGAACTATTTATTTTAGCCCTGCAATGAACAGATTGAGTGAAAATAATTTGATATTCCACCTGTCCGTTATGGGCAGATTCCATGTTAATGCGCTCTATAATCGATGTGTTCAGTATGTACAGTATGTACAGTATGTACATTCAGTAGTTACAAGACACGAGTGAACTGCTGCGACTCTTATTCGCATGGACGCGTAATGTTGGCCAGTCTGAAACATCGTACAATCTGACAAGGCTGGTAAACATTCTAATTGGTCTAAACGCATGGAATAGCAGAGCTCATGAACCGTGAAAAGCATTATAGTAACTCCTGTACCTCTTCTTCTTCTTCTTCTTCTTCCTTCAAGGTTTAGGCAGTCACCTGTTCCGAACTCACAAACTTGGAACTCCCAGCTCACATCCATGCCTTGCAAGGTCGTCCCACATCTCTCCGTCCGACCGGTGCATAATGGTGTACTTGGAGAGGTATTCTGTTATTCGGCATTCTGTCCAGGTGTCCCCTCCATCGCTTGCGATACCCCTCAATCTTCTCATTCAGGCAGTAGACTTGGAGCTCCTTTCTTATATCGGCATTCCGCACTTTATCCAACCGTGAGCATCCCTTAACTCGTCACAGGAATCTCATCTCCGCTGCTTGGATCCTTTAAACATTTCTCTTCGTGGGCACCCACGCTTCACTCCCATACATTATTATGGGAGTTGCCATTACCTTGTAAAACTTCATAATTGTGTCAGGTCTGGCCCTGTTATGCAATGTTCTATTGATTGTGCCACAAATCCTTTGGAACTTACTGATCTTCCGCTCAATGTCTAAATCCAAGTCTACTCCTACGTCACATCCCAAGTAACTAAAATTGGACACCTGCTCCACTATCGCATCGTTTATGATAATTTTAGATCGGACCGGATATTTCCCTTGAATGCCATTACCTTGGTTTTCGTGGCGGAAATTCTGAGATTAAAATCTTCACACAATTTACCCAGGAAATATACAGATTTTTGGAGTGCATCCTCCGATTCCTGAACCAACCACAGATCATCAGCAAAAAGCATTGCATTTATTGGCATTTATTGGATTGGTCTAAACGCATGGAATAGCAGAGCTCATCAACCATGAAAAGCATTACTGTGACTCCTGTACCTCTTCTGCTCTTAAATAGTTCAGTCATATAATTGGCTGAAAAAGTGATAAGAAACAGAACTATTTTTCTAATAAAAATTATTTGCCCATAACAGGCTGGTGAAGTGTTAAATTATTTGCACTCGATCTGCCAGTTCCATGGCTACAAAAAATAGTTCTGTTTCTTATCACATGGTCAGCCAATTATATGACAAGTATTTAAGAACAGAAGAGGTAGAAGTTTTTTTTGTTTTGTGCCCTGGAGACTCCAGGAGGAATATAGGACATGTTAGCTATAACAACTGAAATACATATAAGAAACACACAATGTATCACTACTATCAAGAAAGAAATTCTTGTACGCTATAAAAAGTTTCACCGATCAAGTAATTTTTCAGATTCCTTTTAAAGGAATACAAATCCTCACAACATTTTAAAAATTGGGGTAATTTATTCATGAATTTTCTGCCTGCATAAGTAGGTTTTTTTTCAAACAATTTTGTGGTGTGATTAGCCACATAAAAGTATAATAAAGTATTAAAGGCACTAGTCAGAGTAATGAATTTCGTTCATTACAGCCAGACCCTGTGGTGAATGAAGTGAAGGTGTCATTTGCAGGGTGGAAGTATAAATACTGAAGTCATGAGATTGCCTTTTGCGTATGGATGGGTTGTGAGGAAGGGAAGTGAAAATTTGTCAGTGCTGCCAACCTCAACTATTAGACACTACTCGTGCATTTCATACTGTGCAGTTTTTACATACATTTTGTAAGCTGTGGTTTATTCCGAGAAAATGTTTTCTTCATAAACTTTGTAAGAAATAAATGTGATCTGTAATATTGCCTTTAGCTTAATTTCATGACTAGAAATGTTTCATTTACTGTAATTACCAGCTACTATATCCCATTGGAACAAAATTTTCTATGAATGAATTGCCTTCTTTGCTATCACTGTCACCGGCGTCTTCACTATCAGTCTCACTAGTATCTACCTAACCGTTTCCTTTTTTTACCAGGTGTCAACAAATATGTTGAAGAATAACTTCTTCACGTCTTAATTTCCTTCTTTATTTTTCGATTTGTTGAAAAATAACATCACAGTAGTTAGCCACTCGCTCAAGGCTTTTGAGGGAAAGGCATTTTTGTTTAGCTTCAACTTCACAGCATTTTATTACATAGCATATTAGATTTCGTTCAGCACTGTGAATAGTTAGACCACCTTTTTGAGAAACCGATATTTCGGTTTACAGAAACAAATAGTTATATTCGTACAGTTAACCTACAAAAGGTTCTGCGATATAATGTATAAGCTATGCTCTGGTTATAGTATTAGTTGTTATGTTTGTCGTACCGAATTTAAAGCAGTTCCGCATGCGCACTGATGCTTTTCCCCCTTTACCCCTCGTTGCAAACGAGGACAAACTCGAGACTCAAGTGACTATCGATGATTTTCGGAGGGCTGTTCTACTCCGTAAAGAAGGCAATGGTAAATTGCCTCGCTCCTTGTTTTACTTAATAAAGCCCCTAGAGGTTCAAACCAGCCTTTTAGGTTTGTAACATAAACAACATAAAATTATGTATCTGTATTGTAAATAATTTATCTTGGAAAAATTTAGCAATAAAAATGAATGCAGTTACCAAAACTGATAAAACAGTTATAAAAAATCTGGTGTGAAACACTCACACAACTTTCTCTTGCCAATGCAAATAATTAACAATAAACCTAACATTAGTATTAAAACATTAGAAATGAACAAAAACTAACCTCAAAAACATAACCTTATTTTAATCATGAGTGAATGACGCAAAATGACAATCGAACTCAGTTTGGCTTAAAAATACGGAAAATCACGCTTTCACGCTAAACTAGGCTCTGTAGAGAAAGATGCTCTAAACAAAAGTTGTAGATCTTTTAATTTTCTATAAATTTAATTATATACACTTTTGTCGTAAAATGCATACTAAGACCGAAATGTTAAAAAAATCGATATTCTCACGTTTTCGTGAGAAAAAAAAACAGAAAATCGCAAATTACCGCTAAACTAAGCGTTATACAAAAAAATGTTTGAAACAGAAGTTGTAGGTTTTTAAATTCTCTACAACTTTTATTATATAAGTTTTTGCGCTAAAATTTATATTAAAGCCGTAATCTTAAAAAAACAACGTTTTTACGTGAAAACAGCCTCACCGAGAATTTCAGCAAACACGGCGCCTACCCTATCTTGTAGAGAATAAAAAATTGAGTAAAATAGGCGATTTTAAAAAAAATCGTAGGACCAGTTTTTGAGAAAATCGCAAAAAACTGAAAAATTATACGAATAAACTACTACTTCCGGTTGACCGATTTTGATGAAAATGTTCGTGTCGCGTCCGGTAGTGGTATGTAACTTAAGTTTCAAGTTTCAAGTTCGTACGATGTTCCGTTCTTGAGATATTCTGTTCACACACAGACACACACACACACCAATCGCTAAAAACATGTTTTTTGGGTTCAGGGGGTCTGAAAACGTATAGATCCGGTGAAAACTCGATTTCGAAAAATCGACATGAAAACAATACTTTCCTTCCTATATATTCATATAGGCAAGAGAAAGTAAAAATTGTAGAAAATGACTGGAGAGTCACACAAGGAAACGCAAGTGCAGAAAGGCGGAACAAATTGTATGTTGACCCAAAAGTGAATCAACCCTTCTTTTAATCACAATTTACCAGACCGTAGTAAACAATGAGCTTAACATTTTATGCGTTGATCTTCTCGTTAAACGATAAAAAAATTATGTTAAATGAGAAAAATAAAAACTGATTTTCATGTTGCAAAATTGCTGTTAAATGGATTTTAAGGTTATATAAATAAAACATTTTGGACAAACCAATTTCCATTTGGTTTTTATAAAATCACATTTTCTTTTTATAGTAAGCATTTGATCAAGGTTTACAAATGTTTTCCTTGGTCATTCCATGTGAATGCGTGGTCAGCCTCCTAATTAAAAAATCTGGTGTGAAACATTCACACAACTTTCTTTTGCTAATACAAAAAATTAATAATATAACCTAACATTAGAAGTAAACAAAAAACTAACCTCAAAAATCCTAATCTAATTTGAATCATAAGTGAATTATGCAAAATGAATACCAACCTTAGTTTGGCTTAATAATACGGAAAGTCACTTTTTCAAGCTAAACTAGGCTCAGTAAAAAATCTGCTTATAATATAAGTTGTAGATCATTTAATTTCTTATAAATTTGAATGTATACACCTTTGCTGTAAAATGGATACTAAGGTCGAAATCTTAGAAATCCATTTTTTTCTACGAAAGAACAGTCTCCCCAAGAATTTCAGCAGACATCGCCTACTCTATCTTGTAGAGCTTAAAAATGTATAGTCCAGCCTCTCTTAGTTTGCTCCTAATTTAAACAAATAATGACGTCACTGAGCATGCGCATTATATCAAAATGTATACACGCTGATTAAAAAGTAACAACAAAATACTTTTAAAAGTATTTTTTTAAATGAAATTGTTAGGCCTACATCATATCATGACTGATGTTTTTAGTACTTTAAGTACTTATAATTTAAAAAATAGTTAACTTAATAGGAATACGACATCTGTAAAGTCGCAGACTCTAGCGTGCACTCTGTAGTAGCTGGCTTTTGTTTGTTGACAGTAGGAGCAAACTAAGAACGGTTGAACTGTGGAAAATAAGGCGATTTTTAAAAAAAATCGTAGGAGTCGTTTTTGAAGAAATCGCAAAAAAGTGAAAAATGACACGAATAAACTACTAGTTCTGATAGACCGATTTTGATGAAAATGTTAGTGTCGGGTCCTCTCGTGGTATCTAACTTAAGTTTAAAGTTTCAACTTCGTACGATGTTCCGTTCTTGAGATATTCTGTTCACACACACACCAATCGCTAAAAACATGTTTTTTGGGTTCAGGAGGGCTGAAAACGTGTAGATCCAGTGAAAACTCGATTTCGAAAAATCGACATGAAAACAGTACATTTCATGACTTCTGTTGTAGAAAAAAATGTTTTTTTGCGATTGCAGCGTTAATATTAATTTTAGGGCAAAAGAACACATACTAAAGTTGTAGATGTAGATAATTTTAAAATTTACAACTTTTAATTCAAACATTTCTTTGTATAACCCTTCATTTAGCGGTAATTAGTGATTTGATATATTGGACGCCGGGGAGAAAGCATTGGCAGTGTTTCTGGATCTGAGTAAAGCTTTCGATTGTGTTGATCATGAAATTTTATTGAAAACACTAGAGTCATTAGGCGTTAGGGATGTAGAGTTGAAATGGTTTCAATCTTACCTTATTAATAGATTACAGTGTGTGGAGTTAACTAGGGTTGTTAGAGGGAAACTTACAAAAGTTGTATCTGGAAAGCTTGAAGTCAAAGCAGGCGTTCCACAGGGGTCAGTTTTAGGTCCAATTCTGTTTCTATTGTACATTAATAGGTTACCAGAAGTCATACCTAATGGCAGAGCTTTGTTGTTTGCTGATGATACTTCAGTAATCAGTAACAGTTCACTGGTAGATGCTCTTGAAGTAAATACACATGTTAACATAGAGTCCGTAGTGCAGTTCTTGAATCAAATGTTATTAACAGTTAATGGGAAAAAGTGTCAGTACTTGCAGTTCAAAAATAAACATAACGTTAAAGAAAGTAGAGAAGTGGATGTATTTATTCATAATAATAGTTTAGAGCATGTAGAAACAGTGAAGTTCCTGGGCGTATCTCTAGATAGATCTTTGTCTTGGGACTTCTATACCAATCAAGTTTGTAGTAAAATATCATCTGGGGTATTTGCACTAAAACAAGTTGCCAGATTAAATGATAAAAAATTACTAATGGCAGCTTATCAAGGCCTCATTCTGTCTCATATCCGTTATGGTATTTTAGTATGGGGTAATTCTAGCATGGGTAATATGAATAGGGTTTTTAAAATTCAAAAGAAAGCTATTAGGTGTATGATGGGAGCTAACCAGCTAACCTCATGCAGGCATTTAAGGAGCTTAAATTGCTTACAGTTCCCTGTCTCTACATTTTTGAGGTGATTATGTATGTTAGGCAAAATAATTTTATGCAGAATTTCAATGTTCACAATCATAACACGAGAAACAGGAATGATTATTATGTGGCTAATCACTCCACAAAATTGTTTGAACAAAAACCTACTTATGCAGGGAGAAAATTCTTAAATAAATTACCCCAATCTTTAAAGTGTTGTGAGGATTTGAATTCCTTTAAAAAAAATTTAAAAAATTACTTGATCGGTGAAACTTTTTATAGCATACAAGAATTTCTTTCTTGATAGTAGTGATACATAGTGTGTTTCTTATACGTATTTCAGGTGTTATATCTGACGACATGTCCTATACTCCTCCTGGAGTCTCCAGGGCGCAAAAAAAAAAAAAAAATCATCAAAATCGGTCAACCGGAAGTAGTAGTTTATTCGTGTAATTGTTCACTTTTTGTGATTTTTTCAAAAACTGGTCTACGATTTTTTTTTAAATCGCCTCAACTTAATTTTTTATGCTCTACAAGATAGGGTAGGCGCCATGCTTGATGAAATTATTGGTGAGGCTGGTTTCACGTTAAAAAAAATTGTTTTTTTAAGATTACGGCTTTAGGCCTAATATACATTTTAGCGCAAAAATGTATACAATAAAAGTTGTAGAGAATTTAAAATTCTACAACTTTTATTTCAAACATTTTTTGTATAACGCTTAGTTTATCTGTAATTAGCGATTTTGTGTTTTTTCTCACGAAATCGTGTAAAAATCGATTTTTTTAAAGATTTCGGCCTTAGTATGCATTTTACGACAAGTGTATAATAAAATTTATAGGAAATTAAAACAACTACAACTTTTACTTTGAGCATTTTTCTCTACAGAGCCTAGTTTAGCGTGAAAAAGTGATTTTCCGTATTTTTAAGCCAAACATGTCGATTTTCATTTTGCGTCTTTCACTCATGATTAAAATAAGGTTATGTTTTTTGAGGTTAGTTTATTGCTTATTTCTAATGTTTTATTAGTAATGTTAGGTTATATTGTTTAAATTATTTGTATTGGCAAGAGAAAGTTGTGTGAGTGTTTCACACCAATTTTTTTTTCATGAAAATCTGTAAAAAAGGATTTTTTTAAGATTTCGGCCGTAATATGCATTTTACGACGATAGTGTAAACCGGGTGTCCCACGAAATTTCAACCTTAGAAAAATAGCATTGATTTTCATTTTGTTTGTTAATATTTTCTTCCCAAGAATAAATGAAGACTTGCTATATAATCAGGAATCATTAGAAAATGTTTAGACCTTTTAAAAAATATCATTTTAATATATTTGAAGTTGTATTTTAGCTTAAATACAGAAATACATAAAAATTTGTAACCGTTTTCTATTTAAGTACTGTAAATTTTATCAACTAGTCACATTGTACAATTAATTGTACTATCACTATTATACTGTATGAATCTAAGCTTTGTGCAGCTGCGGGATGAAGGGGACAGACGAAGTACCAGATGTTACGTCATAACACTCTACTAATCATCTCATTGCTCTTCGCTGGGCAGTGCGCTGCCTAGTGCGTGACATACGTGGGTGTTGTTTTGACTATCCGCTGTAGACGGCGACACAGAATATAATGTAGTTTCGATAGTACCTTGACTACTACAAACATAATACAAGTAAAACGTTACTACTACTAACGCAATCTCTCACAGTAGTAGTGACGTAATGCATACCTCTCATCTGCACAAAGGTAACTTTCTGGTGTAGATAGGTTAATTTTTTTTTTTTTTTTTTTTACTTCTGAATGTTCTGCAATTTCTGCTAATACCGACGGTGGATAATGATGATAATGAAAATGAGTGATGAAAATTGCCAGGACCTGACCGGGAATCGAACCCGGGACCCCGGCGTAGAAGCCCGTTGCGCTAACCACCACGCCAACTGGCTGGCCTAGGTACAGTTCCACCGTTCTTAGTTTGCTCCTACCGTCAACAAACAAAAGCCACCTACTACTGGGTGCACGCTAGAGTTTGCAACTTTACGGATGTCGTATTCCTATTAAAATAACTATTTTCTATATTATAAGCACTTAAAGTACTTAAAACATCAAGTCATGATATGATGTAGGCCTAACAATTTCATTTATAAAAATACTTTTAAAAGTATTTTATATTTAAAAAAATATTTTTGAAAGTATTTTGTTGTTACTTTTTTATCAGCGTGTACACATTTTGATATAATGCGCATGCTCAGTGACGTCATTATTTCTTTACATTAGGAGAGTCTGACTAAGAGAGTCTGGACTTTAGGTTAAAACAGGCGGGTTGAATCAATCTACGGTAAAAAAAATATTGGAAATATTAAAAACAAATTAATTATTTACTTAAAAATTTGTTGTCTTTAAGAAAATTCAGAGTTATTTTAAATACCTAATATATATTTCCTTCAGCAACATTTAATTTTCAGAGACAGCTGATAGGCCTTCGGACCAGCCCAGTCAGTCAGCTGGTAGAAAGTCGCTATTTTATTTATTAAGTAACTCTGGTTGGGCAAGCGACTTTGTATGGTGACCAGCTGACAGCCATCCGTGAACAAACTCTACTGGGGGTCCCTGTTCAAACTCATGTCACTAATTCACGTCAAATAATACAGCAAAGCTGAAATCAAATTTGGTAGTTGTCAGTAATGTGCAGTTCCCGATAACAAATAAAAGCTAAAAAAAGAGGCAACTGTTTCTTTTACACTATTATTATTGTCTCTTTTAGATTATTGAAATAATTTTTTAGATGATAAAAACAAAAATTGTCAAAATTAAAAAGCCGCCTCCGTAGCGTAGTGGTCAGCGCATTGGCCTGCCACGCGGAGGTTCCGGGTTCGATTCCTGGCCAGGGTCTGGAAATTTTCATGTGTCTAATCCCATATTAAAGTTGCATACTCCACTGTAGTCGCTAATTACCAAGCAGTTGATGCGACTTTAAATAAATACATTTTTAAAAAAATTATAAAATAAATAATTAATTGTTTAATATTTCCAATATATTGTTTTAACAATAAAAAATTTTTACCGCAGATGGATTCGACCCACCTGTCTTTAACATATCTACTCCAGAACGTTACCATTACTCCAAACATACATGCGACAAGTTGATAAAATTTACAATACTTTTTTTCATATTCCTAATGTGTGTACGTTGCAATCTGTTCAATTCAGAACAATAAGCAACCCCATGACCCAATGAGATGAGGATGATGTGTATGACGTGCAAATGAGATGTAGTCTTGTACAGACTCATGTCGACCATTCCTGAGAGAGTGTCGTTAATTGGACCCCAACCATCAAAGTACACCGGTAACCAATGTCTAGGATTCAAATCCGTATAAAAGTAACTACTACTAGGATTTTTTTCTTTAATTCTTTATTTACAACTGTAAAATTTTACAACAAGCAAATGTGATGATTATGATAATAATGTAAATGACATTATAGGCATGAGAGGGGTAGGGCCCCCATTGGTGCCTCCCCAAGAATGAAATTTGTATATCAAATTAGCAGGTCTCTACTCCAGCGTCTTTTAAGGCGTCTAGGGGGATTATCAGGTAAATGGACGGTGAAAAGTGAACGCACCTGGGGGTTCTCGTGTTCGTGTGACTTGTGAAAGCGTTTATATAGGTATTCAGTGGAATTTTGTACAAGTGGTGTTTTCAAATCGGTAAAGTCGTCGCCAAACTGTTTAACAGCTGATTTTCAGAGGCGAAGGTTCCTGTTTCAAATCCTAGTAAAGAGGTAAAAAAATAGCAAATGCACCTCTTTACTAGGATTTGAACCAGGAACCGTCGCCTCTGAAAATCAACTGTTAAACAGCTGACTTTGGCGACGACTTTACCTCTAGACCAACCCGGTGGGTTTACAATACTATGTATTTCAGTATTTTAAGCTAAATGCAGCTTACAATGTATCAAATTTGATATTTTTTATAAAGTTATTTTCTAATGATTCCTAATAATAACAAGTCTTCATTTATTAGTCGTGGGAAGAAAATATTAACTAATGAAAATTAATGCTATTTCACGATAGTTCAAATTCCGTGAGACAGCAGGTATAAATTAATAAAATTTATAGAAAATTAAAAGATCTACAACTTTTGTTTTAAGCATTTTTTTTCTACAGAACCTAGTTTAACGTTGAAGAGTAGATTTTCCGTATTAAGCCAAACTAAGGTTGATTTTCATTTTACATCATCCACTTATGATTAAAATAAAGTTATGTTTTTTGAGGTTAGTTTTTTTATTTATATCTGATCTATTATTACTAATGTTAGGTTATGTTGTTCATTATTTTCATTAGCAAGAGAAAGTCGTGTTAGTGTTCACGCCAGATTTTATTTTAAGTGACAATAAAGGTTATGTATTTATTAGCATGAGACAATTTTTTTTTTTTTTTTGTTTAACGTCCGACTGTTTTGCAAATTGCTGCTAATGCAAACGGTGAAGGATGAAATGAATTGTTTGTAACGTATGAAAAAATGTCATGCCCGAGTGCGATTCGAACCCAAGACCGCGTGATGAGAGGCGAGCACGTTACCAACATCGCCAACGCGGCCGGCAGCATGAGACAAAAGAAATTAGTATTTTTTTAAATGTTTTGTAAAATCCTTGTTAGATAAATATGAAAGTTGTAAGTTTATTAATGGTTCTTACAGGTTTACTAACCTGGACAGGCTGCAAGTTCTGGAAATAACTTTCCAGTAGGAATGATTCAAGTTAATTACTGTTACTACGAAATTATTGTAGTAGTAAATAAAAAAATTAACTAAACCCATAACCAAACAAAACTAAATAAAAAAGCCAGTTTTTAGGACACTACTTAATTTTATAATCCAAAGTTGTACATTATTATGCAAATCCGTAATAAAATCAATTAGTTTTTAAGATTGCGAAAATAGAAACAGAACAAACATAATAATTTACATAACTTTGAAAATGGGCCTTCGGGCCAGCCCAGTCAGTCAGCTAGTAGAAAATCGCTATTATTTTTTAAGTAACACCGGTTGGGCAAGCGACTTTGTATGGTGACCAGCTGACAGCCATCCATGAACAAACTCTACTGGGGGTCCCTGTTCAAACTCATGCATTATTCACGTCAAATAATACAGCAAAAGCAGCGATCAAATCGGGTAGTTGTCAACAATGTACAGTTCCCGATAACAAATAAAATCTAAAAAAAAGAAACTTTGAAAAAGTGCATTCTCACGCCATCTAGCGGATGGCGGAAAAACAAACAAACTTTCTCTGAAAACGACGATTTTAAAATTCTAACAATATTAATATTGTTGGTTTTAAAAAGTACTCTATTACGCTATCTATTAAACGTCGTTAAAACTAAAGTTTGTAAAAGTGTATTCTTACGCTATCTAGCGGATGGTGTAAAAAGAAAACATTCTTTGGAAACTACGATAGTTTAAAATTCTAACTATAATTGTCGGCAATTATTACTTCACGAACAAATTAATATTGTAATACAGGAGTAGATGTTGACTAGTAGAAGGTTGAAGACGGAATGAAATGCCCCACCCCCACAAGCCCCGTTTTTGTAATTGCTTATATACCCCTTAGGCAGTAGTACAATTGTTGGGGAAATTTTTATGAAAAAAATTACCTTATTTTGTTTTAATGTTTATAGTCTTTTGAATGCAGTTTCTAATTATTTTAACTTTTTCTAAACCAACCGCTAGATAGCATGGGTGGCTCCATTCGTCGATTTACATTCAATGTAGTACCAATATGACAATATTAATAAGTACTGCAATCCTCAAAATTTTACAGTTTTTAAATCTTTGATTAAACTACAACTTTTATTGATAACTGTTGTGCATATTCTGACATTCTTTTCAAATTTAACAACCTGTGTGTATTTGTTGGTTATTTTGACTCATTCTTTCATCGTGTATTAATAAAATCATCCAACCCGTCGGACTCCGGTGTATGATAAATGATTCTTCAAATCAGTTCTGACAACACATTTTTTACTCGCCCCAGCCAAAATTACCAACTGTATTGAAATTTAAAATCTTTTATCTTTGAGAATTACCAACTTACCTTATTTCGATTTATTTATAACACTATTTTTTTTTTGTTTATTTAAATTCGAATCAACAGTTCGGTTGTCAACGACGGTTATGTAACAGTCGGTTTTAACTTGTTAAAATTTCCGGGAATCAAACCCGGTACCTCCAGGTTTAAACTGCTGAATGTCTACTGAATACCTCTGTAGTAGTAACAATATATAGTCAAAAAAAACCCAGCAAAAATATGTTTTATATATAAAGCAACTCAGAATTCACTGTGTGAATTTTTATCTGCTTGTCAGCTAGCAGGTTTTTTTTTATTGACTATATCTGTTCTCTACGTACCACCTGTTTGATCGAACGTGCATTACATCATAAAAATGAAATTTGCACACTAACATAGACGAACTAATCAGAAGGTTAGAGAACAAAAAACAAAAATTATCATTTTGCAGGTACTTTTTATTATAATCATTATAATATATATATAATTGTCAATATATATATATTTTATTTTACAAATTATATGTATTAATGCAATTACAATTTGATGATAAACCTATTTTTGTTATCAGATAAAAAACAAACAATATTAATAAATATAGTACAAATTCTGCTAAACAATAATAGGTTTAAACATCGGTAACTATACAATTTTTTGTTTGGTACATAAACATTTTTTTAAAATTATTATTACAATAACTAACAAAAGTCAGTTTTTACAATTTTCAATAAATTATTTTTTACAACATATTGTATAAATTTTTTATAACGTACAAAACTTTATTGTTTTTTTTATTTTGAATTTTTTTTAATTTTTATTATTTTTTTTTTAAACAATATCGAGTTAATTACTATGATTTTTTCGTAACAAAATAAAATATATTGTAATAAAATTAAAAGAATAGAGAAACATAGTACATGAAATTTTATAATAAAAATTTAATATGTGCCTACGAGGAAAAAGTTTATTTCATAAAAAATTGTTGTCATTTCTCAACTTAACACTTCAAAAATTTAATTTTTTTACAAATTTAAATAAAAATCAATAACAAAAAATTTCGGCTAACTTTATAAAATAAATATTTAAGTAAATATAAAATTTAAAAGGTATTTTTTTTAATTGATTTTCCTGTGAGTTAGAAGCATAAGACACTGTACTAACATAAAATTAAGTTTTTGATGATTCTTATCATTTTTTTTACCATATCTTTTTTGTATTATAAATATGAAGATCCAATCTTTGTAAACAATTTCTAGAAGCTGTTATTATTACCTAATGAAGCGTGCACACCGTGAAAATATAAGGAAAATAGTATACAAAGCAGTGTAAGGTAAATGAAAAGTTTTTTTATATATACATAAAAAAACAAAACATTAAAACAAAGTATATCTGTCTTGCATTAATTTCTGTTCAGAAAATAGAGATAGTTTTGGTAAAATATATAGATCGCCAACTTTAGGCGGGACAAGTGGACCAAACGCCCCAAAAAAATTTTTAAGATTACAAATACTATAACAATAAAAAACATCAAAAAAGTGGAAATCAGCATTATGTATAGTGACAAAGTTTTGACATTTTGATCTCTGACAATCATATTGGGCTTAACAGCTCCGTATCCAACATTTGCCCAATACTTTGCTAGGGTCAGCACTAAGAACATAAAATTAGAAAAAATATTCAGAGATAATGAATAAGCCTATTATCCAAAAATAATTTTTTACAATTAAGTTAATAAAAACATAATTTTTTTTTAATTCCCAGGTCAAAAAATATATTTTGTGAACAGTATCATAAACTTGTGACCCACAGAATTCAAACACAATTTTTATAACCTAAATATTTTCAAATTACGGGCAACAAAACCCTCATATACCAAAATAATTGAATATTTATTTGGTCCTTGTCAAAAAATATAATATAACAAAAAAAAAATTTTTTAATTTCTTCGATTAGATTAAAAACTTAAAATTTTAGAACACAGACAAATTTTTAAATAAATTGTTTAAATAATAAGATCGAAAGGAACTTGGTTATAACAAATTTTACAATAGGTAAACTAATGTCATGGTTAAAATAAATAGATTTGTACTATATTTTTAACAACCTTTCAATAATTAAAAATAAAATTTTACATTTAAAATTCCTAAAAATTAAACTAATATTAAAAAAAACTTAAGTCAATCTACATGATTATTTCACCCAATAATAAATTAATATTTTAATATTGTAAACGTTAGTTACAATCAAGTTCCTGAGAAAAAGAAAAAACTTTAAAATGTATTTAAAATTTTTAATTTATTTGATCCCAAAATAATGCATTTAAAATGCATTATTTTATTTTTTAATTTAAAGGAATTTATATATATATATATTTATATTTTACAAATTTGTATAGGTTTTTAGACTGAATATTTAGAATATAATTTTGAAATTAATATTTTAAAACAATACAGTAAATTTTATTACAGAAAATTGTATACAAAATTTATTTCTTTGTACAAAACTATAGTAAGATCATTTTAATTTTGTTTTCCATGTTAATGTTGGATTCATAACCTAAAATATTTTTATGTTACCAAATTACATAAATCTAAGTTCACGCAATGAAAATATTATAATTTCCACAAATTTTACCATGTATAATATTATTTAAATAAATCTATACCAAAAATAAAATACAACACTAGGATGGGACAGAAGTTGGTAATTTATTTAAACAGTTTCAAATACAAGTTTTATGAATGATAACAAAACTAACCTGCTGTATACAAGAAGTTAGCATTTATTTCCTCATTCAGAGCAGAAACACACTTTTCAAAAAAACTTTTTGTCATCTGTCCCTAAATTGTATACATCCTATTCCCCGAAATTATAAACTTACATGGGACACCACAGAGTAGACAGGTGTCAAAAATGAAGTTCAAGAAGTGTATGCTACGAAAGACAAATTAACGATCATTTGATCATATTAAACAGTAGGATGGATACAGGTAAACTGCCTAAAATGATGCTATACTTGAAGATGTGAGGGAAAAAGAGTTGTGTTGAGCCTGACCTGAAGACACTTAACGATGATGGAACTTCACAAAGTGTTAGAGTGGAATTATCGAAATGACTTATTAACATCAGCAATGAAAATATTAAAGAAATAATTACACGGCAGATATGTGAGCTTACAATTTCAAATATTTTAATTCTGGTAGATGTGGTGTTTGAAAAAGAAGCACTAAATTGATATATTCTAGGACAAGGAAAATCATAGTTGGGTAAGTTAATTTCTTTCTCCTACGAAAATTTATAGAAGTATAGATGAGTATATAAGTAAATTCAACATATACAGTTAAACTTCTCTTAACGACCATCCCTCTCCCCAACCAAATATTTGAGGAACCGATTTTATAACATATGACCAATAAACATAACCCCTATTAAGCGACCACCCCTCTCTCCGACCAATGACTGCCGGGTAAAAAGGCATTTCGTTTTCGGGCGACAATAAATTTTACAGCCACTAAGTTTCGGGAATTTTCAATACTGTAGATGGACACCAATTGAGGAGGTCAATGTAAAATGAGCAATGTTTTTGAACTCTTCCCGATTTTTTTCTATAGGACTGAAAAATTTTACATGTATTTGAATTTGAAACATTTAAATGAAGAAAACAATGCACGGAGAATGTTTTTGGTTGTGAACGAGGTTGAAAATGGTAAAAATCCCTTTTATCACATTACACAAACCTTAAGCCTACAATACTTAAAATAAAAAAAACCGCCAAAATTTCTATAAACCCCTATCATCAAGCGACCACCCCTCAGAGACCAATTTACACTTAAAATTGTGGTGGTCGCTTTAGAGAGGTTCAACAGTAGTTAACATTTTTGGAAAATAAATAATTATTATTTCATACTTTTTATTTTTTACGAATGGAGGAACAAATATTAAATTAAGAGTTTAAAAGCTCTCCAATATAAATTAGTTAATATCAAATGTTTATTTTTATTAGTTTTATCATTTTTAATACATTAAACTTGTTTTTAATGGCTTTTAAACCAATAAACTTTTATAGATGTCATAAAATCGAGAGAGAAAAATCATTAAAATCTTTGATAAATTTTGTATTGTTAATTCGTTTCACATGAACATGCCGTTAAACACATAATGTAACTTACGCAATAATTACTTCAATTAAAAAAATTGTTATAAATCCATTATCATTAAACGTATATTATTATTTTATCAATTTTAATTTTGTTTTACTTTAAAAATTCTACTACTCAAACCAACATTTGTGTATATTACTGTTGTTATTTTACTGAGGATAAATTAAACTAATTTTTTTTTAAGTTACGTGTAAGATACAAAATTTAATGTAACGCACACAACAAAAAGATGTTAAAAATCATTCATAGACTGCATTATTAATAAAATTTTAAGAAAATATTTTATATATAAAAGATAAATTATGAAGTATTATTGGAAATTGGATGCAAAAAAACTCATTGCAAACTTAAAAAGGGAAAATGTATTGGACACATTAAAAGATTAGGAAACCTGAGGAACCTAAACTTAATAAAAGATATGAAAATCAAAGAGTACATAAAAAAACATAAAAAAATTGTTACAGAGTGATTTCAGCAACTAAGTAGAGCTTTTAAATTATGAAAAATGAACTTTTCATTTTATAAACCTCTTAATTTACTTTCTAGTTCTTTCTTTGTTGTAGAGCAGCAAGAGTGGTTTAGAAGAGATGGGAAATTTAAAAGTAGGCAACGAAAACATACAGGAAGTTAGGGAATTCTGCTATCTAGGGAGTAAAATAACAAAGGATGGTAGAAGCACAATACATATCAAAAGTAGAATTGCTCAAGCTAGAAAAGCTTTTGAAATGAAAAACAGCTTACTGACTACAAACATTGATTTACAGATTAGGAAAAATTGTTAAAACATTATGTTTGGAGTGTAGCATTATACGGAAGTGAAATGTGGGTGATAGGGGCTGTAGAAAAGAAGAGGATAGAAGCTTTTGAAATGTGGTATTATAGGAAAATGTTAAAGATTAGCTGGGTGAACAAAATAAGTAATTTAGAGGTTCTTAGGCGAGTGGATGAAAAAAGAAGTATATGGAAGCATCTTACCAGAAGACAGGATAGGCTAGCGGGACATATCCTAAGACATCCAGGTATTGGGCTAATTATAATGGAGGGTAATATTGTGGGAGTGAATTGTAGGGGAAGGCAAATATTAGAGTTTATAAAGCAAATCATAAATGATGTAGGGTGTTACAGGTATGTACATATGAAACAACTTGCGCAAGATAGAACAGCTTGGAGAACTGCATCAAACCAGCCGAGAGACTGATGACAAAAAAAATTACTTTTATTTATAATTGGCAAATATAATACTTACTCGTTTATTAAACTAATTTCTAGGAAATAATAGCATTTTAAATTAATTACATTAGAATGTGAAATATCCTAATCATTTTTGAAAAATATTAAATTTTTCTCAATTATTATTTATAGTTTAATTTCTTGGTAATATACTCAAATGATATTTCTTAAAAGAATATTAAGTACGTACCATATTAAAAAATATTCAAATATAGGCTTTCCACTCTTTATACCCAACCAAGGTTCGCTGTTAAAAATCACTGAATTACTGTATGCCAACAGTATGTACTACATGTGAAAGCAAAAGGAATTTCATGTTAATTTTTAAAACAAATTAAAAATAATGCTGTATATTGTGAAATGAATCCATTGCAGATGTTTTCAAAATTAAATAATTTTTTTACATGCATGTATTAAACTTACGTTACATATAATGTTAATTAAAAGTTATAAAACCTAAATTTGTTATCGTATTGTAAAAATATTAAATTTTTTCACCGACCTATTACAGCTCTGTTATACCACTAGTTTTTTTACCTTTTATTTTATATAATCGTACTTTCTACTGACATGTTTCAGTGGAACCACCAACATCTGAGTACACAAAATTAAAACTAAACTTCGAATAAAAGTTTTTATGACTGACTGAAGATACATCAGTATTTTAATAAAACATTTTTACAAAGTTAACTTTCAATTTTGTGTAGCCCAATGATGGTGGATTCACCAAAACATGCCAGTAGAAAGTACAATTACACAAAATAAAAAGATAAAAAACTATTGATATAACAGCTGTAATAATTCAGTAAAAAAATTTAATATTTTTTACAATAGGATTGAATATAAGTGACGTCTTAAGCAAAAATAGAGCAGAAACCTCTTGGTCTGATTAACGGACAACGCCCTTAGTTCTAAACGGAGAATATACCACTAGGTACCTCTTCTCCTTTAAGTAAAATTCTCCACCGTTTATTAAATATCATTAACGGAAATTATGCAGTAATGTACAGTACCATAATAAAAATTAAAAACAAAAAAAGGATTGCATTATAACAATTTATTTCTAAATTGTCACGTCTAATTTTAATACTTTTCAAAACCTGATCCCTTTTTACTTTTATGAGTTTATTACATACAATATTTGTTATGTTTTCTTTTTAGATATTAATAATCTGTAGATAAAGTAGTAATTAAACAAATATGTTCCGCAAATGTTTTATATTACGTTCAAAATTTGGTAATTTTAATGATTTTATTGGTACTCTCTAAAATATTGAAGACATTCTATAAAAACATTAGACATAATAACTTGTTCGATAATCTGAAATTCCAACAATCTGAATCAAAATTTAAATTAATTTGGATAATCTGTATTAATCTACTAAATCTAGTTTATTGTACAAAGAAAAAAATTGCTGTATATTAATTTAATCGATTGCGTTTAAATTTTATAGAATTTTTTAGAAATATTTTTTTAAAGATGTTTACTGTAACTTAATATTTTAATATTGTATAAAAATATAATATATATATATAATATGGATGTATTTTTACGTTCCAATAGAATGTTCCACATTTCTTTTTTAATATATTATTATACGAGTATAATAATAAATAAATTGTACTGTACTATTAAATTTACAAATATAATTACAATTTATTTATTATTCATTAAACTTTTTTTTTAATATACTATAAAACTTCAAGCCACTGATCACAAATAGCACATTGTTAATAAAAAATTTTTTCATTTGATACAATTTTTAATGCTATGTTTAAAATTAAATTTAAAGAATTATTTTACAATTTTTTCGTAGTAAAAAAAACAAATGAATACGTAAAACACATTGACACAAAAAGCAGCTCGTTGTCTAATTTCATCTAAACAATGAGATGGTAGTAAAAAGAATTTTATTTAAAAATATAAAATTTTAAACGTTACTAATAGCATTTAACAATAATTACGATAGGCGTCTATAAACTTCTCATAATTTCAGTAAGCATTTATTACAATATTTAATTATAATTATAATATTATTTCTTTATAAAGTTAAGAAACATTATCAAATAATGCATATTAAATTAGGTACATTAAAAAAAAAATCATTTGGCATTTGACCTTGTCGAAATAAAAGATTCATTAACCTTCAATTACATTAATTTTTATTTAATTTTAAAATTATCACATGTTCTTTTCATGTACATATATTATATTAAAAACAAAATATACATAATTAAAGGACGGATAAAAAAACCATCCTGAAATAAAATTAACAAATTTAACATTTTGACTGCCATGAGACATAAAATAACATTATTAATATTGACTACAACACAATCAGTTTTTAACTGTCTCGAGATCTGATACCAGTTCTTTCACATTGTATAATTCTGGAACCAGAAGACCAAAATTCATTTTTTTCTAGATCCAGTGTTTATTCACCATATTTTCTTGTCACAATTGAATTGTTTTTTTAAAGGCATATGAATGAAACGGAAGACTTTTTAAAAAATTAAAAAAAACAACATTTTTTTTATTACTAAATTAAAAAATTTGATAGTAAAATTAAGTAGTATTTAATGAACAGTAACAATAAATTTTAACGTCAGTAGTTGTAAATTTTAACGTGATTTGGAAAACAAAATAAAAATATTATAATGTAAAAAAGTACCGAGAACATTACAAAATGTCAACAACAGCTAAGCTAAGACTATAAAATTTTTATCATTGGCCAACAAAACAGTTTTAAAACCTGAGTGAACACATGGGATACAACTCAGGGGGACAACAAAAAATATCAATATTGGTTATATAGAATGTTTTCAGACAAAATTTGTATGAGCAGCTCTTAGGAGATACCATGGTACATACGAAACAAATATATCTACTGCCCATTACCAAGCTTTGTGCAGCTGAGAGGTATGCATTACGTCACTACAACTGTGAGAGATTGCGTTAGTAGTAGTACCGTTTTACTTGTATTATGTTTGTAGTAGTCAAGGGTACAATCCAAACTACATATATATTCTGTGCCGCCGTCTACAGTGAATAGTCAAAACAACACCCACGTATGTCACCGCACTAGGCAGCCTACTGCCCAGGGAAGAGCAATGAGATGATTAGTAGAGTGTTATGATGTAACAGCAGTCTGGTACTTCATCTGTCCCCTTCATCCCGCAGCTGCATAAAGCTTAGATTCATACATTATGTCACCGCACTAGGCAGCCTACTGCCCAGCGAAGAGCAATGAGATGATTAGTAGAGTGTTATATCGTAACAGCAGTCTGGCACTTCGTCTGTCCCCTTCATCCCGCAGCTGCATAAAGCTTAGATTCATACATTATGTCACCGCACTAGGCAGCCTACTGCCCAGCGAAGAGCAATGAGATGATTAGTAGAATATTATGACGTAACAGCAGTCTGGTACTTCATCTGTCCCCTTCATCCCGCAGCTGCATAAAGCTTAGATTCATGATTCATACATTATGTCACCGCACTAGGCAGCCTACTGCCCAGGGAAGAGCAATGAGATGATTAGTAGAGTATTATGACGTAACAGCAGTCTGGTACTTCATCTGTCCCCTTCATCCCGCAGCTGCATAAAGCTTAGATTCATACATTATGTCACCGCACTAGGCAGCCTACTGCCCAGCGAAGAGCAATGAGATGATTAGTAGAGTGTTATATCGTAACAGCAGTCTGGCACTTCGTCTGTCCCCTTCATCTCGCAGCGGCACAAAGCTAAGATTCATACAGTATAATGACATTGGACTCGGTACGACAAAAAATATAAAGACAGCAACTATAATTTTACGAGACTTAACACATACAATGAGATAGAATTTAGTATCAGATTTGAACACAATCAACGTTACATTCACAAACTTATGTATCATATTTTTTTTTTTCATTTCAATTTTCAATCATTTCATTACATTATTAATTTACTTTAAAAAGTCTAAAAGACTTATCTGTAATATTTATCATTAATGTATAATGATGTTGTACGTTTTATATTAAATTTTAACTTTACAGGTGGCAATTTTCAAAATTGTCATCCATCATTTTGTTTAATCCGTCCATCACACCCAGATATAAGAAACTACAGGAGATAACAACAGATAGTTTTCGGATTTGTAATCTACACAAGAAGATAGAAGCTTTTGAAATGTGGTGTTACAAAAAAATGTTAAAGATTAGGTGGGTGGACAAAATAAGTAATTTAGAGGTTCTTAGGCGAGTGGATGAAAAAAATAAGTATATGGAAACATCTTACCAGAAGAAGGGATAGGCTAGTGGGGCATATCTTAAGACATCCAGGTATTGGTCAATCAATAATGGAGGATAATATTGAGGGAGTAAATTGTAGGGGGAGGCAAAGATTACAATATAAAAAGCAAATTACAAAAGATGTAGGGTGTTACAGGTACGTAGATATGAAACGACTTGCGCAAGATAGAACAGCTTGGAGAACTGCATCAAACCAGTCGAGGAACTGATGACAAAAAAAAATCTACACAAAAAGTTAGTGGGCCTAAATTTGATTCAAAGTTCCGGTTTCGACCGAAAGTCAAGAAATCAAAGTTGGAATTTGGAAACAAAAATAGTGTTATTCAATTCCTCTTAAAGAGTAGTTACAGAAAACATTGGGTTTGAAGTTCCGGTTTC
Source organism: Catonia carolina (assembly GCA_035578175.1). Taxonomy (NCBI): domain Eukaryota; kingdom Metazoa; phylum Arthropoda; class Insecta; order Hemiptera; family Achilidae; genus Catonia; species Catonia carolina. The sequence continues at coordinate 12,777,255 of JAQMRL010000006.1, read as the reverse complement.
AACCAGAAGTGGCTCTAAACCGGAAGTCAAGAAATCAAAGTCGGAATTTAGTAACAAAAATAGTGCCATTCTTTTGGTCTTAAAGAGTAGATACAGAAATCACTAATGGTTTTTGCCATAAGTCAAAAGTAAGCCTTTTTAAAAATTGCCATCAGCCCTGAGACGATTTGTCAGTCACATGAAAGCGATTTTTACTTATCGTTCTTATTTCTGTACACAAGAATAGATTGTAATTCTACTGATTAGATTAAAAAAAGAACGTTAATAATTTCTTGTTACAAACAGTTAATTTCAAACAATTTTCTAATAGAAATTAATGGGTTAAAAAATATATTATTAGACATAAAAAAAATTTTACTCGTACATGTAATATTACGTCTCACGGCAGTTAATATGATTCACCTAATTAATACGAGACAGTCAACCTGTTAAAACCTCATTATTAACATTAAAAAACCCTACATGCATTACAATATTATTAACGGAACGAAAAACGTAACAAAATGAAAAGACAACAATAAAAAAAAATTAAGAATCTACTACAATATATGTCTACAAAATTATTTATAACACACTACAATATATTAATAAAAATTTACACAATATTTTTATACAAATTATAATTGTAATTAAAAATAATAAGCACATTATAATAAAAAAATCAATTAACTTAAAAAATAAATTACCATCTATATGAGAGAAACCTCGTAAATAAATTATATATCATGTAATACACAAAATTTAACAAATATACAAAATTTTTACATAAAAAATTATACATATATAATAATAATAAAGAAAAATAATATACAAATTTTATTATTCAAATTATACAATTTTAACGTTAAGCTGCTGATTTGAAAGTAACGAAAAAATTTATACGTATTAAGTGAGAAGTCCATGCATTCAAAAAATATATTATGTTAAATCCTGAATAAATATTATTATAATTTAAATTTAAACCCTTAATATCAAGATGAGGGTTGAAAAGTAGATATTTGTTTCAGAAATTGTAACATGTTATAAATAAAAATATAAATTATAAACTAAGTAGAACATCTCTTGTTAAAACACCATGTATTGATTGCAATATAAATTTTTAACTACTAAAATTTTAGTCCTGGTTTACAATATGAAAATAAAATGGGGGTGGTTACATAAATTATTAAATGTGTATTTATAATATTTATGCTTTTGTCCTATTGTGTAACAAAATTACACCAGGAAGACGAGCAAGTAGGTAAGTTCATGCCTTGCAAGTGTTGTAAGAGAGAACAAAAATAAATAAGAAAACAAGAAAAAGTTGTATGAATATTGTACATTATAAGTTTATTTATTGGTGGAATTTTTTAAAATTATCATCAATCATTTTCCTTTATCCGTCGTGTCTGTCACACCCAAATGTCAGAATCTACAAGAGAAAGCAAAAAATGGTTTTCGGATTCATAATCTACACAAAATTGTGTTTGAAGTTCAAATTTTGACCGAATCAAGTAATCTAAGTCGGAATTTGGAAACAAAAATAGTGTCATTTGATTCCTCTTAAATAGTAGATTCAAAAATTACTACAATGTTTTTTACCAAAGGTCAAAGGTAAACCTTTTAAAAAATTGCCACAAGGCATGACACAACTGTTATCTCATGAAAGTGATTTTTGATAATAATTTTGTTTTGCTGACAACAAATTGAAAATAAAAACTTTCTTCGAACAAAACAAATGACATGAAAATAAACAGCAAGATTTCTTTAAAAAAATATAAGAGTCAAAAGTTATGATTTCTGAAACAATTTAAATTCAAAAACATTAACATTTTTGAGAAACTTAATGATTTAAGATATTATAATCCTCTATATTACTGCAATCTCTATGTAATTTACAGGAAAAAAATCTGACAAAAATAAATACACCATTTTTTTCACAATAATTTGCTAAAACCTTTTTTTGAAGATAGACTTCTCCTTCATTTCAAAAAAACCAATAGATTCATTTAGAATATTCAGAAAATGCATTTGAAATCAAATGATAAAATGGGGAATAACATTTTAAAATAAGATATGTACAATTTATGGCCATATAAGGAATAAAAAATTTTAAATTGAGTGAGATTATTAAAAAAATCACGCCTTTGAATGTAATAACAACCAGTGTTGTCACCTTGTAATTTGAAGGACTTGCTTAATATACGTATATAACCTAACCTTGTCTAACGGCAATATTTTAAAATTAAGTTCTTGAAGTAACTATCCATAGATTTAAATATCATGCATTACTTTTAAATACAGGGTCATCATAAAATAATGATGGGGTTGTAGTATGTAGTAATTCAGACCAAAACAACAAAAATTTTGAATTGTTTTATTGGTATAATTACTTAAGTCACGAGTTTGCCCTCGTTTGCAACAAGGGGTAAAAAAGGGGGGAAATCATCAGTGCGCATGTGCGACTGCTTTAATTTCAGTACAACCAACACAACAACTTATACTATATCCAAAGCATATACAGTATATCGCGGAACCTTTTGTAGGTTAACTGTACGAATATAACTGTTCGTCAGGGGCAGTTTCAGGGAAGGGGCCATGGCCCCCCCCCCCGAAATACTAGGAAAACTTAGTTTAATATTTTCTATAAGCTATTATTTCTAACAAAACTGAATCCCAATACTCGTACCTATCAATTAACAATAATTATTTTAGTACAAAAATGAGTCGAACAGAAAGTATCTATTTTTAAATAGTATTAAGATAACAATCAATGTCAGTAGTCAAAAGCCACTCGCATCCAGTCAGCGCCTTCATTTTTCAAGATTTTGTTGATTTACAAGGACTTTGACGTAGCGAAAATTTCTCAATGAATTAAAATTGTGGTTACAGCAATACAGCATAAAAGAGGACTTTTCAATGACTCAATTACAAACAGTAAGAGCTACATAGAAACAAGATAGCCCCCCCCCCGAAAATCAGCCCTGGAACCGCCCCTGCTGTTCGTTACCATAAACAGAAATGTTAGTTTCTCAGAAACATGGGCAGATTATTCACAGTGCTGAATGAAATCTAATATGCAATGTAATAAAATGGTGTGAAGTTGAAGCTGAAAAAAATGCCTTTCCCTGCCTCTTAACAAAAGCCATGAGCGACTAACTAACTACTGTTATGTTTCTCTTTCCACATCTTGAAAATTAAAGAAGGAAATTAAAGACATGAAGAAACTATTCTTAACACTTTTTTTGACACCTCTTAATAAAAGGAAACGGTTAGGTTGATTTCAGTGAAACTGATAGTTAAGATGCCGGTGACAGCGATTCATTCGTAGAAAATTTTGTTTTAATGAAATAAGGTAGCTGGTAATTACAGTTAATTAAACATTTCTAGTCGTATAATTAAGTTAAAGACAATATTACAGATCATATTTATTTCTTATAAGGTTTATGAAGAAACCATTTTCTCGAAATAAATCACAGCTTACAAAATGTATGTAGAAACTGCACGGTAGTGAAATATACGAGTAGTGTCTCACTGTTGAGGTTGGCAGCACTGTCAAATTTTCACTTCCCTTTCTCATGACTTCAGTATCTATAGCTCTGGTGGTCTCCAACCCAAAAGTTTGTGTAACAACAGCTCTAACCTCAACTTTTTGTATTTTTGCTTTGGTCTGTTTAAACTATGTTCAATGATAAAGAAAAAGCTAATTGCTTTGCTAGTTTATAGTACGATAAATTAATAAATCATTATGGTTTGAAAGAAAAACCATACGGCTACCTTAAAAGATTGCATAGTTCTATTATTTCAGAATTTCAAAAGTTGTCATTTTATTTAACGAACCATACACATTATATCCAATAACCTATCTATGGAAATTACTCATAACATGTTAAACTGTTTAAAAAAATATTAACGTAACAGGCCAAAAATTACACATAAAACAAAAAAATTGCTTTCTCAATAAAAATTTTACAAATAAATAATAAATTTGATAAAAAATATTAATTAACAATTGACATTTTATTAATTGCATAAATTGTAATTGATACTGGTAATTCAATATAATATATATTTAATTAATTGATAGTGCCAAAATTTAAGTTATAATTTAAAATTAAATATATTAATTAATAATAACAATATAATTTATATTAAAATACTGATTGACATTCGAGTTTCTTTTTATTGCTATGTAATTCATAAAAGGCTTATGTACGACATAATTTTGATTTAAAAAATTTATACGTACAAATCACTTTTTTTTAAATTAAGTAAACGACTTTTTTTATCCTTATCAAAAAGAAAAACCAAATTAAAAATAATTTTAAGTACATATAATACAGAAACCTGATTAAAATTAATTATTAAAAGTACCTAATTTTTTGTTTTCAATGATTATAAAATTGAAATTGTCTGATTAATTAAACTAAAAAAAAAAAATTAAATGCATTTTGAAATGTAAGAAGTGAATTTATGAAATTAATTAAATTATTTCTTTCATTACTGAACATTCCAAATTATTTATTAAAAAATTATATATTGTTAAGTCGAGATAAATGTATTCTGTTACATAAATAGATTTACTTAAAAATATATTTTTTAAATTTAAATTACACAGTATTCTGTTACGTCCATTTAAAAATCCATGTTCATTAATTAACATATTTAAATTTTTGTAAAAAAACTGGTGACATTTTTTTACAAATTTGTGTATTTTGATAAGAATCTTTTCCACACCATTATAATATGAACTAAAAAAAAATTCTCTACTTTTTAAAATTATTTATTTAAGATAAAAACGTGCTACTGATAATCCAAAGTAAAATATTAAAAAATTTAAGTTTTAATAAAACTATTATTTAAAATTTACTTTCATGTATAAGTGATACTGAAGAACTCTAACAGGTATTTTCTGTTATCCCCCCCCATAGGTAATCTGTCTCAACATTTTGTGGATATTTCGTTTGCAATCTTACAGTATTTTTACCAATAAAAACATGAAAAAATATTTTTTTAAAATCCTACACAAATATTCTTTCACGTTACCGTTAAACATAGGTAAAATAAATACATTGCTTTTTCTCAATATTGTTACTGTATGTAATAAATTAAGTACATACACACTCATTGAGTAAATGACACATTAAATTAAATATTATTGAATAACTTTCAATAAATAGTTCAATATTAACCTAAAAAAGATAGAAACTTTAACGTTAACTTAAAAAATATTGATATAATTTTTTTTAATTTCCTCGTATTTATCGTTAAACATATCATAAGATTACCTAAATATGAAATTTCAACAAAATGAGACAAATTATACTTGAGCGGGAGGGGAATAATAAAAAAAAAAATAAACAATTATGACAAAAATAAAAATCTGTTTCAAAAATACATCGATAAGATGTAGTTAATGTAATAAGATTCGACTACTAAAAATAGGCTATTGGAAATTTAACCTAATTTTTTTATTTTTCTTCAATTCATGGATTAGACAACTCGTTCTGGAAAACTAAATTTCCATACCATATTTAAATTTCAATATAATATTAATGATCTAGTTATTAATAAAACTATTCAAAGTAAAAAAATATTTTTAAAAAACAAAAAAACCATGGAAAAGATTCTCAATATTATGAAAAAATAATGAAGTAATTGATTTTTATATAGTATTTTTACTGCAAGGCACATAAAGAATTTTTTATAAAATCAATTGTGTTAAACTTTATCAACAATATAAGAAAAAAAAGAATATATATACAAACGATAACGTGTTATTTAAAAAGAGAATATGAATAATGAACAAGGAATGTGCGTAACAGAATACATTATTTAAAGAGAAAAAAATTATTAACATTAAAAAAAAAATTAATTTACATACTCACGGTCGTAATATGAGACGATGAATTGAATGAGCAAAAAATACAACATAACGAAATGAAATTGTAATAATAATAATAATAAAAATTAATGTAATAATAATCATGGCAGGCCATAACCGGGCGCTACGTATCTCTCATTATTTGCTACGTTTCAAGTGATGCAATTAAACTATGATACACGACAGATTGTAATTCGTTAAACATCGAAGAATGTCCACAAGAATAAGAATTACTATTTGAATTATTCGAGAGGGAGCGTTCACTGATGATATCACTTCCACTAGCGGCCATTGTTAAACGATGTTCAAGATCCTGTGAAGAAGAATCTTGATGTTGATTTCTGGTCATACTTTTCAGACGATCAGCGGCGGAAGGTTCATCGAGACGCGCTCGTTTTTCACACGGAGTATCTAAATCGACAACGTTTACATCCTCGTCTTCGTCATCATCTATCGATGTCAACATACGAGGTGTAGGTGGCATATAAAATTGACTTAAAACGGCCTGGACATCACAATCGTCCACGTCGTCGAACGGTCTTTTCCTAGAAATCGACGAAGTATCATCGGCAGTCGAAGATAAAACCGATTCGGTGACATCCGTCATCGATTCGTCACAACCTAAACAATCGTCCAAACTACCACTGGTGGTAGTTTTCGTCGTCGATTTAACAGTGTTCACTTCCGGAAGATTCGTTATATCGACCAATTGTTCATTCGAACGAATCGGTTGAACGTTCACCGGATCCACAGTGTTTTCATCATCTTTCAGAAAATCAGCAGCGAAACAACGATTGTACACAGATTGTTGTTTCTGCATCTTTTCCTCCCTCGCTTCCCTTTGTAAACGTTTCATTGTATTATTAATAAGAACAGATCTTCGTAAAGAACTTTCTGGATCTTCAATTTTCTTTAATTTATTGATTGATATTTTTAACACTTTTCTTCTTTCTTCTTTTTGACGGTATTTCGCGCTAATCATCGTTGGTCGACTTGTACGACCGCTACAAAAGCTGGTCGTATAATTTCTAGATGCTCCAAATATATCGTCATCTTCTTCCAGCCCAATTTTGCTGTTGTTGTTGTTATTGTTGTTGACGCCAGATTTCATTCCAATTTCTGACGGTTTCTTGGTTGTTGGTACCGATTTCTCTCCACCCGCACCTGTACACACAAACAATAACAAAAAATTACTAAAAAATATTATTAAATTGTGTAACGTAACTGTTAATGGAGAGGAGGACAGTAATATTATTCTGCCTTTCTTCAAATTCTTAGTTTTCCTTTGTAAAGACTAACCAGGAAAAATTGTACCAAGTACACAATTTTGGACAATACTACAAACCACAATTGTATTCAAGACATTTTCTGCCTAAAAGCGACTCCAAACTAAACCACATGCTACTCCCCGAAATTTACAATAGGAAATCTATATTTTTACCAAAAATAAACAAACAATATTATGAATTTCAAGGTGGAACCCACCAGAAAATCGGTCGAGAATACACTCGACCGCTGTCGGGTGGATTAAATTCCTAGTCAATCTTACTCACGTTTTTACTTTTATGAGGGTGTTAAGAATATCTCGCAAAAAAATCAAGCAAAATTCAGCGCTGGATGCGGTTCTATTCGCAGGACAATAGGAAAGAAAACGAAAGGACACCCAAATGAAATTATAAAGAGCAAGGGTTTTAATACTCCACATATGGGAATGAAACACGGCTGTCATTACAGAGGAATGAATCACGTATCCAGGCTGCTGAAATAAACTTTTTGCGGGGAGTCAAAGGTTGTACCCTGTTAGATAAGAAAGAGTACGTAACGAAGCTAAACGCGCCGAATTAAAAATGTTCAATAACTATGTGAAACGTGAAGAATATCTAAGACAAACTGGTCCAACCACAACTTCGGATTTCGGATGCCAGCACACAGACTTCCTCTCCGAGTATGGAAATATAAACCTAGAGGAAAGCAAGGCTTGGGAAGACCTAAAAAGAGATGGATGCCGGAACAAGTCATTGAGCCTAATCCTTGACAAATGAACTGTGATTTAAGGATTTCTCCACTTCCTGCATACTACATACAGCCCACTGCAACTTGGATTCCTTGTACCCAAGTTTCCCCAAGGCAACCTCTTCTTCTACTTCCAGGATGGAAAATGAACGGTAACTGGGAATCATAATACATGCTGCCGTTCTTCGAACATAAATATACCACATCAGCGGTATAATTACTAATCAATCTACAATAGATATACAGAATCGGTAATAATAATAATAATAATACAGAATTGGTCCTTTATATCAATAATTTTTCATCCTCCAGAGTCTGGAGACCCGAAAAACTTTCACGACCAGTAATATCTGTAATATGATGAAACTTCAATATAAAATTCCAGCAGGAAACATTTTAAACTTAAAAAACGTGTTGAACTGATTTAACCTATAAATTTTATCAAGTTGTTTTGAATTTTAGGAAGATTATGGTTACAAATATAACTCGAATGATTTTTTATCACAATGTTTAAAAAATAATAATCTATTATTAAACAAATTTTAATCTCTGTAATACAATTTAAACTTCTCAAATCAAATTTAATAAAAAAAAGAACAAGAAAATAATTATAACAAACAAGATAAAACCAATAAATTTTGAACTTTGAACTTTTAATCACCCCACTTTTTTTAAAAAAAATAATACATTTGTAATAAAAAAATGAGATTTGTTAATTGTTTTAATAAAAACAATATTTTGTCAAATGTAATATACATTAGAAATTTATATAATAATTTAATAATATATTTAAAAAAAAACATGATATAACCTAAGTAGCCTTTACAGTTCAAATAAATGATTAATTTCATTGCTTATTATTTTATGATAAAATATTAAACAATTATTCAAATAAACAAAATGAAAAATCTAATTTAACACAAATATTAATTTTCATCATTTAATTTTCTTATCATATGTACTAATATATAAAAAAGTGGCATTTGCTTTTGAAGGAGGTAATTTCTAAAAATACCCAACCGATTTCAAAAAGTTTTTCACCGTTGAATAGATTAAGAGCTTCCTGAGGCTTACTAAGTAAAACAGAGAGTAAGATGGTTTATTATTGGCCTCCTCACTGAGTGGAAAAGTATATTTATCAGCATACCAGAACCTCTAAAAAGCATCTACTTTTCTACCCTCCAAATGATACCTTCAATCATCATTCACCACAAGGTCTGGCTGTATAATGAAATTCTGGTTATGACCTTGACGAACTAGAGACTGCAGATGAAGGCGGAGCATAGTGACCTAGATCACAGCACAGAGCCAATTGACTTTCGTCAATCGTATCCTGCGTTGTCACGTTGTGGGTCCGGTGTGGATGAGAGCCTAACAAAAAGTCAGCTGGAGTTCGGTGGAACAGAGCGTAACTTAGCGAAAGGGCAACCTCACACTCGACCTTGGCTGTTATTGGTTAGATCTCATCTGCAGTCTTCAGTTAGTGAGGGTTAGGGTCTTTTACACGTGTACTTTCGTTCCCAACGGTAAAATCTGCACTAAAAGGGACAAGATTTGAGTCTGTAGAAGCTGTAAAAGAGAAAGCGACACGTATCCTAAAAGAGCTGACAGAAGATGACTTCCAGCACTGTTTCCAACAATGGAAAATTCGCATGGAGCGTTGTAGGGATAGAGAAGAAATGTATATTAAGGTGACAATAAGTGATTATGTATAAAATTAAAATTAAAAATTTACAATGTCAGTCTCGTTATTTAATAGCCACATCTCGAATACACACTAACATATTTATGAACATCTTCATTACAGCCCTTAGGGTTACCATTATTTTAAATTTAAAAATAAAATGTTGCTGTGAATACAAATACGAATATAGTGTAAATATTTCATGAAAATCCGTTCAGTATTTTTGAAAATTAGCCTGCACAAAAAAAACACGCTGTCTTTATAATATTAGTACAGATATAGATTTCGAACATTATCAAATTAAAATATGCCCATAACAGAACAGATGGAGTGTAAAATTATTTACACTCAATCTGTTTGTTGCAGGGCTAAAATAAATAGTTCTGTTTCTCATCACATGGTCAGCCAATTAAATGACTGAATCATTTAAGAACAGAAGAGGTAGAGGTGTAAAAGACACTAATCAGAGTTATCTCCTCTGAAAGTATTGAATTTCATTATACAGCCAGACCCTGTGGTGAATGAAGTGAAGGTGTCATTTGCGGAGTGGAAAATATGTGCTTTTCAGAGGGCTCGGCATGCTGATAAGCATACTTTTCCACTCAGTGAGGAAGGCAATTGTAAACTACCTCACTCCTCGTTTTACTTAGTAAAACCTCTACAGGTTTAAACCAGCCTTTCGGCTGATGACCTAAACAACAACAACAAATTAAAATGAAGAAGGAGTAAACCTCTAATGCACGTAGGTATAAATCAAAGAAAAACTCATGACATTTAACACAACTAAACTTTTAAAGAGGTTAAAAAAATAAATTGTATACCCTTCATTTATTAGTTCACCCATTTTTACTTTCTCTTGCCTATATGAATATATAGGAAGGAAAGTATTGTTTTCATGTCGATTTTTCGAAATCGAGTTTTCACCGGATCTATACGTTTTCAGACCCCCTGAACCCAAAAAACATGTTTTTAGCGATTAGTCTGTGTGTGTGTGTGTGTGTGCGCGCGCGCGCGTGTGTGTGTGTGTGTGTGTGTGTGTGTGTGTGTATGTGTGTGAACAGAATATCTCAAGAACGAAACATCGTACGAACTTGAAACTTGAAACTTAAGTTACATACCACTACCGGACGCGACACGAACATTTTCATCAAAATCGGTCAACCGGAAGTAGTAGTTTATTCGTGTAATTTTTCACTTTTTTGCGATTTTCTCAAAAACTGGTCCTACGATTTTTTTTATAATCGCCTCATTTACTCAATTTTTTATTCTCTACAAGATAGGGTAGGCGCCATGTTTGCTGAAATTCTGGGTGAGGCTGTTTTCACGTAAAAACAAAGTTTTTTTAAGATTACGGCTTTAATATGCAATTTAGCGAAAAAATTTATATAATAAAAGTTGTAGAGAATTTAAAAACCTACAACTTTTATTTCAAACATTTTTTTGGTATAACGCTTAGTTTAGCAGTAATTAGCAATTTTCTTTTTTTCTCACGAAAACGTGAGAAAAATCGATTTTTTTAAGATTTCGGCCTTAGTATGCATTTAATAATAAAAGTGTATATAATCAAATTTATAGAAAATTAAAAGATCTGCAACTTTTATTTTTAACATTTTTCTCTACAGAGCCTAGTTTAGCGTGAAAGAGTGATTTTCTGTATTTTGAAGCCAAACTGAGGTTGATTTTCATTTTGCGTCTTTCACTCATGATTAAAATTAGGTTATGTTTATTAAGGTTAGTTTTTTTGTTTATGTCTAATGTTTTATTACTAATATTAGGTTTATTGTTAATTATTTATATTGGCAAGAGAAAGTTGTGTGAGTGTTTCACACCAGATTTTTCTGTTAAGTTCCCCTTAGCCTACATAATTTCCCTCTTCATTCTAACCTAACCACTTGAAACAGTTGTTGGAAGTGAAGTACGCGGGTGTGTGAATGAGTAAAAGGGGGAGAGGGGAGGTGGACGTACACGTGTCCATCCTGTGTTGAGTATGTGTAAGTATGCACTGTCACTTCTTTGTTACATTTACACAGTATGTGTACACAATGTATATAAAGTATGATTAAAAGACCGTTGTATCTAATTATGCGACTTTTAATGCTTTTATTTATTGTTCCTTTTAATTTTCCCATATGTATGTACATAATAAAGTGCTTCATTAATAAGATATTCTACATACAATTTTATCGGCATAAAAATGACAATCGATTTTAAAATTACTATTAAATTTTTTTTAAAGTTACTAACAATTCCTAAACATTTTAACGATACCTAATTATACCCCTGCGTATTGCCCTTAAATGCAGGTGAAGTGTTAAATTATTTGCACTCGATTTGCTAGTTCCAAGGTGATTAATGAAACATTTTACAGTGTGCACGAATTCCTTTCTAAATAGTTTTTGGTTAAAAAATATTTAATCATTTAATTTAATACGATTTAATTTAAAAGTATTTCAGCCATTTTACGACAAAAGTGTAAAATCAAATTTATAGGACATTAAAAGATGTACAACTTGTATTTATAGCATTTTTCTCTTCAGAAATTTGTTTTTACGTCCGACTGTTCTGCAATTACTGCTAATGCAGACATTGAAGGATGAAATGATTTTTTGTAACGTATGAAAATATGCCATGCCTGAATGGGATTCGAACCCAAGACCGCATGATGAAAGGCGAGCAAGTTACCAACTACGCCAATGCGGCCGGCATTTTCTTCAGAAAAGCCTAGTTTGGCGTGAGAGTGATTTTTTCCTTATTTTTAAGTCAATCTGAGGTTGATTTTCATTTTGCGTTGTTCAATCATGATTAAAAAGGTTAGGTTTATTTGAGGTTAGTTTTTTGTTAATTTCTGATATTTTATTACTTAGGTAATATTATTCATTATTTCCATTGGCAAGAGAAGGTCGTGTGAGTGTTTCACACCAGATTTTTTTTATTTTTTATTTAATAAGTTCCAAGTTTCAAATTTGTACAATAATTCGTATTTCTGATATTTTGTTCAAACACGGGATTACTAATCCACAAAAAAAACATGGGTTTTTGGATTCAGAGATCCTAAAAACGCGTAATTCCGTTTTTTTAAAATCCTAATTTGTGTGCGTTGCAATCTGTTCAATTTAGAACAATAAGCAACCCCATGAGATGAGGATGATGTGTAAGACGTGTAAATGAGGTGCAGTCTTGTACAGACCCAGGCCGACCATTCCTGAGAGAGTATGGATAATTAAACCCCAACCATCAAATTACACCGGTAACCACTGTCTAGTATTCAAATCCGTATAAAAGTAACTAGGATTTGAACCAGGAACCTACGTCTCCGAAAATCAGCCGTCAAACAGCCGATTTTGGCGACGACTTTACCTTTAGACCAACCCGGTGGGTTCGTAATTCCGGTGAAAACTCTATTTCTAAAAAAAATCGACATGAAGACAATAATTTCCTTCCTTATAAAATTATATTCACATATAGCAAGAGAAAGAAATAAAATGTCCGGATGTCAAAGAAGTTAAAAAAAACCGTTAATTTTTTGATATAAAAAACAAGCCTACAAAACACGGTTTTAGATTGTTGAACTTTGTTATAACTACTAAAGGAAATATGTATTTAAAAATAGTATAATAGATGCGTGGGATATGTTATTTTGTTAAGTGAACGTGCGCTGGAAATACATTAATATATTCAAGTATACACCTGTTATATCGGTAGTAAATAATTAACTAATATAAAATTCAATAGTGGACATATTTTGAAACAAACAGGTGGTCACTTATAATTTTATATTTTTAACATAAGAACTGTTAATAACAGTACTTATTAGGAAATATGATCACATGTCGTTCGATTCTTTTATTTATTAATCTACCAACTTACACTGACATGTACGTTTAATGGAAACGATTTGAAAAAGAAGACTTAAATTTTATGGATACTTAAGGTATCCATAAAATTTTGATAAATCCATTGTCTACACTTTTGCCCTGTTGTTGTTTAGGTCATCAGCCGAAAGGGTGGTTTGAACCTGTAAAGGTTTTACTGAGTAAAACGAGGAGTGAGGTGGTTTACCATTCCCTTCCTCACTGAGTGGAAAAGTACGCTTATCAGCATGCCGGGCCCTCTGAAAAGCACATTTTCCTATCTGCAAATGACACCTTCATTTCATTCACCGCAGGGTCTGGCTGTATATTGAAATTCATTACTTTCAGAGGAGATATCTCTGATTAGTTGATTAGTATCTTTTACACCTCTACCTTTCCTGTTCTTAAATGATTCAGTCATTTAATTGACTGACCATGTGATAAGAAACAAAACTATTTATTTTAGCCCTGCAACAAACAGATTGAATGTAAATAATTTGACGCTCCATCTGTTTGTTATGGGCGTAACTTTTGCCCTAAAATGCATATGAAGGCCGCAATCTTAAAAAAAATACAAATTTTTTCTACGAGAGCACAGCCTCCCGAAGAATTTCAGCAGACATGGCGCCTAACCTATCATGTTTTAAATAGTTTTTAATAGTTTTTTAATTAAACAAATATTGTGTACTATTTGATACAAAGGGGTTCATGACAAGCCTACTGAGTTAAGCCGTAGCGGAAACAAATTATTGGTAAGTGATGAATTTATCATTGTGTCAGACTTTTTAATTTTGTGTGCTATTTGATACAAAGGGGTTCATGACAAGCCTACTGAAGTAAGCAGTAAGTTAGCAAAAATAAATTTTTGGTGGTAAGTGATGAATTTATCATTATGATTAACTTTTTGTTTATCAGTTTTATCATGACATGTCCCATATTCTTTTTGGAGTCTCCTGGATGCAAAAAAATATGTAGAGCATAAAAAAAATGTAGTAAATGAGGTCATTTTAAAAAAAATCGTACGAATCGTTTTTGAGAAAATCTAAAAAAGAAATTAACTACTACTTCCGGTTGACAGATTATAATAAAAATGTTTGTATCAGGTCTTCTATTGGTACCTAACTTAAGTTTTAAGTCTCAACTTCGTACGACGTTCCGTCCTTGAGATATTTTGTTCACACACGCGCGCGCGCGCACACACACGCACACACTCACCAACCGCTAAAAACATGTTTTTTGGATTCAGAGGTCTGAAAAACGTGTATATTTGATGAAAACTCGACATAAAAACAATACTTTCCTTTCTATACATTCAAGTAGACAGGAGAAAGTAAAAAAATGTCTAAAAATCCGATCCGGATTTTCGGAGATCCGGATAAACGAGGTTTGACTGTAATATTAAAAAATGTTTTCGCTTTTAAAATCAAGATCAATAGAATAAATTCATAAAAATCGATACAGTATATTTTTAAAGTATAGTAAAATATTAATAATACATGGACTGATAGAATTGTGACCAAATAGCCAGGAAAACGATAGTAAAGCAACAAGACCTTTTTATACGAGTGTCCCCTTTTAAAACATTAAACAACACACAAGATGAAATTCACGCGTACGCACAAGCACGACAATTACATTATCTCTTTCACCGTGCCTACCACTCGCCCTTTCACACTCTCTCACTCTTTATTGTTCATTGCTAGGCAAGGCGAAGCCAAGTTGTAGAATACACGGGTAATTTGCATACGAACAACAGGGCATTTCCTCTTAGTTGTAATAAATACACAACACCACGGCTACCAACCTTAACTTGTTTATTTTACTGCATATTTGTTTTTTTACTTTCTCTTGCCTATATGATTATATGGAAGGAAAGTATTGTTTTCATGTCGATTTTTCAAAATCGAGTTTTCACCGGATTTACACGTTTTCAGACCCCCTGAACCAAAAAAAACCATGTTTCTAGCGATTGGTCTGTGTGTGTGTCTATGAACAGAATAACTCAAAAACGGAACATCGTACGAACTTGAAACTTAAGTTATATACCACTACCGAACCCGACACGAACATTTTCATCAAAATCGGTCAACCGGAAGTAGTAGTTTATTCGTGTAATTTTTCACTTTTTTGCGATTTTCTCAAAAACTGGTCCTACGATTTTTTTTTAAATCACCTGGTTTACTCAATTTTTTATGCT
This sequence comes from Catonia carolina, assembly GCA_035578175.1. Taxonomy (NCBI): domain Eukaryota; kingdom Metazoa; phylum Arthropoda; class Insecta; order Hemiptera; family Achilidae; genus Catonia; species Catonia carolina. Next base: position 12,761,647 of record JAQMRL010000006.1, on the reverse strand, counting down.
CTACTTGATAGGGTAGGCGCCATGTTTGCTGAAATTCTTGCTGAGACTATTTTTTTCGAAAAAAATTGTTTTTTTTTATGATTGCCACTTTCATATGCATTTTAGCGCAAAAATGTATATGATAAGAGTTGTAGAGAATTTAAAAACCTACAACTTTTATGTCAAACATTATATTGTATAACGCTTAGTTTAGCGGTAATTAGCGATTTTCTGTTTTTCTCACGAAAACGTGTGAAAAATCATTTTTTTTAAGATTTCGGCCTTAGTATACATTTTACGATAAAAGTGTATATAATCAAATTTATAGGAAATTAAAAGATCTACAACTTTTATTTAGAGAATTTTTCTCTACAGAGCCTAGTTTGGCGTGAAAGAGTAATTTTCCATATTTTTAAGCCAAAATGAGGTCTGGCTGTATAATGAAATTCATTACTTTCAGAGGAGATAACTCTGACTAGTGTCTTTCACACCTCTACCTCTTCTGTTCTTAAATAGTTTAGCCATATAATTGGCTGATAAAAAAACAACTGTTTTTTTTGTAGCCCTGGAACAAGCAGATATAGTGGAAATAATTTAACATTCCATCTGCCTCTAATGGGCAGAAAAATTCAGAATAAAACAATAAATTACAACATTATCAGTGCATGTTCTCTCAAAATATTTCCATTGTACTATCAAAAAATATAAAGATATATTGACCGACATATTCTTTTATTAAAAATAAAAAAAACCATTTTATTATTTCTTAAATAATCTTCTTTGTTTTATTTTACTTTAAACAAAAACAATCACTTTTAAAAGAAATCAGTAAAGAAAATCTAAACGTAATCATTTTTTCATCTAAGGAAAGCTAGAGATCGTTAGCTCTCGACTGTAATACCCTCTTCTTTTTCATCCACTCTATTTTTCAACCCCTTTGTAAATCTCAATTCCAGCCCCATCATCATCATCAAAATTCTTTTCAAATATAAGGGGTGATAGCAGTATACTGTTGATCAACTGTTTCATCAAACCCTAACCCTTCCTATTTGTTGTACTCGATTAAGATCATGGCTCTTTTCTTCTCTTACAATAGCGTCGTAGTTCGTAGTTAAAATAGTGCGCACTTATTTAGTATATAACATATTACGTACAAAGCACAATAATTATTGATTTTAAAATGCAATAATTCACAACAAGAAAAATCTGGTGTGAAATACTCACACAACTTTCTCTTACCAATGCAAATAATGACCAATATAACCTAACATTAGAAATAAACAAAAAACTAACCTCAATAAACATAACCTTATTTTAATCATGAATGAAAGATGCAAAATGAAAATCGACCTCAGTTTGGCTTAAAAATACGGAAAATCACTTTCACGCTAAAGGCTCTGTAGAGAAAAATGCTTTAAATAGAAGTTGTAGATCTTTTAATTTCCTATAAATTTGATTATAAACACTTTTGTCGTAAAATGCATACAAAGGCCGAAATCTTAAAAAAATCGATTTTTCACACGTTTTCGTAAGGAAAAAACCAGAAAATCTCTAATTACCGATCAAATTAAGCGTTATAAAAAAAATGTTCGAAATAAAAGTTGTAGCATTTTAAAGTCGCTACATCTTTTATTATGAAAATTTTTGCGCTCAAATGTATATTAAAGCCGTAATCTTAAAAAAAAATTTTTACGTCAAAACAATCTCACCAAGAATTTCAGCAAACATGGCGCCTACCGTATCTTTTAGAGCATAAAAATTTAGTAAACCAGGCGATTTGTAAAAAAAACGTAGGAGCCGTTTTTGAAAAAATCGCAAAAAAGTGAAAAATTACACGATGTTCCGTTCTTAAGATATTCTGGTTACACACACACACACACACACACACACACACACACACACACACACACACACACACACACACACACACACACACTCACACACGCGCACACACGCGCACACGCGTACACGCGCACACACACACACACACACACACACTCACACACACACACACACACTCACACACACACACACACACACACACACACACACACACACACACACACACACACACACACACACACACACACACACACGCACGCACACACACACACACACACACACACACACACACACACACACACACACACACACACACACACACACACACACACACACACACACACACACACACACACACACACACACACACACACACACACACACACACAGACCAATCGCTAAAAACATGTTTTTTGAGTTCAGGGGGTCTGAAAACGTATAGATCCGGTGAAAACTCGATTTCGAAAAAATTAACATGAAAACAATACTTTACTTCCTATACAATTCATATAGGACAAAAATAAAATAAAAAATACACAAATTAGATTTTTGTTATTACCGGTTACAGGTTTCTATAATTACAGATACAGACGATGACAGAAACAAAATAAATTTTAAAAATTGTAAACCGAACCGGGAATCGAACCCTGAATACAGAAAGGAATTTATTTATCACCACATTAAAGGGACAAGCTAGATTGGCAGAGGCATATAATTACAGTTAATAGGCTTATGCATGTTTCATTTCATAGTACGAGAGATTGAAATTGTTAAAGGCCTTTTGATGATGACGATGACGATGGATAATAATTAGGCAAACATCCGTCGGAAATTGTGTGTTTTCGGATCCTAAACACAGTTATATTATAAACCTGATGATTATGACGTCACAAGATACACTCTGTGATCATTCGTGCGACATAACATACAGGAGGATTTTCATTCGGTCGGTACCAGACATAATGCTATAGGGTGATTCAAAAAGAGTGCCGGTTTTGATATATCAAATTAAGAGATTTATTTTATTGAAAAACTGAAAATAAATACATCAACAAGTTCATCTTGCCTTCCGATTTCATGTATGAAAAATGATGTCATGCATGTGTCCTCCTCTACTGCGCTGGCACGCATCAACTGTGTCCATGAAATTGGATATTACTGCACGACAAGTTTCGACTTCCATTTGCCCGATAACCCGTCGAATTTCCTCCTTCAAGTCATTGATGTTTCGGGGTTTATTGACATACACCAATGACTTCAGATGACCCCAAAGATGAAAGTCACAAGGCGTCAAGTCACACGATCTTGGTGGCCATTGATGGTCGGAATTACGAGAAATGATGCGATCCTGGAACCGTTCACGGAGCAACAACATTGTTTCTCGTGCAGCAACTGAATTTTATACGGGTGATATTGGAGATCGTACCGAAGAATTCTCCGTACAGAAGAACATCGTAAACCCAATTGTTGAGAACGGCGACGTATTGATTTTGCTGGGCTAACAGCCACACTGTCACGAACCAACGCAACGTTCTGCTCAGTTCGGCCAGAACGACGACGTCCAGAACTTTTAAGGTCGACTATTGAACCCGTCTCAAAAAACTTTTTCATGAGCCTGCGAACTGTTGATTCATTCGGTGCTTCATTACGTCCTAGAGTACCGCGAAGTCGCCTGACAGTAGCCGCATAACTCTCTCCACTCTGGTAAAATGTTTTGACGATTAACACTCGTTGTGCAATAGTAAACTTCTCCATGGTTAGACACAGACTGCGAGAGTACTACACTGCGAACAAGAGAAACTACAACTGAATCGTCAATCGGAATGTTCTCCGAAATAGAAATGAATTCTAACAATGTTGCCAACCGATAAACAAAAATTTACCAGCCGTTTAAAAACCGGCGCTCTTTTTGAATCACCCGTTATATCTCCATGTCTTAGGTACAATTCATTATTATTGTTAACATGAATAGAATAATAGTAGTCAGCCGGTTGAACATAATCGATTGTTACCGCTTATATCGACAACTAAAACATACAATTTCGATTATTATATAGATCGATCGCTATAAACTTTTCTATATTATAAAACACGACAGAATTAATGAGAGATATTCGATTCCCGACATATTATCTAAGTTATAATAAGAAATTCTACACGTGCGTGTACACGATTCAATATTCATCATACTTTCTTTTGATAGATTAAAATAGTTTACTGTACGAGTAATAGTTTAAATTTTCAAATGATTGTACAGGGTGATTCACGAAGATATCCAGAAACTTTGGGAGCCCATTGTACATGTAAAAATAATGAAAAAAGTTTATATAAACATGGGTCCGGAAATGCTTCGTTTCCGAGTTACGGCTAGCGAAAGTTTCGCCTGGATTTCAGTTCACCAGGTGAAATGAGGTCTTCCTGGAATTCTGGTAAGGTAGGTTAAGGGGCGAATTCAATCATTTCTTATGGTTTTTGATCTGATAAATTGAATAAAACAGGTCCCAGAACTGTAAGTTAAATAGTTTTTGAGAAAACCAGTGTCAAATGCAAAAAATGGAGCGAAAATCACATTTTTTCATCTTTGGGCAAGAATAACTTTGTTATTTCACCAAGAAACAGTTAAAATTTTTCAATAAAAAATGTAGAAAATTTTATTCTGAACAAACCGGTGTAAATAAGTACACAGAAAGCGAATAGTTTTTGAGAAAACCAGTGTCAAATGCAAAAAATGGAGTGAAAAAAACACATTTTTTCATCTTAGTTTTTCCGGTTAATTTTACTTTGTACTCTTATGAATAAAAACTCATTTAATCAAACATCTATTCGCTTTCTGTGTACTTAATTTACACCGGTTTGTTCAGAATAAAATTTTCTACATGTTTTATTGAAAAATTTTAACTGTTTCTTGGTGAAATAACACAGTTATCCTTGCCCAAAGATGAAAAAATAAGTTTTTCACTCCATTTTTTGCATTTGACACTGGTTTTCTTAAAAACTATTTAACTTACAGTTCTGGGACCTGTTTTATTCATTTTATCAGATCAAAAACCATAAGAAATGATTGAATTCGCCCCTTAATCTACCTTACCAGAATTCCAGGAAGACCTCATTTCACCTGATGAACTGAAATCCAGGCGAAACTTTCGCTAGCCGTAACTCGGAAACGAAGCATTTCCGGACCCATATTTATATAAACGTTTTTCATTATTTTTACATGTACAATAAGCTCCTAAAGTTTCTGCATATCTTCGTGAATCACCCTGTATAGATCGATCGCTATAAACTGTCCTACAGTCCAGCCTCTCTTAGTTTACTCCTAATGTAAACAAATAATGACGTCACTGAGCATGCGCATTAAAACTATAAAAATCTGGTGTGAAACACTCACACAACTTTCTCTTGCCAATGCAAATAATTAACAATAAACCTTACAATAGTAATAAAACATTAGAAATAAATAAAAAACTAACCTCAAAAAACATAACCTTATTTTAATCATGAGTGAAAGACGCAAAATGAAAATCGATCTCAGTTTGCCTTAAAAATACGGAAAATCACTATTTCACGCTAAACTAGGCTCTGTAACGAAAAATGCTTTAAATAAAAGTTGTAGGTCTTTTAATTTCCTATAAATTTTATTATATACACTTTTGTCGTAAAATGCATTCTACGGCCGAAATCCTAAAAAAATAGTTTTTTCACACGTTTTCGTGAGAAAAAAACAGAAAATCGCTAATTACCGTTAAACTAAGCGTTATACAAAGAAATGTTTGAAATAAGAGTTGTAGGTTTTTAAATTCTCTAATACTTTTAGCGCTAAAATTTATAATGAAGCCGTAATCTTAAAAAAACTATTTCTTTACGTGAAAACAGACTCACCGAGAATTTCAGCAAACATGACGCCTACCCTATCTTGTAGAGAATAAAAAATTGAGTAAACCATGCGATTTAAAAAAAAATCGTAGGACCAGTTTTTGAGAAAATCGCAATAAAGTGAAAAATTACACGAATAAACTACTACTTCCGGTTGACCGATTTTGATAAAAATGTTCGTGTCGGGTCCGGTAGTGGTATGTAACTTAAGTTTCAAGTTCGTACGATGTTCCGTTCTTGAGATATTCTGTTCACACACACACACACACAGACCAATTGCTAAAAACATGTTTTTTGGGTTCAGGTGGTCTGAAAACGTATAGATCCGGTGAAAACTCGATTTCGAAAAATCGACATGAAAACAATACTTTCCTTCCCATATATTCATATAGGCAAGAGAAAGTAAAAATGTGTACTCACTGATTAAAAAGTAACAACAAAATACTTTCAAAAATATTTTTTTAAATACAAAATACTTTTAAAAGTATTTTTATAAATGAAATTGTTAGGCCTACATCATATCATGACTGATGTTTTAAGTACTTTAAGTGCTTATAATATAAAAAATAGTTATTTTAATAGGAATACGACATCCGTTAAGTCGCGGACACTAGCGTGCATCCTGTAGTAGGTGGCTTTTGTTTGTTGACAGTAGAAGCAAACTAAGAACGGCTCAACTGTATATTATAACACGACAGAATTTAATGAGAGACATTCGACTCCCGACATATTATCTCCGTTATAATAAGAAATTTTACACGTGCGTGTACACGATTCATATTAATCATACTTTCTTTTGATAGATTAAAATAGTTTTTCCTGTACGAGTAATAGTTTAAATTTTCAAATGATTATGTAACGTAATCGCCCATAACAGACAGGTAAGTGTTAAATTATTTACACTCGATCTACTAGTTCCAGGGCTACAAAAATCTGGTGTGTAACACTCACACAACTTTCTCTTGCCAATGCAAATAATTTACAATATAATTTGACATTAGTAATAAAATATTAGAAATAAACAAAAACTAACCTCAAAAACATAACCTTATTTTAATCATGAGTGAATGACGCAAAATGACAATCGAACTCAGTTTGGCTTAAAAATACGGAAAATCACGCTTTCACGCTAAACTAGGCTCTGTAGAGAAAAATGCTCTAAACAAAAGTTGTAGATCTTTTAATTTTCTATAAATTTAATTAAATACACTTTTGTCGTAAAATGCATACTAAGACCAAAATTTTAAAAAAATCGATTTTTCTCACGTTTTCGTGAGAAAAAAAACAGAAAATTGCAAATTACCGCTAAACTAAGCGTTATACAAAAAAATGTTTGAAACAGAAGTTGTAGGTTTTTAAATTCTCTACAACTTTTATTATATAAGTTTTGGCGCTAAAATTTATATTAAAGCCGTAATCTTAAAAAAACAACGTTTTTACATAAAAACAGCCTCACCGAGAATTTCAGCAAACATGGCGCCTACCCTATCTTGTAGAGAATAAAAAATTGAGTAAAATAGGCGATTTTTAAAAAAATCGTAGGACCAGTTTTTGAGAAAATCGCAAAAAACTGAAAAATTATACGAATAAACTACTACTTCCCGTTGACCGATTTTGATGAAAATGTTCGTGTCGCGTCCGGTAGTGGTATGTAACTTAAGTTTCAAGTTTCAAGATCGTACGATGTTCCGTTCTTGAGATATTCGGTTCACACACAGACCAATCGCTAAAAACATGTTTTTTGGGTTCAGGGGGTCTGAAAACGTATAGATCCGGTGAAAACTCGATTTCGAAAAATCGACATGAAAACAATACTTTCCTTCTTATACATTCATATAGGCAAGAGAAAGTAAAAAAAGTACTGTTTATTTTTTATTTTTTTGTTTTTAATGTGTGTACGTTACAATCTGTTCAATTCAGAACAATGACCCAATAAGATGAGAATGGTATGTATGACGTGTAGTCTTGTACAGACTCAGGTCGACCATTCCTGAAAGAGTATGGTTAATTGAACCCCAACCATCAAAGTACACCCACAACCACTGTCAGGCATTCAATCCGTATAAAAGTAACTACCTTAACTAGGATTTGAATTAGTAACCTTCGTCTTCAAAAATCAGCTGTTTAACAGCTGATTTTCGAAGACGACTTTACTTCTAGACCAACCCGGTGGGTCTATTATAAATGATCACCCAATTATATCCAGTCATATGATAATATAGTAAAAAAAATCTGGTGTAAAACACACAACTTTCTCTTGCCAATGCAAATAACTAACAATAAACCTAACATTAGTAATAAAACATTAGAAATAAACAAAAAACTAACCTCAATAAACATAATTAACCAAATTTTAATCATGAGTGAAATAAGCAAAATGAAAATCTACGTTTGATTTAAAAATTCGGAAAATTACTCTTTCACGCTAAACTAGGCTCTGTAGAGAAAAATGCTCTAAATAAAAGTTGTACATCTTTTAATAATTTGATTGTTTACACTTTTGTCGTAAAAATGCATACTTAAGCTGAAATGTAAACAAAATCAATTTTTTACACGTTTTCGAGAGAGAAAAAAACAGAAAATCGCTAATTACCGTTAAACGAAGAATTAGGCCTACAAAAAAAATATTTAAATTAAAGTTGTGGAATTTTAAATTCACTATAACTTTAATTAAATACATTTTTGCAATAAAATGCATATTAAAGTCGCAATCTTAAAAAAAAACAATTTTTTTACGAGAAAAAAACCTTTCCAAGAATTTCAGCAGACATGGCGCCTACCCGATCTTGTAGAGCATAAAAAAATTTAGTAAACCAGGCGATTTTAAACAAAAACCGTAGGAGCCGTTTTTCAGAAAATCGCAAAAAGTGAAATATTACAGGAATAAACTACTACTTCCGGTTGACCGATTTTGATAAAAATTTTCGTGTCGGGTCCTCTAGTGTTATCTAACTTAAGTTTTAAGTTCGTACGACGTTATGTTCTTGAGATAGTCTGTTTACACACACACAGACCAATCGCTAAAACATGGTTTTTTGCGTACCAGTGCAACCAGGGCGCAGTTCAGCAGCACAGCACAGATCGTACTTATTAAAAATACATGACCTCATCTATTTGTAATTATCTTTTTAATTATTTCAACACTGAACCTATTTCCCCAATAGTAAAAGGCTTTAAACATGTAACTTAAATAAGAATTACCAGTAAGTTATAAAAAATGCACACTTAAGGGGGTGTGGCTAACCCCCATAAACCATATAAGGTGGGGCTCGAAATAAAAATGTTGAGAACCGAGGCATATCATATTTATTTCATATACCGTACCTCAAAATAAACAAACTCCATTAGTAAAGTGACAATTTTTGAAGTAACAGAAAAAAATTTATATAACAAAGGATAGATTAAAATTCAAGTTACATAATGTTATAATACATCAAATTATATAACGCTGGGAGAAATTTTGAAAGGTATTGTTGTCAAGATGCATAGCTACTGGCCACCACCAGTTAAGAGAGAAAGAGAAAGATAAAGGGAGGAAGGGAGACAGTAACCAGTAGCTGGACACTAACATCTATAATCTATAATTAAAGCTGTCAAAAAACAGGTTCCACAGTATTTTATAACAGAGTAACTACGTAATGCAGTTACCTGTGTAAAAAAGTAACATTAAAAAATAATTACTTTTTAGGTGTTACAATAATACATATAATTTTATTTTTATTAATTATTGTGGCCTTCAGGCCAGCCCAGTCAGTCGGCTGGTATAAAGTCGCTATTATTTGTTAAGTAACACCGGTTTGGCAAGAAACTTTGTATGGTGACCAGCTGACTGCCATCCATAAACAAACTCTACTGTTCCAACTCACGCCTATTCCACGTCAAAATAATTCAGTCAAAAGTAGCAATCAAATTGAGTAGTTGTCTACAATGAACAGTTCCCGATAAAAAAATTAATTATAGTTTATTATAATGGGTTCGAATCAAAAATACATTTTTTGTTCAGGTCGTCCGCCGAAAGGCTGGTTTGAACCTCTAGAGGGGCTTTACTAAGTAAACCGAGACTTGAGATGGTTTACAATTGCCTTCCTCACAGAGTTAAAATATATGCTTATTATCATCCCAGGGCCTACTCTGATAACACTGTGATCACGCTTCTGTTTCATATTCCGATTGCAGGCTACAACTTGTTTTCACCATTTATAGCATGGTTTAAGGGGGGTAACCTCAAGATCAGTGTTCAAAGGGGAGCACACGGCCTGAAAGGTTGAGAACCACTGAAATTCCAGTTTAAGGGGAGACTGTATGATGGTTTTGACTAAAAATTTTGATTTTCGGTTTTTTATATTTTCAATAGTTTAGACCTAGATCTACCACAAAAACATAAAATTAGAACAAAAAATTATTTTAATGAAAAAAAATTAATTTTTATCAGGTTTATCCTAAAAATTTAACAAGTCGCAAAAAACAAATATTTTTCATAGTTTTATATTGTTTGTTTTAGTGTAAGAAGAATTTTAGTTTTTTTTCTTTAATATCTGCTTCACTATTTTTAATATTCTCCGCTGTTAGTGCAGCTTTCTAACCAACTGTTAATGGGAAATTAAACTTGTTTCTGTACATGTTGTTTCTCATTAGAGCCTTTTCCCGTAAATTTAGATTTTTTAACACTTAGGTACGTTTTTGTCAGAAACCATTAAAACTACCAAGCTGAAATTTTTACCAGTTAATTATCATGTACATGCACATTCACCGACATTGTTTTTACTTCCTCAGGCGCTCAAAAAAATAGCTATATGCAAAACACGTAGAAAAAATTGTAAAAATTTTATGTTATTCATTATTATTTTAAAATCCTGTATGATCCAACAGATTAAATTGAAAAAATGTCAGTAGATAAAACCACCCTACAAATATGGTGTGTAAAGTTTTATTTCCCTTTCTTTTACCAATCCTATGAAAAATATGCCTAAAAATAGTAAATTTAACTTGGCGGGATACAAAGTACAGTCTCCCCTTAAAACAAGTTTATATTAAATACATAATATAAAATTACGATTGAAAAATTCCGCTAATTTACGACTTATTTGAAATATATAACTGTCATATATTCCTATATATATCATTTTAAATTGGTTACCTTGGTAGGCTAATTGCAGTAATTTATTTAAACAATACAATTATTTTAATTTTTAAGCACAATATGATAAATTTTGTAATTTTGGTAATTAATTATGTAGTCCTAATAGAATAACTTACAGTTCAGCCGTCCTTAGTGTGCTCCTACTGTCAACAAACCAAACCCAGCTAATATAGGGTGCACGACTTTATGGATGTCGTATTCCTATTAAGTTAACTATACAATGTTAAATAATAAGTACTTAAAACATCAGTCATGATATGATGTAGGCCTAACAATTTCATTAATAAAAATACTTTTGAAAGTATTTTGTTGTTACATTTTAATCAGTGAGTGAACACATTTTTATACAATGCGCATGCTCAGTGACGTCATTATTTGCTTACAGTAGGAGAAAACTATGGACGGTTGGACTTCAGTCCAGCTACGATTGAAAAGCAAAACGTTTTTTTTTTCAATATATCACAATTGTCAAATAATCTACTACACCCAAAATTATGGCTATCCACACTAAGGTGTCTTGACGTGACGCTAAACAATACAAAAACTACGTACTAATAGTATAAACATTTACAAAAAAAAAATACCATAAATTAACTCATAATTGTAACAAACAAATTAAGTGATTTAATTTATTTTTTTAAATAACAAATTTGCATGAATTAAAAATCAGTTAAATTAAGGTATAAACTAGTAAATAATTCATAATTTTACTCGGAAAAATGTAAACGATTACGTAGATTGTTATTTTCAAAAACTTAAAAAAAATAACAGATTCGTTTAAACAAACTCAAATACAATTTATTACTTTTTTTATAATTAATGAATACGAAATCTATTATAACATTTTACAAACAAGCATATCATGACGAATACCAGAAATTCATTACAAAAAAATTATAAAAAATTACGATTAGAATTCAACATAACAGAATAATGAATACTTTTACGTAAAACAAATTTATAAAAATTAAAATTTATCAGTTAAAAATCATTTAGTAAAATTACCTAATAATTGTTTTTAATGTTTTAATTTTATTTTACGTCATATAGAAGTAGCGTAAATACAAACAAAACTTTTAAAAACATTTTAAAACGTTTTTTAGATTAATAATAATTATATTAATAAAATAAAATTTGGCCACCTCCGTTGTCCAGTGTTAAGCGTGCTACGTTACAAATCGCAGGTCCGGGGTTTGATTCCCTGCTAGAAAATTAATACACATTTAAAGCTACCATACACGTTTACGGACGCGATTAAACTGAAAGCACCTTGTGATAGCGTTGCTCTATAAAATACAAAAATTTGGTGCGAAACACTCACACAACTTTCTCTTGCCAATACAAATAATTAACAATATAACCTAACATTAGTAGTAATAAAACATTAGAAATAAACAAAAAACTAACGTCAATAAACATAACCTAACTTTAATAATGAGTGAAAGATGCAAAATGAAAATCAATTTGTTTGGCTCAAAAATACGTAAATCAGGGGGTCTGAAAACGTGTAAATCCGGTGAAAACTCGACATGAAAACAATACTTTCCTTCCTATATATTCATATAGGCAAGAGAAAGTAAAAAATTCATTTAAATCTTAATAAAATTTAATAGACGACCACTGTTCATGACCCTATCGAAGGATCGAACTAAGTACCTTTCTCTAGTCCAGCATGCAGACCACTACACTACGGAAGTGGTAGCTTTCAGATTAAATCGGTAAAAATGTGGTTTAAAATGAATACCAACGTTTTTGGCTCCCGGAACGATTTTGATACTGTATTAAAAATGCAGCATTGACTTTTGAACAAAAAAAATTTAATATCGGAGATGTTTGCCCACCGGGTTGGTCTAGAGGTAAAGTCGTCGCCAAAATCAGCTGATTTTCGGAGACGAAGGTTCCTGGTTTAAATCCTAGTAAAGTTAGTTACTTTTATACGGATTTGAATACTAGACAGTGGTTGCCGGTGTACTTTGATGGTTGGGGTTCAATTAACCATACTCTCTCAGGAGTGGTCGACCTGGGTCTGCACAAGACTACACCTCATTTACACGTCATACACATCATCCTCATCTCATTGGGTTGCGTGTTGTTGTTGTTCAGGTCATCAGCCAAAAAGCTGGTTTGAACCTGTAGAGGTTTTACTAAGTAAAACGAGGAGTGAGGTGGTTTACCAGTGCCTTCCTCACTGAGTTGAAAGAGTATGCTTATCAGCATGCCGGGCCCTCTGAAAAGCACATATTTTCCACTCTGTAAATGACAACTTCACTTCATTCACCACAGGGTCTGGCTGTATAATGAAATTCATTACTTTCAGAGGAGATAACTCTGATTAGTGTCTTTTACACCTCTACCTCTTCTGTACTAACATGATTCAGTCATTTAATTGACTGATCATGTGATAAGAAACAGAACTATTTATTTTAGCCCTGCAACGAACAGATTGAGTGTAAATAATTTGACACTCCACCTGTCTATTATGGGGTTGCTTATTGTTCTGAATTGAACAGATTGCAACGTACACGTATTAGAAATTAAAAAAAAAAATATCGGAGAAGCCTCCATTATTCACGAATACATTGAATACAGTTACGGATTTGTTATTAAACCGCCCAGTTTACGAGGGAAATATCTTGATAAACCCAAAATAAATTACATAAAACCAGAGTAATGTACAATTTTAGATATGTAACGACATGAAATCGTCAGTTGACAAAACGGTAAATTATTGTAATACGTTCACATGTCCATATGTAATGGATGCTTATAATTTTAATGAGATATAAATAATGTAAACAAGTTAGGTCATGTAATTTAAATGTTATAAATAAATACACTGCTTAAATTTAAATTCACATACTAAATAAATAATGGTCATTAAATATATAAGCCACAATTTCGTGATGTATTTATTTTATGATAAATTCAAAGATTAATCTAAATTTATATAATTCATTATTTTAACTGAATTTTGGATTTGATTTTAATAAAAGTCCTAATAATATAATGTATTTAATGTATAAAATCATAATGTATAATGTATAAAATCATAATAATAATTTGTTTCTGAAAATTTGTTTTATTTAATCACCTTTTAATTTGGTTACAACTGATAAGATATATGCAATAATGTAATGGGTGGTCCGTGGTAGTTCACTTTCAGGCTGAGTGGTCCGCAGACCACTGCGGGTTGGAAACCACTGGCTTAGACGCTTCGATTCATTTATCCAAATGAGGAAGATTGGTGAAATATTCTTGAGCAACAAAACCACAAAATATTTTTAAATCATGTAAGTCTTTGTACTTAGCCTTCTTGACAGGTTTTAATTAATTTTAATAAATTTTTAATAAATAAATTAATAAATAAATAATTATAAATTAATAATTATAATTAATAAATAAATAAATAAATTATTTTTAATAAATTAATTGATCGAAAATAATAAGCATTCAAACTGACTAAAAAATATCCACTTTACTCCCAAGTAAGAACAAACAGTTGACCATGAAATCAGCTGTTCTTACTTCCAGAGTTCTCAACAGCTGGACTGAATCTTTTCTGTTAACAAATCAATTTGGCCTTCGGGCCAGCCCAGTCAGTCAGCTGGTATTAAGTCGCTATTACTTGTTAAGTAACACCGGTTGGGCAAGCGACTTTGAATGGTGACCAGCTGACAGTCATGCGTGAACAAACTCTACTGGGGGTCCCTGTTCAAATTTATGCCTAATTCTAGTCAAATAACATAGCAAAGCAGCCATCAAATTGGGTAGTTGTCAATAATGTACAGTTCCCGATAACAAAAAAAAAATCCATGACTGAGCTTTTTCTTCCACGACACTTGATTATTTATTGTTATTGTTTAGGTCATCAGCAGAAAAGCTGGTTTGAACCTGTAGAGGTTTTACTAAGTAAAACGAGGAGTGAGGGGTTTACCATTGCCTTCCTCACTGAGTGGAAAAGTACGCTTATCAGTATGCCGGGCCCTCTGTAAAGCACATAGGCTATTTTCCACTTTGTAAATGACACCTTCACTTCATTCACCACAGGGTCTGGCTGTATAATGAAATTCATTACTTTCAGAGGAGATAACTCTGATTAGTGTCCTTTACACCTCTACCTCTTCTGTTCCTTAAATGATTCAGTCATTTAATTGGCTGACCATGTTATTGTTATTATTACAAGGAAATAGGTTTGTTCTTCCTACAAATGTATTAATGGATGCATTCATTAAAATAACATCATTATAAAATACATTAAAAAAAACAAATTTTTAAAAATGGACTGATCCTGTTTTCCCCTGACGTCTTCAATACAGTAGAGTACCGATTTTCCGTGGATCGTTTAACCGGGGTTTGGATTAACCGTGCGATCACTAGAATTTTTTTTTTGTTTAACGTCCGACTGTTTTGCAAATTGCTGCTAATGCAGACGGTGAAGGATGAAATTAATTTTTTGTAACGTATGAAAAAATGCTATGCCCGAGTGGGATTCGAACCCAAGACCGCGTGATGAGAGGCGAGCACGTTACCAACATCGCCAACCGGCCGGCTAGAAAAATTAAAATCACTAGAAAAATTAATTATGTATGTACTGTATAACTTTTACAAATTAAAACTTTTCAACTCCCGACATTTTCGTCATCGTAATTATCACAATTATTGTGATTTACTACGATAATATTGTTCGATTACGACAACAATGAATGGTTAAATGTTGATGCGTGTGATTCGGGCTATGAGAAAATTAGTGATGACGATCTACTAGACAGTGTAACCAAGCCAATTCCTGGACCGAGCTCCTTACTACAGCAAGACGAAAGCAGTGATGACGATTCAGAACCGGCTCCTAAAATCAGTTGCAAAGAAGCTTTAACCGGTGCCGAAACATTACTTACTTTCATGGAAAATCAGGATGACACAGATTACGTGGACATTTTACATATTCGTGGTTATATAAGAAAAATAAAAGAAAAATATTGCCGCATAAAATGAAACAAAGTAAAATAACAGATTTTTTGTGATTTTTTTTGTTACGTAGTTTAAGGTAAGATTTATATAAATTTATGTAGTAAATATTTTTATTTCAATACAATTTATTTATTTCCGATATCCGATAGTATTAAAATGTATTAATCAGTAAAATAAAACATACGCGTAACTGGTGGTTTTGTTTCTGACGTAGGTGGTCTTGACCGAATTGGGTTGTATTATCCGTGTTTTCCGGTATAGTTATCCCCCCAATTACCACGGATAATCGGTATTATACTGTATTGTCAAAAAAAATCCATATCGGGAAAAATTAAGTATAAAAAATGTTGTAGATATCATGAAAAATATAACCACACAAAGCGTTTCTGTTAAATAATATAGTAAAAATAATGTAAACAATCCTTTTAAACAAAGACGTCGTATAAAAAAAATAACAGAACTAAAAACTAAAGCGTGCTAAGAAGTCATCAGTATACAACACGCGCGCGCACTTCACTCTTTATTTCTTAAACAGAAAGGCTACCTGTTATATCAAAAGTAGAATAACTGCAGAGTATATTTTTTGTACAGTTTCTACGTAGAGACGCGACACAGAACAATACATAGAATCGCGTGTTTAAAAACACTAAACGGATAAAAACGCGTTCCGACTTAGTCTTTATTTATTTTAGATAAATGCCTGAACATTATTATTATTATACATATATCTTATTTTTCATAAAAATGTACTTTCTTATAAAGAAATGTTAAGTTTTATTGTTATTTTATTCAGTGAATAACTTATTTTTATGACCTTTTATTAATTTAAATTTATGTAGGAATATTTACAGATTGATGTTATAATGAAATAACTTTTGTTTCTACATTTTAACATACTCATCGTAATTGTAATTCATTTAAATTTTAAGTGACCAATTAAAAGTTACAAAGTGGAAGTTAATAATTTCGCCTTAATTTGTCCTTTAAACTTTTACTTGTACCAATACTGGTTTGATACTTTGTAAAATCTAGAGTTTTTAGTCGATATAGTAATATTTAAAATGGCTGTCTCTGTAGTAAAGCGATTAATGTGCTAGCCTACAACACAGGAGGTCCCTGGTTCGATTCCCGGTTAGGTTCTAAAACTTTTCCCATCGTTACAGTTACATTAACCCGCCGTAGTCGCTAATGACCAAATTATGTATAAAAACAAAAAAAATAATGAATTTTAATTAATTTTATAATTTATAATCTAAACTAATATTATAAAAACAAAGCGTATTTTATTCTGTGCAGGCTAATTACCAAAACTACTGAACAGATTTTCATGAAATTTTAACAGCATATTTGTATTGATAAGAGGTGTAAAAGACACTAATCAGAGTTATCTTCTCTGAAAGTAATGAATTTCAATGTACAGCCAGACCCTGTGGTGAATGAAGTGAAGGTGTCATTTACAGAGTGGAAAATATGTGCTTTTCAGAGGGCCCGGCATGCTGATAAGCGTACTTTTCCACTCAGTGAGGAAGGCAATGGTAAACCCCTCACTCCTCGTTTTACTTAGTAAAACCTCTACAGGTTCAAACCAGCCTTTCGGCTGTTGACCTAAACAACAACAACAATATTTGTATTTATATTCACAGCAACATTTTATTTTTAAATTTTCCAAAATGATAACCCTAAGGGCTTTAATGAAGATTTTCATAAATATGTATGTGTGTGTGAAAATGTGAGTACGTATTGCTGTTGAAGTAGATGAAGGGGTTTGATTAAGGGTAGAGACGTACAGGGGGGCAATTATCAAAACGTCGTTTTGTGTGTGTGTGGGTGCGTGCGAGTGTATTACTTTTGAAGTACAGTATATACGTACAAAGACACGCGTGAGAATTCATCAAAACGTTGTGTGTGAACGATGGAGTTTACAGTCAATCTAACAGCTACACAATTTATGTTACATATTTATTAAAAAAAAAAAAAATGATTACACGTTTCGCGTGCGAAGCCGCGCGGGGTATGCTAGTATAATATAACATTACTTTAACATTGTACTATATGATTATCACAAATAAATAAAATGATTTTCGACCGCCCGTGGTGTAGTGGTCAGCACAACTTATTTCAATGCTGGGATCTCAGGTTTGATTCCCGGTCAGATCTGGCATTTTTTAATCGTCTCGGTGGCATAGTAACTAGCGCGCTAGTCTACAAAGCGGACGGTCCCGGGTTCGATTCCCGGTTACGGACTTTTACATTAACTAAAAAAATATATATTAATACATATTTTGCTTCACGGAAAACTACAATAATTAAAAATTCTCACAAAACCTTAAACCTTTGAAACGAAAATCACGATTACAAATGAATAAAAACAATAATTAGCCTAGTATTGTAAACAAGAATTTTGTTTACATCAGTATCTGATGATTCATTAATATGAATCACTAATGAAAGAGTACAAATATGATCTAGGAATAACTCAATACATGTTATAAAAAAGTAGGTAAAATTATTATTTTTTAATTAGCAAGAACTTAAATTTTGGAAGGTTTAAACAACTTTCTAGGCAGAAACAGATTTGACATATTTTTTGGATATGTACTATCAATCACGTAAACAATTTTTCAAAATTTTGACAAAAGGAAAGAGTTAAGGATGATGTAGCATTGTACCGTATCTGATTCTCGCATAATACAACACCGTTGTATAGAATAGAAAAATCTGGTGTGAAACACTCACACAACTTTATCTTGCCAATGCAAATAATTACCAATATAACCTAACATTAGTAATAAAACAATAGAAATAAACAAAAACATAACCTTATTTTAATCATGATTGAAAGACGCAAAATGAAAACCGACCTCAGTTTGGCTTAAAAATACGGAAAACCGAGAATTTCAGCAAACATGGCGCCTACCCTATCTTGTAGAGCATAAAAAATTGAATAAACCAGGCGATATAAAAAAACTGGTCGTAGGACCAGTTTTTGAGACAATCGCAAAAAAGTTAAAAATTACACGAATAAACTACTACATCCGGTTGACCGATTTTGATTAAAATGTTCGTGTCGGTTCCGGTAGTGGTATGTAACTTTAGTTTCAACTTCGTACGATGTTCCGTTCTTGAGATATTCTATTCACACACACGCGCGCGCGCACACACACACACACAGACCAATCGCCAAAAACATGTTTTTTTGGGTTCAGGAAGTCTGAAAACGTATAGATCCGGTGAAAACTCGTTTCGAAAAATCGACATGAAAACAATACTTTCCTTCCTATATATTCATATAGGCAAGAGAAAGTAAAAATAGAAGAGCTACCCTGAACGAATAGAATAAAAGAAACTTCATTATACTAATTAAATTTTTCTAAAACTTAAAAATTCGTAATTCCATAGTCTTCATTACTCAGTATTCTCTAAGCTTTCCAAAAGTGAAAGAATTTTTTAAATCGGTAGGGTAGTTACTGAGTTATCTAAGTACATCAATTTTTCACTAAAATATAAAAACAAACAGTCATACAGTCTATGAAACTCAGGAAGTTTTATAAGCCTAACAGTACAAGCATTTTTGAAATCGGTTAATTAGTTTCTGAGATTATCTCGTACAAGCACATAAACAAACGTTACTTCTATATATAATTAGTATAGAGAAAAACTTATATACTTCAACAAGATTACATTTCGTAAATTATCAAAAGAAAACATAAAAATACAATATTTTTTGTTAAATTAAATAACCGCTTACGCGCATATGTACTAACATATTGAGTACTAGCAAAATATAAATAAAACAACTTTATTTAGTTTCTAGTAATTAAACTAACATAAATTAAAAACAAACTTTGTATAATAGAAAAAAGTAATTCCTTTTAAAAAAAAAAGCTGAAAAGAATTTTCAACAAAGAATTTAAATAATGAAGTAAGAAAATAAGACAAATTTAATATACCTACTATATAAATAACAAGTTTTTTGTACTTAAATAATTTCTTTAAATATAATATAATCAAGAAATGAATCATTAACCTTTACAGAGCTATTAAAACTGTTGAGATATACAAAAGGCAATTAACGATTTTATCGCGGATTTATAACAACACAATAACACAGTGTAAACGATAAAGAGCTTCTCTGTCCAACCTTCAACACGAGTTAACAGCTGTTGTTAACTAGTTCCAGTGGTAACCGCTAGATAGCAGCACTGGTAGCAAACATGCTACTTTTGACTGCACGTACTAATCTGACATTGTTCTATTATCTTCTTGTCTACTAAACGAACAATTTATGAAACTAACAACGTATATTATTCAAACAATTAACAATAATTAATTAGAAATTTCTAATAACATAATATTTAACGGAAAATTAATTAATTTTACGATAAATTACATAATTTATGAGATTATCAAATAAATAACGAACCGACATTATATTTAAGTCATTATATCAATTTAAAATGATTTTACAACTTATAACATAAAAAAAGAACATCTTGTATGCAAAAACAGAAACCCCTACAAAATACCACCACGTTACTCTTTTGTTGGCGTTACTTAACCTCAATTCACCAGGGGGAGCAAAAGAAGAAAAAAAAGGTTTTCTTTTATTTGATCATGTTATTTTATAAGGGGTGGAAAATACACGAAAGGTTTATTATGTATAAAAGAACACAAGATTTTCGTAAAAGGAATCATATATGAAGATGTCGTTGAACATGAATAAAAAAAAACTTAAAAACCGTTTTCTTTTAATAAATATACAGTTAACAAAATTAAGACAAGTTTTATAAATGAATTTATTTAACTATATTAATTATAATACTACTAAGTTATCTATTTAAATAACGGTATTTAAATTTTTTTAGTCCACAAACTACGAAATTAAATAGAACTACAAAGAGACATTTTATAACATCCGGGCAAACGTTAACTGGAACCTAACAGGTTTTCGTACATGAATCCAGTTCTTTATAAAACAATTTCACCAATTGTATAATTAGTAATTTAACGAATTAAATTAATTAATAAACTATTTAAAAATAAATTCAATTAATTTAAATTAACTTTTTTTTAAAAAAACGAACATTAAAAAGTATTAGAATGCTATTTGGAACTAAGCCAATTTGTCAACAGGGTCATGTTATAAAACTTGACATAATGTTAGAAACAATCATTTGTTATCAGGGTTTTTACTAACACGAATACAAATTAATTGATTTAATTAGTTCATATAAAATTTACATAGAGTAATAATTGCAAAAAATAATTATTACAAAACAGTAAAATATTCCCGAAAATATTCCATTACGAATAAATTCTTTTTATAATAAGTTATATAAAAACTATATTATGTAAATAAATAAAATTATAAAGATTATAAAAAGTAATGTCCTTCTTCAATGTTTTTTTTCTATTATTATTTTTAATGGCATTGAAAACTAATTGCTTAAATACTAACGGCCATTGAAGTTACAACATTTATAACTATTTCTTATTATTTATGTTGAATTTATAAAACTGTATATTAAAATATGAAAAAGAATAGAAACAAAATATTGTAATGTAATAATAATATATAACTTAATTAGTTCATAGAACAAAGAGAAATTGCTACGAAGTTAGTGAAGCCTATTTACATAAAACGATTTGAGGAAAACAGTTCACGTCACACATTACTTTTGTGTAACATTCATACACACTTACAATAAAATAACCTAATAAATAAAATGTCCATTTAAAACCACTTATTTTTTAATCAACTTGTTTGTGTTTTATTTACGTAACGGTCACACTTAGTGAAATTTATTTTTCTTCTTAATTTAAATTAAAATACGTAATAAATAGAAAATTATGACGCGTAATTTAAATACGTATTAATATAATACTAAAGAAAAAAAAATTAAGTTATATTAGAAAACATTATGTATTTTTTAATATTAAAAGAAATAATTTGACAGCCTAAAAATGAATTTATATCGGTTTTTAATAGGGAATTTAAATATAACTGATTTATTTCACAATTTAAAATAAATGTAATATGAAATTAAATTAAAAAAAACTTTCTAATTTATTTTAATTATTATATTAATTATATTTAATAATGAATTAATTAAATTGAAACTCACCTACACACATTTAAGTAGATTATCACACAAATTTATAAAGTAGTATCATAAAATATGTATAAACATTAGTAAATAAATTTCTTAAACAAAATAATAAAATATCCACATTCACTGAATTATATAAATATAAATAAAAACCACACAAAAGCACTATATTTACGACGACGAAGTATAAAACAGATTTGTATCAAATATTTAAATAATAATACAAAACAAAACCACTAAATATTATTTTAAAGATGAATTAACTGATGCGAAGTGGTGGGAAATAAAACCATAAAAAGTGCACAATAAAAAAAATATATAAATGATAGTAAAAATTAACACACAAACGGATAAATCACACACGTGCTGCTCCCACCACAACAAGACATACACTGACGCGAACTCTAGCAGTACACCTGGTCCAGTACAATACAACGCCCCTCCAACAGACACAACTCCCCTCCTTTTTTTAAAGATATAGTACAACACAACTTGACTACGTCACAGATGCACTTTCCCCCCACACTTGTTTAACACACAACTACTGTCCCACACGATCAAAGTATCATCCTACTTAACAGGGCTAATCACTAACAACTACAAACACACAAACACAACCCCACTGTACTGTTTGTTCCAACACTAACCGGAATTTTATTAATAGACGTCGAGAAAGAAATTTGTTAGTCAAAACTGTATAATACACTAATAATTTTAAACACAATACTTGATTGTTTATTATACTATTTTGTATAAATAATGACTAATTATTTACCATCATACAGTAAATAAAATGACCATAATTTTTCTGAACAACTAAATAATGTTTACTTAATTACGCAAAATGAAACCAAAACTATTAATAATAAAACACATAATTCAATCCTTGTTATAGACAAAATTATGACTCATTTTATTTATTACCGTTAATTAAATGTAAACTAATCTATTTTATTTACTCAGGACGATCAAATCTTTCGAATACAGTACAATAAACTTTAAAATTAATCATATACAAATATAATTTCGTTTTAAAATTATTTTTCATTCTATAAAACCATATACTGCGGACAATTCGAATTGGCACAACTTTTGTTTTACGTGTACACACACAGTTGCGCATAAAGTGTATATCCATAACCTATTGTTTCAATATGGTCTACAAATTTTAATGTTTTTTTTGCGCCCTGGAGACTCCAGGAGGAGTATAGGACATGTCAGCTATAACATCTAAAATACATATAAGAAACACACAATGTATCACTACTATCAAGAAAGAAATTCTTGTACGCTATAAAAAGTTTCACCGATCAAGTAATTTTTCAGATTCCTTTTAAAGGAATTCAAATCCTCACAACATTTTAAAAATTGGGGTAATTTATTCATGAATTTTCTCCGTGCATAAGTAGGTTTTTGTTCAAACAATTTGGTGGAGTGATTAGCCACATAATAATCATTTCTGTTTCTCGTGTTATGATTGTGAACATTGAAATTCTGCATAAAATTATTTTGCCTAACATACATAATCACCTCAAAAATGTAGAGAGAGGCAACTGTAAGCAATTTAAGCTCCTTAAATAGGGGCCTGCATGAGGTTAGCTGGTTAGCTCCCACCATACACCTAATAGCTTTCTTTTGAATTTTAAAAACCCTATTCATATTACCCATGCTAGAATTACCCCATAATAAGATACCATAACGGATATGAGACAGAATGAGGCCATGATAAGCTGCCATTAGTAATTTTTTAACAATTAATCTGGCAATTTGTTTTAGTGCAAATACCCCAGATGATATTTTACTACAAACTTGATTGGTATAGAAATCCCAAGACAAATATCTATCTAGAGGGTACACTCAGGAACTTCACTGTTTCTACATGTACGCAAATGGCTACAACTTTATTTAAATGTACAAACAATACAAATAACTGTTTCATCAAATATGAAAACAAATTAGTCACATCATTATATCTGACAGATTATAAATAACAACAGTGAAAACAAAGCGTAATGACCGTGTGTGAGTCTCACATTACAGTAACGATTTTATACTTTTGTGACTGTACCGTCGTTGCATGGTGAGGGGCGAAGAGTGGAGTAAACACCGAAGCTGCTTGTGCCGATTCGAATTGTCCAAGGTATACTAATATAATATTCCAGAAATAACCATAAATTCAATTTTCCTAGGTCCTCGATTTACCGTGGCTCGATTTATTGTCACTCATTTTTGAGAAAAGATCAAATTCGCCTCCATCCCTTACACAAATTCTTTCTTGAGAGTTTTGATTGGATAATTTATACTCCTATGCTAATGCGTAAATACGGCAGTACTAGCACCTTCCGCACCCACTGTTGTTGTTTAGGTCATCAGCCCCTTTAGGCTGGTTTGAACCCGTAGAGGTTTTACTTGGTAAAACGAGGAGTGAGGTGGTTTACCATTGCCTTCCTCACTGAGTGGAAAAGTATGCTTATCAGCATGCCGGGCCCTCTGAAAGCACATATTTTCCACTCTGCAAATGACACCTTCACTTCATTCACCACAAGGTCTGGCTGTATAGTGAAATTCATTACTTTACTTTCAGAGGAGGTAACTCTGGCTAGTGTCATTAACACCTCTACCTCTTCTGTTCTTAAATGATTCAGTCATTTAATTGGCTGACCATGTGATAAGAAACAGAACTATTTATTTTAGCCCTGCAACGAACAGATTGAGTGCAAATAATCTGACACTCCACCTGTTTATTATGGGCAGTTCCACACCCATGTCACAGAAAAAAAATCATAAAAGGCAGAGTCTTACTCTATAAACTCTCCCACCCCCTACTACGATCCCGCTCTCTCAGAATTTCCCTTTAACTCCTCATCTATACAGCTATCATCAGATCCTTCCTTCTTTACGGTGCACCAGTTTGGTGGCCCGTCCTTTCCTCCCTACACAACCGCATAGACAGATAAATTTCCAACCTCCACTATCTCATCAATAATAAAACCGTCCACGACTACGTCCTCACCCCGACCCTGAAGGAGTTCATACACTGAACTTCAAGAGTCCTTCACGACGCCGGACAACGCTCTGTACAGCCAGCTGTCAGAGAAAACCACTGTATGAATCTAAGCTTTGTGCAGCTGCGGGATGAAGGGGCAGACTGCAGCTACGTCTAACACTCTACTAATCATCTCATTTCTATTCGCTAGGCAGTAGGATATCTAGTGTAATGATATCCCTACGTGGGTGTTGTTTTGACAATTCGCTGTAGACGGCGACACAGAATATATGTAGTTTGGATAGTACCCATGATTACTACAAACATAATACAAGTAAAACGTTACTACTACTATCGCAATTTCACACAGTAGTAGTGACGTAATGCATTCCTCTCAGATGCACAAAGCTTATGCTAGCAGCACACTATTGCCGAATGATTCGACGAATATTCGGGCCAAGTCGCGACAACGAATCTCAGCGAATGTTCTACACGAAGTAACCCAGTACATACTCGTCTATATTCGCGAAACCTCAGTTCGATCGTGTCATCACATGATTCAACGTAGATCAGTCATTTCATTTGACAATTCCATAGCAAAATACACAGTTAAACAGTTATAAAAAAAAGTACACAGTAAATAAATAAGTAGGTAATGAATAAAATAATAAATAAGTAAGTAGGTAATGAATAAAAAGTAAATAAAAAGTATGGTGTAGAGGCACGGAATAATGTACCCCGAATCTTCATTCGGGCTACATTATTCAGAGTGTGTAGGCCTACTGCTAGCAGTTTGGCCCACTTCGCTCTCGTTATTCGTCTGTATTCGTCCCCTTTGATTCGTGCAAAGTACCGACTCCACACCGAACTAAGGCCAATACGAACCATGGCGATGCGAAGTGGAACGAATAACCACAAATACACCGAGTACACTATCGTATTCGCCTGACTTCGCCTACATTCGGCGATAGTGTACTGCTAGCATTAGGAACGGGCAGTACACGACCCTCGCCCGCCACAAGTAAAGATTAAACAGCCATTCCAGGATTTTCTATAGACTCCCTACAAACATCCCTATAAATATTTCCTACTAGAAAAATAACACTCCCGATTAGAAAAATCTTCCCTTCCCAAGGCAATATTCTCGCTGTTATCCCGATTCCGAGCCCATCATTCCCCTAATTAATCATCTGTAATTCCAAATAAAGAAAAATTCCAAAAAAGTTCCTTTCATCCATTCTCCGAACGACAAGGTAGCCTAGCTACGACGTCGTCATCCCGAGCGAAAGCTCACTTCTTTCAGGACTCTGACTCGGTAACACTAGCTCTTACATAATTATTAATTACAGTCATTTCTTTTGGTCAATTATTCTCCTCAGACTACGGTTAAAAAAGTAAAATATAAATGTACTACCATCGAAGACTAACTTTATATCAATAAACAACTGGATAAAGGAGCTACTGCGCTATTAATTTTAAATCAATATGGCATCGGTATAACTACAGTTCGTGACACCTTGAAAAACAGAAAGAATATTTTATCTTTATCTCGTGTGCGTGTGTGTGTGTGTGTGTGTAAAATCTCAAACATCCAACGAACGGAATAGCGTACGAAGTTAAATCTTGAAACTTCAGTTAGGTACCACTACAGGGCACGACAAACACAATTTCATTAAAATCGGTCAACCGAAGTAGTAAATTATCGTTCGATTTTTCACTTTTTGCGATTTTATCATAAACGGCTCCTACGATTTTTTTTTAAAAATCGCCTCATTTACTACAATTTTTATCCTCTACAAGATAACGTAAGCGTCATGTCTGCTGAACTTCTTGGGGCTCTGTGCTCTCGTAGAAAAATTGATTTTTTAAGATTGCGCCCTTAATATGCATTATTCTAGGGCAAATTTAAGTTGAAAAATATTTAAAAATATTTTACCCTACAATACAATTAACAACCAAAGTTTACGTTATTAAAATTATGCCGGCCGCATTGGCGCAGTTGGTAACGTGCTCGCCTCTCATCATGCAGTCCAGTCCTGGGTTCGAATCCCACTCAGGCACGGCATATTTTCATACGTTACAAAAAATCATTTCATCCTACATTGCATAAAGTTCCACCCCAACGTCGTCGCTAATGACCGTAGCAGTTGATGCGACGTTAAATAAAAAAAAAAATATGAAAAATTAAAAATCTACAACTTTAATTTCCCGAATTTTCTTCTATAGACCCTAGTTCAGCGTCAATTAGTGATTTTCCGTATTTTTAAGTTATACAGAGGTTGATTTTTATTTTGCGTCATTCCCTCATGATTAAAATTAAGTTTTTCATTTTACATTGTTTACTAATAATTAATTTCCCAAAACACACAAATGGAGTGTTAATAATTTGCACTCGATCTGCAAGTCTCACAGCTACAAAAAATAGTTATGTTTCTTACCACATTATCAGCTAAATAACTGAATCATTTAAGAACAGAAGAGGTACAGGTGTAAAATACACTAGTCAAAATTATCTGCTCTGGAAGTAATCAATTTAAATGAATCATTTAACAACAGAAGAAGTAGAGGTGTAAAAGACACTAATCAGAGTTATCTTCTCTGAGAGTAACAAATTTAACTATACAGCCAGACTCTGTGGTGAATGAAGTGAAGGTGTCATTTGCAGGGTGGAAAGTAGATATTTTTCAGAGTACCCGGTATGCTAATAAGCATTCTTTTCCACTCAGTGAAGAATACAATGGTAAACCAAATCACTTCTCGTTTTACTTAATAAAACCTTTAAAGGTTCAAATCAGCCTTTCAGCTGATGACTTTAAACAGCAGCACTAATTATTAAAGGTTATTTGGTTTTTATTTACATTGGAAAGAGAAAATCGGGTGAGTATTTCTCACTATTTTTTTTGTAGCTGAACTACCGTAGTCTTTTTTTTTGTTGGTTAAATTTCCGACTGTTCTGCAATTGGTCTACTGCTAATGCAGACGGTGAAGATGAAATGATTTTTTTGTAACGTATGAAAATATGCCGTGCCTGAATGGGATTCGAACCCAAGACCACATGATGAGAGTCAAGTGTAATTAATTTAACATTGCTATTCTCTGTGAGGTAATTAAATTAAGTATTAAATCCGATTTTTTTTTAATCTGGAAAATTACAGATAGAAATAACAAACAGATAAATTATTTTCATTAGGGAGAATAAAATATAACAACATTCAAGGTAAAAATGAAATAAAAAGCTAGCCACCAGAATTTCCAACATCTTCGTCAGGTGAATAAAGTGTAAATGACAACGAGATCTTTGTATACTATTATTACAGGTTTTTAATAGAAAAGACAACAAAAAAAAAAATAATAAGAAAGAAGAGAGAAATAAACTTGACTGGCTAGCTTTACCTTCTCTCACCTTGCAAGAGAGCTCTTGTCAGGCTAGCAGCTGAAACATGTCGAGCGAGGGCTTGCATCCCACAACATAACTCTGTGGGCGCTTGTGTCTATACAGGCGCGCGCGGGAAATCCCACTTCCAAACAATAAATTTCTTCTGCCTTTACACAGTTTTTATAAACGAATCAACACTGTCATAATATATATATATATATATATATATATATATATATATATATAATACAAATAAAATAAAACAATTTTCTTTCCACGGAGATAATTATATCTAAGTCTATCAATATAATCTATGTCAATAAACTAAATTTAATAAAAAATAAACAGATTACGCGTTTAGACCTTGAAAACTCACCAGTTTTCCCCATCTAATTAATTATATTATTACGTTCTATTATCTAATAACTTCATAAAAAATCTGATACAGTAATGATTACACGATATAAAATATATACATTGAATAAAACCAAACAAAAATATAAACTATATTTTTAAAACGATAACGTTTAATTTTTCTGCCCATAACAGACAGATGGAGTGTAAAATTACTTACACTCAATCTGTTTGTCAGATCAGGGCTAAAATAAATAGTTCTGTTTCTTATCACATGGTCAGCCAATTAAATGACTGAATCATCTTAAGAACAGAAGAGGTAGAGGTGTAAAAGACACTAATCAGAGTTATCTCCTCTGAAAGTAATGAATTTCATTATACAGCCAGACCCTGTGGTGAATGAAGCGAAGGTGTCATTTGCAGAGTGGAAAATTAGTGCTTTTCAGAAGGCCCGGCATGCTGATAAGTGTACTTTTCCACTCAGTGAGGAAGGCATGGTAAACCACCTCACTCCTCGTTTTTACTTAGTAAAACCTCTACGGGTTCAAACCAGCCTTTCGGCTGATGACCTAAATAACAACAACGTTTAATTTTGCCTGATTCAGTGTCCTACTGTACTGATTCCGATTAACCTTTTTGTTTAATTAACTAAATTATCCGCTTGTAAATTGACCAATAGTTCGAAAATCCCAAAGAAAGTACAAGCAATCATATGAAGGTATTTTTATAAACAGTTTTCTTTTTAAGCCCAGACGAAAACAGAGGGGTGTTATAAGTTTGTGTATCTTTGTTTGAAAGACTTGACTTGTTTGAATGACTTGATTCGAAGGTGACTTGGGGTAAAAAAATGACGAAAAATACACCATTTAAATTAACGTGTGCATCCGTCTTGTGGCATCGAGCTCCCAAACGGATGAACCGATTTTGATTTAGTTTTTACTTTCTCTTTCCTATATGAATATATATAGGAAGAAAAGTATCGTTTTCATGTCGATTTTTTGAAATCGAATTTTCACCGGATCTACAAGTTTTCAGACCCCCTAAACCCAAAAAACATGTTTTTTAGCGATTGGACTGTGTGTGTGTGTGTGTGTGTGTGTGTGTGTGTGTGTGTGTGTGTGTGTGTGTGTGTGTGGGTGTGTATGCGCGCGCGCGCCTGTGTGTATACAAAATATCTCAAGAACGGAACATCTTAAGAACTTGAAACTTAAGTTACATACCACTACCGGACCCGACACGAACATTTTCATCAAAATCGGTCAACCGGAATTAGTAGTTTATTCGTGTAATTTTTCACTTTTTTGGGATTTCCTCAAAAACTGGTCGTAAGATTTTTTTTTAAATCACCTGGTTTACTAAATTTTTTATGCTCTCCGTATTTCCGTATTTTTGTGCTCTCTGAAATTTTTTTGTTCTCCGTATTTATGATTTTCCGTAATTTTAAGTCAAACTGAGGTTGACTTTCATTTTGCGTCTTTCACTCATGATTAAAATTAGGTAATGTTTACTGATGTTAGTTTTTTGTTTACCTATTTATAATGTTTTATTATTAATGTTAGGTGATATTGTTTAGTATTTGTATTGGAAAAAGAAAGTCGTGTGAGTATTTCACACCAGATTTTTTTTTTTTGAGTTTGTAAGGTTGACTTGATCCAAAGAGTTCTTAGCCATAATTAGGCTATTTATAAAGTTTAAAGAGCATGAAAAAAATTAAATTAAAAATTTTAAGAACCCCAAACCCAAAAAATCCTTTAAAAAAGTAAAACAACAATATGTATTGGCCCTTTAATTTTGACGTCGACTCGTCGAGGGACCGCTAACCGTATAGAACTTAGTTATATTACGAACTTATGGTTTGAATCCCATTCTTCAGGCACGGCATATTTTCATACGTTACAAAAAATCATTTCATCCTTCACCGTCTGCATTAGCAGTAGACCAATTGCAGAACAGTCGGACGTTAAACAAAAAACAAAAAAAATTTGTATTACCTAGCGGTACCCCGACTCGGTGACGCTTGGATCAAAATACTACAACTCCTGTTAAACCTAAAGGGCAAAACATATTATTTTTCACTTTTTGACGGAATTTTTTTGTGTCGGTTTTTTTTTTAAGATTTACCGCACTGCTACTTAAATCACTTTGTGACCTCCATGATATGGTCACTCCATTTAGTGGTGATGAAATATAGTACTTTGTTTCCGATGAAATTAAAAACCCGTTTTTAAAAAATCTAAAAATCTTTTAACTGTTCTCTGACTAAGTCGAAAGATTCAGGATTTTTATAGAATTTTTAGGCATAGAAAACGGAGGTGTTGAGCTAACCTGCTGAGCTAACATTTCGAGTACTATCGTAAAATACGCCCTCCTTAAAACGGTAATAAGTCCGTGCGATGCGCAGACGCTTGTACAAATTTCAATACAATACTTTAACGTTGACTGCATGTTGTTGTTGTTTAGGTCAACAGCCAAAAGGCTGGTTTGAACCTCTAGAGGTTTTACTAAGTAAAACGAGGAGTGAGGTGGTTTACCATTGCCTTCCTCACTGAGTGGAAAAGTACGCTTATCAGCATGCCGGGCCCTCTGAAAAGCACATATTTTCCACTCTGTAAATGACACCTTCACTTCATTCACCACAGGGTCTGGCTGTACAATGAAATTCATTACTTTCAGAGAAGATAACTCTGATTAGTGTCTTTTACACCTCTACCTCTTCTGTTCTTAAATGATTCAGTCATTTAATTGAGTGACCATGTGATAAGAAACAGAACTATTTATTTTAGCCCTGCAACGAACAGATTGAGTGAAAATAATTTGACACTCCACCTGTCTGTTATGGGCAGGTTGACTGCATATTACTCTTAAAAAACCTATTCTGTTAAAAATGTTGATTAATAAATAATTTTGCCTTGACACTTATTTAAATTCATCTAATGATGAATTACTTTTGTATTATTATTATTATTATTATTAGTATTTGCAAAAATCATTTTCTAAAGAAATTTTTTATCTTACTTAATACGTGTGCTAATATTTGTCCATTATATAAGCAGTGTTATCATTTTTTATTTAAATCGCTCAATTGTTCTTTCTAGTATTTATAAAATAAAATTGTTTAATTTCTGGCATAATTTTTATTTTCATAATGTATACAGTACATAATGTATAGTATTTTTATGTATAATGTATTTACTGTATGTATACAGTAAATAAAAGTTGTAGATCTTTTAATTCCTATAAATTTGATTATATAATTTTTTTGTCGCAAAATGCATACTATAGCCGAAATGTTAAAAAAATCGATTTTTCACACGTTTTCGTGAGAAAAACAGAAAATCGCTGATTACCGCTAAACTAAGCGTTGGTTATACAAAAAAATGTTTGAAATAAAAGATATAGGTTTTTAAATTCCGTACAACTTTTATTATAGACTATACATTTTTGCGCTAAAATTCATATTAAAGCCGCAATCTTAAAAAAACAATTTTTTTACGTGAAAACAGCCTCACCAAGAATTTCAGCAAACATGGCTCCTACCCTATCCTGTAACGCATAAAAATATTAGTAAACCAGGCGATTTTTAAAAAAATATTGTAGGACCCGTTTTTGGGAAAATCGCAAAAGTGAAAAATTACACTTATAAACTACTACTTCCGGTTGACCGATTTTGATGAAAATGTTCGTGTCGGGTTTGGTAGTGGTGTCTAATTTAAGTTTCAAGTTCGTACGATGTTCCGTTCTTGAGATATTCTGTTCACGCACACACACAGACCAATCGCTAAAAAAAAAGTTTTTTGGATTCAGGTGGTCTGAAAACGTGTGGATCCGTTGAAAACTCGATTTCGAAAAATCGACATGAAAACAATACTTTGCTTCCTATATATTCATATAGGCAAGAGAAAGTAAAATCAGTATAATCTAATTGAAATCGGTTTAACCGTTAATCCGAGATTATGATTTTTACTTATCAGAAATACTTTTTATTACTACAAATCATTGTAACTTTAAAAAATAATATAAAATACAACACGTATAAAACTAAAGATAACATACAGTCTAAAAAATAAGAAAATATATTAAATTGACAAACAAAAGTTGTAGTATTTTAAAAGATCGGAAAAGAAAAATAGAAACATCTTTGTGTAAATAAGAAATATAAGATAGTTTGAAAAGAAAGAGTGTGTTACGGCATGGTGTCTTTTGTTTGAAGTGCGCACATATTTGTTTTTGTGTGTACGTAGAGCGTACGCATGTATGTGTGATGATCATCATAGCAATCTTACAATGGTATTTCTAGTGTTGTTTTAATAGTGTTATTTACCTCGAAGTTTTTCTCTTCTATATAATAAATACAGAAGGCAGTTGAACAATTTTTTATAAAGTCAGTATTTAGTTACGGCGGTAAAATATTATTAATAAGACAACCACAGTTTTCTACAAACTCTTAAAAAACAGAATTTACTTACACAATAATGATTATTTCCCAATCGTTTAATTTAATGAATATACCTTCCAGATATGCAGATGTTTAAAAATAACACTTAACTGTAATTACATTATAATTGGAAAAAAATAGTTAAGTTCTTTTTCATTATAAATTTTGTTAATACATAATCTGT
Organism: Catonia carolina; assembly: GCA_035578175.1. Classification (NCBI taxonomy): domain Eukaryota; kingdom Metazoa; phylum Arthropoda; class Insecta; order Hemiptera; family Achilidae; genus Catonia; species Catonia carolina. Next base: position 12,728,400 of record JAQMRL010000006.1, on the reverse strand, counting down.
TGTATAACAGTAAACGCAACACAACGCTTGGAACTAACACTTGAAAAAATTACAACCAAGAAGTTTAATCAAATAATAACATGAAACATTCACACGACTTTCTCCTGCCACTGTAATAATGAACAATAGTCTATAACTTCTGCCCATAACGGACAGGTGGAGTGTCAAATTATTTACACTCACTCTGTTCGTTGCAGAGCTAAAATAAATAGTTCTGTTTCTTATCGCATGGTCAACCAATTAAATGACTGAATCATTTAAGAACAGAAGAGGTAGAGGTGCAAAAGACACTAATCAGGGTTATCTCCTCTGAAAGTAATGAATTTCATTATACAGCCAGATCCTGCGGTGAATGAAGTGAAGGTGTCGTTTGCAGAGTGGAAAATATGTGCTTTTCAGAGGGCCTGGCATGCTGATAAGCGTACTTTTCCACTCAGTGAGGAAGGCAATTGTAAACCACGCGGTTTTACGAACCGCGGATAACGAGGGATTACTGTATTTTTATTATTTACAGTCGCAAGAGATAGTCGTGTGAGTGTTTAACACCAGATTTTTTCCACCTGCCTTTTATGGACAACCTTATCGTTTTTGATTATATGTTTACACTCACTATTAAATAACATTTGTACACCTTCGGTAGGGAGTTGAATAATTATTATGCATTCAGTGTTTACCGGCAACGAATCCTGGGAAATTTAAAAAGATTCACAGCGAATCAACTCTTGATTTCTTTTAAAATTCACTGAACAAGAAATTCTAAGTAAATATTAACATTTGATAAAATAATCGTGTCATTGTTTAAAATTAACAGTTTTATTAAGTATTAATGTTTTAATTCACGTTAATTTATAAAATGTTTCGATTAAAATGCAAGCTATCACTGTAAAGTGTTTAACAAAGAAAATTCGTAGAATTATTGTTGTATAAAATACTTATAATTAGCAACTACATTTTGCACGCTTTAAGCATCGAGTACTTTAGTGGTTTTTTTAATAGAACATTCTTACATTCTTTAAAAAAATACTTTCAAAAGTTTTGAAAATTTTAACTGAATTTTATTTATATATCACACGAATTTTTATTGAAATTCAAACTAACATTACACATATAATTTAAGTTATTTTTTCTTTTTTATCTTTGTAGTATTGTCTGTAAATTTATCATAATTTTATTTCTTTGATCATTCATAAAATTTATAATAAAAACAAATTTCACGATGACATGACTTATAAGTACACTTAAGTTATTTTACGCTAAACCTAAAAAAATTGTTTTAACTTATACTAGGTGTTATAGGACAGTATCGGTTCTTTTTATTTTCTCTTACCTTTATAAATAGGCTATATAGGAAGGAAAGTATTGTTTTCATTTCGATTTTTCGAAATCGAGTTTTTACCGGATCTGGTACACGTTTTTAGACCACCTGACCCCAAAAAACATGTTTTTAGCGATTGGTCTGCTGTGTGAGAATATCTCAAGAACGGAACCTCGTACGAACTTGAAACTTAAAACTTAAGTTGGACACCACTGCCGGACCCGACACGAACATTTTCATCAAAATCGGTCAACCGGAAGTAGTAGTTTATTCGTGTAATTTTTCACGTTTTTGCGATTTTCTCAAAAACTGGTCCTACGTTTTTTTTAAAAATCGCCAAGTTTACTAAATCTTTTATGCTCTACAAGATAGGGTAGGCGCATGTTTCCTGAAATTCTTGGCGAGGCTGTTTACACGTAAAAAAATTGTTTTTTAGCGCAAATTTTTATAATAAAAAATGTAGAGAATTTAAAATCCTACAACTTTTATTTAAACATTTTTTTTGTATAACGGTTAGTTTAGCGGTAATTAGCGATTTTCTGGTTTTTTTCTCACGAAAACGTGTGAAAATCGATTTTTTTTAAATTTCGGCCTTAGTATGTATTTTACGACAAAAGTGTATATAATAAAATTTATAGGAAACATCTACAACTTTTATTTAGAGCATTTTTCTCTACAGAGCTTAGTATAGCGTGAAAGAGTGATTTTCCGTATTTTTAAGCCAAACTGAGGTTGATTTTCATTTTGCATCTTTCACGCATGATTAAAATTAGGTTATGTTTTTTGAGGTTAGTTTTTAAGTTTAAATTCTAATGTTTTATTACTAATGATTGTTACATTGTTCATTATTTGCATTGGCAAGAGAAAGTCGTGAGTATTTCCCACCAATTTTTTTTTTTTATTTTTATTGACTTATTAATACCCTCAAATGAGATAATAAAACATATGATTTATAATTGATTAATTCAAAACTTTAATGTAATAAGCATTATTGATAAATTAATAATTATAAAAAAGAATTTATAATTATTTTCGGTTAACAAGATAATCTGAGGAGTAGAATGCTTACTCGGTAGATTGAACGAAAGCAACATTAGTGTATAATAAAAACATGTAAATTTATGTGCATTCTTAATACTAAAAATGAGATTGTTAAAGCATATGTCTTGGTAATAAATACCACGTTACGATTTTTTACAAGATAAGAGACGTGTAAAATATTTTAAGGTACGTTTAATAATGAAATAACTGGTAGTATTGTGAACTGTTTATATTGTATACGGTAAAGTATTAAACTGGTATAAAATCGCCCCAAGATATGTCTATCTTTATTTAATTTTCCTGTTTCCTCACCGCAAATTAATAAATTGTACTTGATTTGTTTTTATTATCAACTTCGGTTTTGTTTTAGAATTACTGTATTAGAATAATTTATTAACTATAAATCATATCCTTTAGTACATTTTTACTTTCTCTTGCCAATATGAATATATAGGAAGAAAAGTATTGTTTTCATGTCGATTTTTCGAAATTGAATTTTTACCGGATCTACACGTTTTCAGAATGCCCAAAACGGGCAGGTGGAGTGTTATTTTAATTGCACTCTATCTGTTTGGTCCAGGGCTAAAAAAAATAGTTCTGTTTCTTATCACATAGTCAGCCACTTATATGACTGAACTATTTAAGAACAGAAGAGGTAGAGGTGTAAAAGACACTAGTCAGAGTTATCTCCTCTGAGAGTAATGAATTTCACTATGCAGCCAGACCCTGTGGTGAATGAAGTGAAGGTGTCATTTGCAGGGTGGAAAGTGAGTGCTTTTCGGATGGCCTGGCATGCTGATAAGCATACTCTTTCAACTCAGTGAGGAAGGCAATGGTAAACCACCTTACTCCTCGTTTTTACTTAGTAAAACCTCTAGAGGTTCAAACCAGCCTTTCGGCTGTTGACCTAAACGACAACAACAGGAAGGAAAGTATTGTTTTCATGTCGATTTTTCGAAAATGAGTTTTTACCAGATCTACACGTTTTCAGACCCCCTGAATCCAAAAAAACATGTTTTTAGCGATTGGTCTGTGTGTGTATCTGTGTGTCTGTGTGTGAACAGAATATCTCAACAACGGAACATCGTACGAACTTGAAACTTAAGTTAGATACCACTAGAGGACCCGACACGAACATTTTCATCGAAATCGGTCAACCGGAAGTAGTAGTAGTTTATTCGTGTCATTTTTCACTTTTTTATGATTTTCTCAAAAACGGCTCCTACGATTTTTTTTTAAAAATCGCCTGATTTATAAAACTTTTTATGCTCTACGAGATAAGAGTAGACGCAATGTCTGCTGAAATTCTTGGTGAACAAATCACAAATCAGGATTACAATTTACATAATTTAATAATCATTCCCATAACAGGCAGGTAGGTAAATTAATTACACTCGATTTGCTGGTTCCAGGGCTGCAAAAAAATAGTTCTGTTTCTTAACACATGGTCAGGCAATTAATTGACTAAATCATTTAACAACAGAAGAGGTAGACGTGTAAAAGACACTAATCAGAATTATCTTCTCTGAGAGTAACAAATTTCACTATACAGCCAGACCATGTGGTGAATTAAGTGAAGGTGTCATTTGCAGGGTTGGAAAGCATGTGCTTTTCGGAGGGCCTGGCACGCTGATAAGCGTACTCTTTCAAACTCAATGAAGAAGGCAATTGAAAAACCACCTTACTTCTCGTTTTACTTAGTAAAACCTCTAAGAGGTTCAAACCATTCTTTGGGCTGTTTTTTTTCTTTACTTCCGACTGTTTTCCAAATTGCTGCTAATGCAGACGGTGAAGGATGAAATGAATTTTTTGTAACGTATGAAAAAATGCCATGCCCGAGTGGGATTCGAACCCAAGACTGTTGGGCTGTTGACCTTAACAACAATTTAATAATATTAAACTACAGTTTAATATTTAAATTAAATATTACGGATAGCCTAATACAATAAATAATCATACATTAATCAACAAAAAATTATTTAAAAAACCTCTGAAATATTTATAAAAATACTAGCTGAAGTACCCGTTCTTCGAACGGTTTCCATGGTGCCGTGGACGGTCGGTTGGGTTACCGAGTTCGATCCCTGTCAGGTCTGATATTCTTTAACTACTCATTTTTATCTACCTCTTTTCAACGTCAGCATTATTATTTATGAAAAAAATAGTTGAACGTAAAATAAAAGCGAGATCTTGGTGTTTTTAAATTAAGATATGCAGCGCTTTATTATTTTACTAATAAATGAAAGGTAGATCACAATAGGAACACCACGATGGTGACCACGATTAAGACGACTGATTCATTTTTGACAATGTGAACGAGAAAAGGAGTAAAAGATACTGGTGGAATGGGTAGGTAGGTAACTGACTGTGCAAATACGGGTTTTACCGGCGCGTAGGCCTGTGTTTATTGTACAGTTTATTTTGTATGTTAATAATCTTCTAAGAATATTGGTTTATTTTTTTTTAAATTGGTAATATCTCTGTTATTATCCATGAAAATGAAAAACTTTACATAATCAAACTTATTTGTTTTTAAACATTTCGTAATTTCGATTATATAAATTTTTTTGATATATTGACTTTTAACGGAGATATTCGTAGTTTTTTGTTCACCCCTCCCTCCGAACACCCCTATCCCTTTGTGATATTAAAATAATTTATAGCCTATTTTCATTTTGATTATGTTTAAAACCTAGATACTGAAATTCATTGAATTTGGTTCAGAGGTTCTCGCGTGATGCCGTAACATACAAACAAACAGATAAACAGACAAGACAAAAATTCAGCTGAACTTATTTTCGGTGTTTACATAGTACATCTGGCATAAAAACAAAATTTGGGACATTTTGAAAAATTGTACAGACAAAATCACAATTTTATTTATAGATAGATAGATGAACTACTGTAATTTACTTTTACCTTTATGATAAAACCTACACTATTTTGTTCTCAACAGGTAGTTTAAAATGATTTTTCACTGTTACCGAACTTCTTCATATTAACTACACCTTTTAAAGAAAAAAAAACAAGTTTTTTGTGTTTGTGTTCGTAATAGTATAAGGTAAAAGAAGGGGATTACTGTTGAATGTGCGCGTACGTGTAAGCACTTTGAGATAAAAGAAAAAAAAATAGAAGTAGACAGGGTAAAGAATGAATAAAAGGGCCTTTTGAATTGTAGTTTTGAATAGTCGTCCATTCAAAGATAGGTAAGAATGACCTTACAGGTAAGGTAAAAGATTGTGATCAAACGGGGGGATGATATTCTGCTACAACCTTTTAAAAATGTTGACAGAATATTTTAAATATTCTTACTTTTAAAAAATCCACCATTATTTTTAGGTTTTGGTGAAATATATCGTTTATACCGCATGACTTATAAACTTTATAAAATTTATCACATCATAATTGTTGCTGTTTAGGTCATCAGCCGAAAGGCTGGTCTGAACCCGTAGAGGTTTTACTAGGTAAAACGAGGAGTGAGGTGGTTTACCATTGCCTTCCTCACTGAGTGGAAAAGTATGCTTATCATCATGCCGGGCCCTCTGAAAAGCACAAATTTTCCACTCTGCAAATGACACCTTCACTACATTCACCACAGGGTCTGGCTGTATAATGAAATTCATTACTTTCAGAGGAGATAACTCTTGATTAGTGTCTTTTACACCTCTACCTCTTCTGTTCTTAAATGATTCAGTCATTTAATTGGCTGACCATGTGATAAGAAACAGAACTATTTATTTTAGCCCTGCAACTAACAGATTGAGTGTAAATAATTTGACACTCCACCTGTCTGTTATGGGCAGCACATCATAATATCAGACAGCATCTCGGAATAACTAACAAATTGAATTTCCACTCTTCGCCCCTCACCATGCAACGACGGTACAGTCACAAAAACATACAATTGCTACTGTAATGTGCGACTCACGCACGGTCACTAGTAGTTTAGTGTGTTTTTGCAGTTTAGTTCTTGTAATTTATAATTCAAATTTTTACTGGGACAAATTAAATACATATTTTAAAATGAAATAATTATTTGTAAGTTTGTCCATTGTAATAAATGGTTGTAGGCATTGGCGTACATTATACGAGGCGTGTTCAGAAAGTAAGTACCGTTTCATTCTACTGCCGCCGTAGCGCTGCAATCGGTGTTCCGCGCATGCGCACTAGTCGTCCTTGTTCACTGGCTATCGACTCACGCCATTGTAGTTGTCCTACATTGTGTTTTCAGTTTTCTCTGAACATTCAAAATGTTTAAGACAGTAAGTGATCCCACCGATTGTGAGATTCGTTCTGTAATAAGATTTTTGAACGCAAGGAATGTGAAACCGGCTGAAATTTATCGTCAACTTCGAGATGTTTACGGGGAAGACGTGATGAGTGAAGGAATGGTGAGAAAGTGGGTTAGAATTTTCAATGGCGGTCGAACAAATGTGCATGATGAGAATCGGAGCGGTCGGCCTTCTCTCGTCACCGATGATCTGGTAAGGGCAGTTGACGAAAAAATCCAAAAGAACAGACGTTTCACGATGACAACACTATCTGACGATTTCCAACAAATTTCACTACCACTTGTTCTTGCACATGAAGCGCGAGCTAGGCGACCAACGCTTTGAAACCGACGATGAAGTGAAAACTACCGTGGAGTCGTGGCTACATATTGTTGGCGGGAATTTTCTACGAAGAGGGTATAGACAAATTGATCACCCGCTACAAGTGTTTGAACATCGGTGGAAACTATGTCGAAAAATAGTTTAAGGTTTGGACTTTCATGTAGAAATAAAATTGTGTTGAAAAAAATTGTTTTACTTGTTTTTTTAAAAAAACGGTACTTACTTTCTGAACACGCCTCGTAATTTTGAGATCTTATTGAAACAAAAGGTTATGGATATACTTTATGCGGAACTGTGTGTACACGTAGAGCAAGAATTGTGCCAGTTCTAATTGTCCACAGTATACCTCTTCTGTTCTTACATGCTTCAGTCATACAATTGGCACAGAATGTGATAAGAAACAAAACTATTTTTTGATGCCCTGAAACTACCAGATCGAGAGCAAATAAATTAATAGTCCACCTGCCTGTTATGGACAATAACAGGCAGGTTAAATAATTTGCACTCGATCTGCTTATTCCAGGGATATAAAAAATAGTGCTGTTTCTTATCACAATGTCAGCCAATTACATGACTGAATCATTTAAGAACAGAAGAGGTTGAGGTATAAAGTACATTAGTCACAGTTATCTTTTCTGAGAGTAACGAATTTTATTATAAGTCAGACCCTGTGGTAAACGAGGTGACTGTGACATTAATTTTGCAGAGTGGAAAGTAGGTGCTTTTCAGAGGGCCTGGGATGCTGATAACACACTGCTCAGTGAGGAAGGCAATGGTAAATATCTCACTTCTCGTTTTAATTAGTAAAGCCTCTAGAGGTTCAACAACACAATTTTCTAGTGAAAAAATCTATATCAAGATGTAAATAAAAGAAATATAAATAAGCTACCATTCCAGTGCACTGGATTTCAAAGACTTGGTTGTTAAAGTTTTATATTCTGGTAATAAGGCTATATAACATTTTATAATAACATACGTTGGTTTTATAAGAAATTACAGGTTTTATCCAAATATGATAATGATGTAATTAATGACTACAAACCTTGTTATTTTGGTAAAACAATGAGAAATAAATACATAAAAAAATCATGTATTATGCTTAAATTTGCTATTAGATCCGCGAAAATTAGTTTGCGAAAGGTATATTAATATTCCACGTATTTTGCGTGTTTTCATGTTTATGTTAAAAAGTTGTTAAAAAAATAAAAAAGTGGCAAAGAGTTTGAAGTAAGAGCGAAACCGTCTGACGCCGGGGCTAAGTTTATCTGAGCGTGCCATCTAACCATGTCCGGAAGTTCACTGCACGCCCTCTCCTCCCCCGCCCCTCACCTATTTCCATCTTAATGCTTCAATCGTACCCTTCCACTTTTTAACTGCACCTCTCACACACAGCTCAATAAACTACGGTAGGAATTATAATACACAATGCTCGAGTATCAAGCTTCGAGACCTCATACACCGTTTAAAAGGGTCAATGTTTTCGAATTTGTTAGTCCAACCATTTCATTCTTTTTTTCATTATAGCATACCACCACACCATACAACACAATACAGACATAAAAACACATGCAACTCGCCACCAGGTGTTCGCCCTTGCGCCCATTGGTCTCTTTGTACGTCCTGTTTTCAGTTCAACATATATTATATATATAACCACCCCACATCTAACATAAACTTTAGTAAAATCAGTTAAATAACAAGTTATGAACAGCTGACAACTGTCACAAGATTATGGCAGTAAAATTCCAACACTTAAAAATTCTGTTAAAATTTACGAATCACAACATGTATCAAATAAAACAATATATTACCTTCTTACTACTACTATACAGTATTACAAAGTTTTATATTTATATTTTTATAAAATAAATTATTAAACACCATATTTGAACGGAATTCATAAAATTTTCACTTCAAAAATTTATTGAATAATAAAATTTTATTTCTTTACACATATAAAGAAGTACCTGACCTTTAAATTTTAGGACAATTTATTTTTGACAACACAACACGTGTCAAAGAATATTAAGGAAATAAACCGTGAATTTTTATATTTAAAAAAAATCTATAAACAATTGTATAAACAAAAAATCTTAAAAAAATATTTTTTTCCCGAGAGCACAGCCTCCCCAAGAATTTCAGCAAACACGGTGCTTACCATATCTGTCAGAGAATAAAATATGTAGTTAATGCGACCATTAAAACAAATGTTGTTGTTGTTTAGGTCATCAGCCAAAAGGCTGGTTTGAACCTCTAGAGGTTTTACTAAGTAAAACGAGGAGTGAGGTGGTTTACCATTGCCTTCCTCACTGAGTGGAAAAGTACGCTTATCACCATGCCGAGCCCTCTGAAAAGCACATATTTTCCACTCTGCAAATGACACCTTCACTTCATTCACCACAGGGTCTGGCTGTATAATAAAATTCATTACTTTCAGAGGAGATAACTCTGATTAGTGTCTTTTACACCTCTACCTCTCCTGTTCTTAAATGATTCAGTCATTTAATTGGCTGACCATGTGATAAGAAACAGAACTATTTATTTTAGCCCTGCAACTAACAGATCGAGTGTAAATAATTTGACACTCCACCTGTCTGTTATGGGCAGAAAATAATAATACAAAAAAAAAATCGTAGGAGCCGTTTTTCAGAAAATAACAAATTGTACAGTACTAATAAACAACTACTTCCGGATTACTTAGTCCGATTTTGATGAAAATGTTTGTCTCGGGTCCCGTAGTGGTGCCTGACTTAAATTCCAAGTTTCAACTTTTTGAGATATTTTGTTTTCACACACGCGCGCGCGCGCACACACACAGACATACCATTTTAATAATTTACGAAAAATGGGAGGAAAGAAAGTTTAACCTAGGGAAACCAAATAGTATAGCAGTAGTAAGAAAATTAAAGGAATAGCACAAATGTATGCTTATAGTGTCTTAAATTTATTGAAACAAAAACACCATTACTGGCTCAGTTGTCAATGTGCTAGATTAGGCCTACTAAATCAAAGATCCCGGATAGATTCCCGCGAGGATCTGAATTACCTCAAACAATAACATCCTCTAACCTCAATACAAACGATTGAAGACGTATACGTACTTTTAAATTCAATAAAATATATAAAAATTCACTACCACTTTTCCATTACCTATTTACAATATTAACAGAATTTCTATAAAACCAACTTCTACAATAGTATCGAATAATCAAACACAGTAAAAATTATTTATTACCAAGGAAGTATAAAACTAAATTAACTGAATTAAAAAAAAACATCTTTTTAATACAATTATATATCATTTATGAAAATAAATGGACCTAAAATGACACCTTGCGGGATTCCACAATACTATAGCCACAATGCTATAAACATACAATAAACAATCTTCACCTGTTCACTACCCGCATTATACAGAATAAAACTGTATATGGTCTTTTACCAAATCGCTAAAAAGTTAATAACAATACAAAAATTCAAAAATGTTTTTTACATTCCGCAAAAATTTATTTTTAAGTTTAAAAATACAAAATAATTTAACTACAGTACAGAAAAATTTTGAAAGTTGATAGCTTTAAGTACCTAGAGGAGATAATACAATCAAAGACCGGCGAAAAGGAAGCGTTCAATAACAGACGAGGAAAGATGGCCAGAGCACTTCGAGGAACTTACAAATTGTATAAGAAGAAAGAACTCTCAAGACACGTCAAGATTAGACATTATAATACTGTGATAAAACCTGCGTGTTTGAACCCAAATGAGTGGCTTAGAATGACAGAGAATATGAACTTAGAATTACGGACTTAAAGGGAAGACTATGATGGTTTTGACTGAAAATTTCAATTTTCATTTTTTTATGTTTTTCAATAGTTTAGACCTAGATCTACCACAAAAACATTATATTACGACAAAAAATTATTTTAATGAAAAAATTAAGTTTTTATCAGGTTTACCCTAAAAATTAACAAGTCGCCGAGAACAAATATTTTTCATATTTCTATATTGATCGATTTTGTGCAAAAAGAATTTCAGTATTTTTTTAAATATCTGCTTCACTATTTTTAATATTCTCCGCTGTTGGTGCAGCTTTCTAACCAACTGTTGATGGAAAATTTAACTTGTTTGTGTACATTTTGTTTTTATTTGTGCCTTTTCCCATACATTTAGATTTTTAACACTAAGGTACGATTTTGTCAGAAACCATTAAAACTACCAGGCTGAAATGTTTACCAGTTAATTATCATGAGCATGCACATTCACCAACATTGTTTTTACTTCCTCAGGTGCTCAAAAAAATTAGTAATATGTAAAAAACGTGGAAAAAAATTGTACAAATTTTACAGTAGCTAAAACCACCCTACAACTATAAGTGTGTAACGTTTAATTTTCGTAACTTTCACCAAACCTATAAAAATGTACTTAAAAATAGCAAATTTAACATTGGCGTGGTACAAAGTACAGTCTCTTCATGAAGGAGTTCCAAGAAAAGCAAAAACAAAATACTGAGTGAATAAAAAAAAAGAAAAAGACTACAGTAAACAAAATCCTGAGAATGTGGGCTGTAAAAAGTGCTTCCAGAAATGTAAAAAGTCACTTCATGTGGTCTAAAATTGGCTATACGAAAAAAAATGTTAAATAGGACAAGAAAAAGTAAAAAAGAAAACGAGAAATAAAAATATACAAATACATTGGTACACGTATTCACTGTGGTTATTTACATTTTGTAATGACAACGTTTATTAAAAATTCTATAAATATTTTAAACAGAGATTTTCATGCAGACTATTACTATTAGACCACAGTAGTTTAGTTAAAGAGAAAGACACGCATTATATAGGTGATACTGTTAAACAGCCAGCGTTAAGTTTACAAGGTTGTATTTATCAAACATTACCAACGTTTACATGACATACTACTATGTTATAAATAGAACGAGACGTTTAAAATACGCCGTTACGACTCAAGTACATACATACATTAAATATTATTGATTTCACTGAATGTTGTGTGTTATACAATATTAAACTTAAACAAGTGTTAAACGAACGCACAAGTAGATTTATTTGCATATTCCAATCAAAAATCTGGTGTGAAACAAACAGTCACGACTTTATCTTGCCAATGCAAATAAAGAATAATATAACCTAACATAAGTAATAAAACATTAAAAATAAACAAAAAACTAACCTCAAAAAAACAACCTTATTTTAATCATGAGTGAAAGACGCAAAATGAAAATCAACCTCAGTTTTGCTTAAAAATACAGAAAATTACAAATTTATGGTAAACTAAGCGATGTTTAAGAAATTGTTTAAAATAATTTTGTGTTTACATTCGTACAACTTTAAAATGAGGTGACTTTCAAAATGCAGTTTGTCCAAATCCTTTTTTTCGGTAATCGTCAAAAAACAGTTAGCTCAAAATCTAACAGCAATTTAAAAAATGTTTTCACTTGGTTCAAAACTTAGTAAAAAATATAGTCGAAATTTCTTGAAATTTTCAGTCTTAAATTCCTTTAGGGCTAATAAAAAACAAAAAAATAAAATGGACAAACTGCATTTTGAAAGTCAAACAGAAACAAACTGCTTTTTGAAAGTCAAAGGTGTTAAGAAGGAAACACAAAATGCAACGAGGCTCACCTTTTTTGTGAGAGTGTTTACTTTTAATCATTAATAGGACAAGGCGGCAGTCTTTAAAAAAACTGTTTACTTGGGGGGCACAGGGCCCGCAAGAATTTCAAAAGACATGGCGCTTACCCTATTATGTAGAGCATAAAGAATGCAGTAAATGAAGCTGTTTTTAAGAAAATAGTATAAGTCGTTTTTGAGACAAAAAAGTGAAAAATTGCACGAATGAAGTAATATTTCCAGTAGACCAATTTTGATTCAATTGTTCACGTCGGGATACCTAGTGGTTCCTTACTTAACTTCCAAGGTTAACTTTGTACGCTATTCCGTTTTTGAGATATTTTGTTCACATATAGACACAGACACAATGACTAAAAACTTCTTTTTTTTTGTGTTTAAGGGGCCTGAAAACTATGGAAGTGAGTCGTGGATTAGTACCACACCGCAGGAGAGTAGAGTACAGGCGGCAGAGATGCGATTCCTGCGAAGAACAAAGGGTTGCAGTTGTAGGAACCAACTAAGAAATGAAAACATAAGAATAGAACTGGATGTTTACAACCTGAATGGGAAGATTGCAGAATATCGAAATCGATGGAGAGAGCACGTAGAGAGAATGCCTGAGAGAAGGATCCCCTCAGTGTTTTACAATACAGACCGTTGGGAAGGAGATATGTTGGGAGGCCATGCAAAAGATGGCAATAATTTAATAGTTTGTTGGTGTTGTGAATCGGAATAAGCGGAAGCCTAATCTTGATTGTGAGAAGAAGAGTGAGGGGAAATGTGTATTTTCGGTGAAAATTTAGAAAACCGAGATTAAAACAATACTACCTTTCATCCCTATACATTTAAACAGGGCAAGAAAAAGTAAAAATTAATCCAGTTTAGATAAATGAGTTTTTCATCTTTATGTATATAAAAACACACGTAAAACTAATGTTGATAAAACGTTAAGAATTTGAGCATCTAAAATGCCAGATGTATTTCTGTATAGAAGAAAAGTAACCAAAATGAAGAATTATCATCAAAAATTATAGAGGAAGCAAAAACTACATAGGTTAAAAGATCGCCCTTTTTAAAATGAGAAGGACCCTCCGTCTGAGTATGCGAGGGTGTCTGAAAAGGTTACAAAAAGACAGGAGAAGAAGTGCGGTAGTTTGGTTGGCTAGTGAAATATCGGTCCAGACCAGATAAACTAGATCAGACTAAGAATGAAAAAGAAGAATATAAAATTGAAGTGGGAAAGAATGAGGAGGAAGAAACGACAACAGTATAAGAGAATATTCTCCCCTCGTCACCTGGTCCACGGGCAGATCGACCTTCTTGTTACTGCTGAGATGAGGAAAGCAGGCTGTCGAGCAAAGACCGGCTGGTGGCTGCAGGCAACCCTTCTTTGTCAGCTGGTAACATTGGGGTGACTGACACAACAACACGCGCGCGCTAACGTACCCTGTCTTTCCTTCTGTATCTACAGCTAGTTCTTCAATTATTCCTTATAAAATAATAGTTTATCAACTAGAAAAACATTAAACGATTCCATAAGCTTTACAGGCGGAGTGTCAAATTATTTACATTCAATCTGTTCGTTGCAGGGCTAAAATAAATAGTTCTGTTTCTTATCACATGGTCACCCAATTAAATGACAATCATTTAAGAACAGAAGAGGTAGAGGTGTAAAAGACACTAGTCAGAGTTATCTCCTCTGAAAGTAATGAATTTCATTATACAGCCAAACCCTGTGGTGAATGAAGTGAAGGTGTCATTTGCAGAGTGGAAAATATGTGCTTTTCAGAGGGCCCGGCATGCTGATAAGCATACTTTTCCATTCAGTGAGGAAGGCAATTGTAAACCACCTCACTCCTCGGTTTACTTAAAAGTAAAACCTCTAAAGGTTCAAACCAGCCTTTTGGCTGATAACCTAAACAACAACAACTATTAATTTATTTTTTAAATTATTACAAATGCCCTTAACAGGCAGGTGGAGTGTTAAATATTATTTGACTCGATCTGCTAGTTCCAGGACTACAAACAAATAGTTCTGTTTCTTATCACAATGTCAACCAATTATATAACTGAAGCATTTAATAACAGATCATGATCTGGAATAAAAACACTTACACAACTTTCTCGCCAATGCAAGGCACAATCAAAAACATCACCAAAATTTAATCTTAGCGAATGACGCTAAATGAAAAATCAACCACTATTAGACGTCAAATGAACTTCTTAAGAAAAATTTTTTTGAAATAAAAGTTGTAGGATTTTTAATTTTCTATAGCTCTGATCATAAAATTCATACTAAGATAAGTTTTGAAAAATTCCCATTTTTTACAGATTTAGAAAACTAAAATACAGAACATGCCCGTAACAGGCAGGTAGAGTGTTGAATTATTTGCACTCGATCTGCTAGTTCCAGGGCTACAAACAAAATATTCTGTTTCTTATAACACGGTCAGCTAGTTGTATGACTGAAACATTTAAGAATAGAAGAGGTAGAGGTGTAAAAGACACTATACCATAACGAACTAGAGACTGCAGCTGAAGGCGAGCATAGTGACCTAGATCACAGCACAGAGCCAATTGACTTTCGGTAATCGTATCCTGCGTTGTCACGTTGTGGTCCTGCTGTGGATGACAACCTAACAAAAAGTCAGCTGGAGTTGGGTGGAACAGAGTGTGACTTAGCGAAGGGGCAACCTCACACCCGACCTTGGCTGTTATTGGCTAGATCTCATCTGCAGTCTTTAGCTCGTTAGGATATAGTCAGAGTTATCTTCTCTGATAGTGATAAATTTCATTACACAGCCAGACCTTGTGGTGAATGACATGAAGGTGTCATTTGCAGGATGGAAAGTGGATGCTTTTCAGAGGGCCTACTTTCATTTCAGTGAGGAAGGCAATTGTAAACCACCATCATTCCTCATTTTACTTAGTAAAGCCCCTAGAGGTTCAAAACAGCTTCACAAGATGATCACGCCAATCCGAGTAAACCACACAACCGCTACAAACCAGGATAACATTAGAGAAAATATCTGTATATCTGAGACAAATACAAGAGAATTACTTTTATTTCAACAAGGAAACTACTAATTTAATGAAATAGTCTATGTACATAATACAGTACTATACTCGGGAAAGATAATTTATATTTAATTAACAAATTATATTAATAAACCGGGAAATACTATATATTAAACCACTTAGTATTTTAAAACCCGGAAAATAATGGAAAAATATATAGAAATACAAATTAGTGTTACAATTTCTTCTGTAATTTCTGATATAAATAAATAAAAAATCACGTCACAAAGTAATACTATTATCCCGGAAATAATTTTACAATAAAAATATTAAAATCAAAAGTACAACTAATAGAACCAAGGTCAAAAGTACTACAATAAAAATTTTACGTTTCTACAATCTGACCATCTCAGTTGCAGTAGATAATATTTTCCGCTGTTTAATTTTTTTTAGTTTTTTTTTACATAAAATGAATGAAATAAAAGATATAAAACGCGACGGACGACCTTCAAATGCGTTTATTATTGACCTTGATATGTGAATAGCTTTAACAATTATATAATTTGTTTTAAACTATTGTTATTTAACAAGCAAAGCGTTCATATAAAATTGAGTTAAAATACGTGTTGAAGTATTAATAGCACACTAAATATTTATTTATACCACTCATTTTTCAGTATAAAATTGACATAAATTGTTTGTCATCACTTTCGCCAAATTTTAAGTATCTGTATATTCAAATACTGACCATAATAGACAGGTGGAGTATTAAATGTGGATCTTTTCCGTTTTCTGTATGCCACTACCGAATTCCCTGAAGGGTTACAAAATTCTCCTACTCATGCGTACTATATTACTATGGTACTATGGTAATATGTTACCACGTTCTGTTGTTTTATTTCTTATTTTGATTGTTTAGTTTATTAGACACTTCCTACAAATTGTACACAAAAATTATTAATAATAGGTTAAGAACCGTAGCCGATTCCTTGATTATGGAAGAACAGATGGGGTTCCGGAAAGGTAGATCGTGTTCGGATGCTATTTTTACTTTAAAACAAATTGTAGCCAAGAGACGAGAATACAACCTTGAAACCCATCTTGCATTTATAGATTTTGTAAAGGCTTTTGACAGTGTTAAACGTTCGCTTTTATGGAGGGTTCTGGAAAGGAGAGGGTACCCTAAACATATTATCAGGGTATTGCAGAGCCTGTACGAAGATACTGTGATTTTACTAGATTTAGATGGGAAAGTGACAGAGCCTATTAAAACCAATAGAGGAGTTCGACAGGGATGTTGTATATCGTCGACATTGTTTAATATATATGTGGACGACATGTTGAGAACGTGGAAATGTAATGTAGACCCAGGTATACAGATCTCGGATGGCTTCTTTATGAAATCTCTTTTATATGCGGATGACAAAGTTGTAATACAACAGAATGAAGACGAGTTACAAAAATCGGTATTTATGTTGGAACAAGTTGCAAAACAATACAATCTGGAAATATCATCCACAAAATCTAAAACTATGGCTTTTAAAGGTAAATATACAATAAGGACGAGAATAGAGATGAATGGAAAGGCAATAGAACAGGTTAAACATTTTCAATATCTTGGGAGTGATGTTTCATACGATTTTGATAAAGACATAACAGTTAAACTGGCCAAATTTCAGAATATTTGTGGAAATATTCACAGACATCTGAAGAATAAAACGAGGAAGGAAACACGCCTCAAATTTTTCAACACTATTGCGGTTCCAACACTCCTATATGGCAGTGAGTCTTGGGTGCATACTGCTAAAAGCGATAGTAAAATTCAAGCTGCGGAAATGAAGTTTTTACGAAGTGTGCATGGATGTACCAGAATGGATAGAATAAGGAACGTGGATATTAGAAGCGCACTATCAGTTCAGTCTTTGCATGAAAAGATAATAAAAAATAGACAAAGATGGTGTAGTCACCTGGACAAAATGCCAAACGAAAGGATGCCAGTGGCAGCTTTAAATTATCAACCAGTTGGCAGAAGAGATGTAGAGAGGCCGAGAGGGAGATGGGTACCGGAACAGGTTCATGTAACCTAATCCTTGGAAGTGAAGATGATGATGATGATGATTTTGATTGTTTTATTCTGAGTTTTTTATTAACTCTTTCAGTGCCTACGTCCGGAAAACAGGACGTCAACAACTTTTACGTAGTAATAAAAGCCTGTTTACCGGACGTCCGTAAAGTGCTTACGTCCGGATAACCGAACATTTCTAAAAAAAACTTTTAACGAAAATTAATGGATAATGTATTTTGAAACTGCCTCCGTGGGGTTGTGACTAGTGCGCTAGCCTACAAAACGAAAGGTCCCGGGTTTGATTCCCGGCTAGGATCTGGAAATTTAAACACGTTAAAACCTGCTGATACGACTTTGATGTTGATACGACTTTTAATAAACTAAAAAAAAACTATTTTGAATATTTTTTGTGTTGGAACGATTTATTTTTTTATGAAAACTATACATTTAATTTTTAATAAAACATTTTATTTTTCTGTAACGTTGAAATTTTGGTCGGCAATGGCAAGCTTACGCCTGCAAGTTTTCGAAATAAGGGCTGCCACTTTTTGTACACCCTTATTCAAAATTAATGAGACTGAAGATCAAACTTTGAAGTATTGATTCGGCACAGAAAGGGTTAATATATTTTTTATTTACAGGTTAATTAAAACTTATTACTAAACTTTTCTAATTATTTACATTACATTTTATATTTAATTATTATTACATTAAAAATCTGGTGTGAAACACTCACACAACTTTCTCTTGCCAGTGCAAATAATTAACAATAAACCTAACATTAGTAATAAAACATAAGAAATAAACAAAAAACTAACCTCAACAAACATAACCTAATTTTAATCATGAGTGAAAGACGCAAAATGAAAATCAACCTCAGTTTGGCTTAGAAATACGGAAAATCACTCTTTCTCTCTAAACTAGGCTCTGTAGAGAAAAATGCTTTAAATAAAAGTTGTAGATCTTTTAATTTTCTATAAATTTAATTATATACACTTTTGTCGTAAAATGCATACTAAGGCTGAAATGTTAAAAAAATCGATTTTTCTCACGTTTTCGTGAGAAAAAAAACAGAAAATCGCAAATTACCGCTAAACTAAGCGTTATACAAAAGAATGTTTGAAACAGAAGTTGTAGGTTTTTAAATTCTCTACAACTTTTATTATATAAGTTTTTGCGCTAAAATTTATATTAAAGCCGTAATCTTAAAAAAACAACGTTTTTACGTGAAAACAGCCTCACCGAGAATTTCAGTAAACATGGCGCCTACCCTATCTTGTAGAGAATAAAAAATTGAGTAAAATAGGCGATTTTAAAAAATCGTAGGACCAGTTTTTGAGAAAATCGCAAAAAACTGAAAAATTATACGAATAAACTACTACTTCCGGTTGACCGATTTTGATGAAAATGTTCGTGTCGCGTCCGGTAGTGGTATGTAACTTAAGTTTCAAGTTTCAAGTTCGTACGATGTTCCGTTCTTGAGATATTCTGTTCACACACAGACACACACACACACACCCACACACACAGACCAATCGCTAAAAACATGTTTTTTGGGTTCAGGGGCTCTGAAAACGTATAGATCCGGCGAAAACTCGATTTCGAAAAATCGACATGAAAACAATACTTTCCTTCCTATATATTCATATAGGCAAGAGAAAGTAAAAATAATTATTATTATTATATTAATTCAAAATCAGCTGTTTAACAGCTGATTTTCGGAGACGAAGGTTCCTGGTTCGAATCCTAGTAAAGGTAGTTACTTTTATACGGATTTGAATAGTAGACAGTGGTTACCGGTGTACTTTGATGGTTGGGGTTCAATTAACCATACTCTCTCAGGAATGGTCGGCCTGGGTCTGTACAAGACTACACCTCATTTACACGTCATACACATCATCCTCATCTCATTGGGTCATGGGGTTGCTTATTGTTCTAAATTGAACAGATTGCAACGTACACAAATTAGGAATAATAATAATAATAAAAAAAACAAAAAAAAATTATATTAATAAACCCACCGGGTTGGTCTAGAAGTAAAATCAGCTGTTTAACAGCTGATTTTCGGAGACGAAGGTTCCTGGTTCAAATCCTAGTAAAGGTAGTTACTTTTATACGGATTTGAATACTAGACAGTGGTTACCGGTGTACTTTGATGGTTGGGGTTCAATTAACCATACTCTTTCAGGAATGGTCGGCCTGAGTCTGTACAAGACTACATCCCATTGACATGTCATACACTTCATCATCATCTCATTGGGTCATGGGGTTGCTTATTGTTCTCAATTGAACAGATTGCAACATACACATATTGTTGTTTTTTAGGTTATCAGCCAAAAGGCTGGTTTGAACCTGCAGAGGTTTTACTAAGTAAAACGAGGAGTGAGGTGGTTTACCAGTGCCTTCCTCACTGAGTGGAAAAATACGCTTATCAGCATGCCGGGCCCTCTGAAAAGCACATATTTTCCACTCTGCAAATGACACCTTCACTTCATTCACCACAGGGTCTGGCTGTATAATGAAATCCATTACTTTCAGAGGAGATAACTCTGATTAGCGTCTTTTACACCTCTACCTCTTCTGTTCTTAAATGATTCAGTAATTTAATTGGCTGACCATGTGATAAGAAACAGAACTATTTATTTTAGCCCTGCAACGAACAGATTGAGTGTAAAAAATTTGACACTCCACCTGTCTGTTATGGGCAGATACACATATTAGGAATTAAAAAAAAAAATTTTTATTAATAACCGGTATCCATGCGGTATGTAACAGTATTTTTTTACGAAGATCGAACCCGCCGTCTCACTCTATGAAGTCTAGCACTCCAATTACTGTGCCACGAAGGTGGCTATTACAATTTTACTTTTATAGTTTTCGATTGGGATACTACAATTGGGATTGTAGAACAAATAAATTGTAAAATCAGTCAACGAAGCTGTTGTAAAGTAACAGTTTTTACATCATTGGTTATGACGTAAAACGAATCGTGTTACTCTCTTAATAACTGCGCAAAAAAAGGTGTAATTAATAAAGTAGGCCTACAGTTAGTTATGGTAAAGCAAATCAACTTAACATCGTAGCAATTCTATAGCCCATGATAACAATTTAATATTGTTTGTCAGTTCTGATATATTATACTAAATAAGTAAAACTAAAAAAAAGGTGTGAAAACTCACACGATTTTCTCTTGCCAATGTAAACAGAAAAAGAAAAAAATCTATGTTAAGTTATGAAGTAAACAGTGTGTTGTTAAGGTCATTAACCGAAACGCTGGGTTGAACCTCTACAGGTTTTACTAAGTAAAAGTAAGAGAAAGGTGGTTTACCATTGCCTTCCTTACTGATTGAAAAAATATGCTTATCAGCATGCCAGGACCTCTGAAAAGCTTTCTACTCTACAAATGACACCTTCACTTCATTCATCAAACAATGTTGTTTAGGTCAAACGCCGAAAGGCTGGTTTGAACCTCTAGAGGTTTTACTAAGTAAAACGAGGAGTGTGGTGGTTTACCTTTGCCTTCCTCACTGAGTGGAAAAGTACGCTTATCAGCTTCAATCAAGGTCAAACAATCAATCAATATTACTACCTTGAGGTACTTTCTAAACTACGTCAAAGAGTAAGGAAAAAACGCCCCGAAATTTGTAAGGACAAATCATGCGTTCTCCACTAAGACAATGCGCCAGCTCATTCCGCGTTATCTGTTAAGAGGTTCCTAGCCAAGCACAGCATCTCAGTGTTAGAACATCCACCTTATTCACCAGATCTTGTACCATGTGACTTCTACCTGTTCCCTAAGGTGAAATCTGCATTAAAAGGGACAAGATTTAAGTCTGTGGAAGCTGTAAAAGAGAAAGCGGCACGTGTCCTGAAGGAACTGACAGAAGATGACTTCCAGCACTGTTTCCAACAATGGAAAATTCGCATGGACCGTTGTAGGGATAGAGAAGGAGTGTACATTGAAGGTGTATATTTAATAACGTCAGTCTCGTTATTTAATAGCCATACCTCGTATGATTGATTTAGTATTATTTAGATCTCTCATAACATAACGGATTACCAAATTATTTAAAACGCATTAAAACAATTGAAATTGAAAGCATAAACAAAATTAAATAATTAAGTATGTTTTTGTAATTTTATATTACCTATTGGTAACAGTACTACCAACTTAACAATCAGAAATTTTCAAATAAACAACGGCAAACAAAGAGAAAATTTCACCTTTTGATACTTCATCAGTGTAAGCAAATGAATCATTAAACAATGTTTGCGAATACAATTCATAACCTTTTTCCACACATACATACTACAGATAACATACGTTCTCTCTTTGTCACACACTTACAAACGCACGCGCCTAACACACGTCCTACCTTTGTACAGTACTAGAATGAAATCAATCAATATATGCCCCTATTATAAAACGAAAATTTCCTCGGAGACAATATGTCATTTTGATATCGTTTGACATTGAATTAACTGTTTAAAAACCATCCAACTACAACATAAAATTCAAAATTCTTTCGGAAACTTTTTAAAACTGATCTAAAAATCTCATGTGAATCACTCACACGACGTTCTCTTGTTGTTTAGGTCATCAGCCGAAAGGCTGGTTTGAACCTGTAGAGGTTTTACTAAGTAAAACGAGGAGTGAGGTGGTTTACCATTGCCTTCCTCACTGAGTGGAAAAGTACGCTTATTAGCATGCCGGGCCCTCTGAAAAGCACATATTTTCCACTCTGTAAATGACACCTTCACTTCATTCACCACAGGGTCTGGCTGTATAATGAAATTCATTTCTTTCAGAGGAGATAACTCTGAGTAGTGTATTTTACACCTCTACCTCTTCTGTTCTTAAATGATTCAGTAATTTAATTGGCTGACCATGTGATAAGAAACAGAACTATTTATTTTAGCCCTGCACTGAACAGATTGAGTGTAAATAATTTGTCACTCCACCTGTCAGTTATGGGCAGGACTTTCTCTTGTTAATGTAAATAATGAACTATGTTTGATCATAAGTAAACAATCTACTGTAATATGAAAAAAACCATAAGCTAATTTTAATCACGAGTGTAAGAAACTAAATTAATATCTATCGACGTTCGATTTGAAATTACGGATAATCACTAATTTACGCTAAACTAAGCTCAGTAGGAAAAAGTGCTTGAAATAAAAAATGTAACCACTGTTCAGTATTTAAATTCGTATGAAAATAACAACTTTCTCTAGGATTCGAACCACGGATTCTCCCAAAAATTAGTTGTTAAACTGCTGACTCATGGCGACGATTTTATCATTAGAACAACCCGGTGGTTACTGAGCGAAACAGTGCTGGAAGCCATCTTCTGTTAGCTCCTTCAGAACACGTGCCGCTTTCTTTTTTACAGTTTCCACAGACTCAATCTTGTCCCTTTTAATGCAGATTTCACCTTAGGGAACAGGTAGAAGTCACATGGTACAAGATCTGGTGAATAAGGTGGATGTTCTAACACTGAGATGCTGTGCTTGGCTAGGAACCTCTTAACAGATAACGCGGAATGAGCTGGCGCATTGTCTTAGTGGAGAACGCATGATTTGTCCTTACAAATTTCGGGGCGTTTTTTCCTTACTCTTTGACGTAGTTTAAAAAGTACCTCAAAGTAGTAATATTGATTGATTGTTTGACCTTCAGGAACCCAATGAAAGTACACAATCCCATGGATATAAAAATACCAATCATCATTGTTTTAAATTTTGACTTGCTCATTCGAGCTTTTTTGGCTCTTGGTAAAGTTTGGCTCTTACAGTGCATGGATTGGCGCTTCGTTTCCGGATCTTAAGTAAAAAACCACGTTTCATCACATGTTGTTATCTTCTACCTGTTCCCTAAGGTGAAATCTGCATTAAAAAGGACAAGATTTGAGGCTGTGGAAGCTGTAAAAGAGAAAGCGGCACGTGTCCTGAAGAAGCTGATAGAAGATGACTTCCAGCACTGTTTCCAACAATGGAAAATTCGCATGGAGCGTTATAGGGATAGAGAAGGAGCGTAGACTA
The DNA here is from genome assembly GCA_035578175.1 of Catonia carolina. NCBI lineage: Eukaryota > Metazoa > Arthropoda > Insecta > Hemiptera > Achilidae > Catonia > Catonia carolina. The sequence goes on along the minus strand of JAQMRL010000006.1, from coordinate 12,704,682 downwards.
TATTGAAGGCGACAATAAGTTAGTGAATATGTATAAAATTTAAAAAAACTTTTTACAACGTGTCTCGTTATTTAATAGCCACACCTCGTATAATTGGCTGATCATATGATAAAAAATAGAATAATTTTTGTAGCCCTGGAACTAGCAGATCGAGTGCAAATAATTTAAAACTCCACCTGCCTATTATGGGCATCACTTAACTAATAAAACATAACATAACTACAACAAACATAACATAATAACATAATGTACATAACTAATAAAAATAAGTTTCCATTAAACCCTTAAATACTACAAACCTATTTAAAAATAAATAAATACATTATTGTAACACAATTACATATTAAATTATATAAAACAATGTAAGAGCGAACAAAATAAAAACATAATACTACTAATAAAAAATCAAAAAAAATCTAACCTATAATACGAAGTAGTCGTAAGTAATAATAATATGTAATAAGGCCGCGTTAGATTTCACATTACGTTTAAAAATAGACTAATGTATGAGTATATATATATATATATATATATATATATAACACTAAAATAAAATAGAATGTTTTAACTGTAGTGTAATATTTTCTAATGCGTTATAACATAAGGATCTAAACTACTACTACTACTACTACTACTAACAAAACTGCAGACGATCAGAGAAAGTAAAAAAAAAGTAAAGAGAGACTTTGTAAAGAGAACGTTCGATATACTGTATTATTCTAGTAGTAGAGAGAGGTACCAATCTAAGTTTAGGAAAAGTGGGGGGAGGGAATGAATTGTCCTACTTTCTGTCTTAACATTTCGTTACCGAATGAAGACGAGTAATCATTTGGATAATAACACCGTTGATGACGCTAAACAAAAAAAAAATCTGGTATGAAACACTCACACAACTTTCTCTTGCCAATGCAAATAATTAACAATTGTTTTTTTTTTTTAATTCTTAATTTGTGTACGTTGCAATCTGTTCAATTTAGAACAATAAGCAACCCCATGACCCAATGAGATGAGGATGATGTGTATGACGTAAATGAGGTGTATTCTTGTACAGACCCAGGCCGACCATTCCTGAGAGAGTATGATTAATTAAACCCCAACCATCAAAGTACACCGGTAACCACTGTCTAAATTAACAATAAACCTAAAATTAGTAATAAAACATTAAAAATAAACAAAAAACTATCCTCAATAAACATAACCTTATTTTAATCATGAGTGAAAGACGCAAAATGAAAATCGAACACAGTTTGGCTTAAAAATACGGAAATTCACTCTTTTACGCTAAACTAGGCTCTGTAGAGAGAAATGCTTTAAATAAAAGTTCTAGATCTTTTAATTTCCTATAAATTTTATTATATACACTTTTCTCGTAAAATGCATACTAAGGCCGAAATCTTAAAAAAAATGTTCACACGTTTTCGTGAGAAAAAACATAAAATTGCTAATTACCGCTAAACTACGCGTTATACAAAAGCAAGTTTGAAATAAAACTTGTAGGATTTTGAAGTCTCTACAACTTGAATTATATACATTTTTGCGTTAAAATAAATAATAAAGCCGCAATCTTAAAAAAATAATTTTTTTACGTGAAAACAGCCTCACCAAGAATTTCAGCAAACAAAGCGCCTACCCTATCTTGTAGAGCATAAAAAATTAAGTAAATGAGGCGATTTTTAAAAAAATCGTAAGACCAGTTTTTGAGAAAATCGCATAAAAGTGAAAAATTACACGAATAAACTACTACTTCCGGTTGACCGATTTTGATGAAAATGTTCGTGTCGGGTCCGGTAGTGGTATACAACTTAAGTTTCAAGTTTCAAGTTCGTATGATGTTCCGTTCTTGAGATATATTTGTATAAACACACACACACACACACAGACCAATCGCTAGAAACATGTTTTTTGGATTCAGGAAGTCTGAAAACGTGTAGATTCGGTGAAAACTCGATTTTGAAAAATCGATATGAAAACAATACTTTCCTCCTACATATTCATATAGGCAAGAGAAAGTAATAAAGTACCATAAAACAAATAATATATTTATTTTAAAAGTACCTAAAAAAGTTATTTCAACAACTTATTTCATACGAATCAATTCTGGCATAGCAATAGAACATAATTAAATTACAATTAACCGTTTCAGTGCCGAAACTATATTTAAAAGTTTGAAGTTAAGTGTTATCTAATTTGAATAAGAGTTTACAAAACGTGCCAGCCCTTATTTCGAAAACTTGAAGGCGTAAGCCTGCAATTGCCGACCAAAATTTAAATGTTACACAAAAATAATACGTCCAGTTAAAAATTAATTTCACTATACAGCCAGACCCTGTGGTGAATGAAGTGAAGGTGTCATTTGCAGAGTGGAAAATATGTGCTTTTCAGAGGGCCCGGCATGCTGTTAAGCGTACTTTTCCACTCAGTGAGGAAGGCAATGGTAAACCACCTCACTCCTCGTTTTACTTAGTAAAACCTCTACAGGTTCAAACCAGCCTTTCGGCTGTTGACCTAAACGACAACAACAAAAAACAACAACAACAAAAAAAAGAACAACAACAACAAAAAAAAGAAATCGTTCTAACACTAAAAATATTCAAAATAGTTTTTTTTTTAGTTTATTTTAAGGCGCATCCGAAAGTTTGTTAATTGGAAACCACTGTGGGTTTCGGTACCTTAACGGTGGTTTTAACGTGTTAAAACTTCCAGACCTTAGCCGGGAATCGAATCCGGGAGCTCTCGCTTTGTAGGCTACCGTACTAGTTACTACGCCACGAAGGCGGTTTCAAAATACGTATATTATTCCATTAATTTTTGTTTAAAAGTTTTTTTGGACATGTTCGGTTATCCGGACGTAAGCAATTTATGCATAACTTACGGGCGTCCGGTAAATATTGGTAATAAATCAGAATTTAAATTACGTACGCATTTGAAATTTCGTACAAGCTGTACGAATTTAATTTTCTAAGTTGTGTTAAAATTTCAAACTCTTCGGTCAAATACTTATAGAGTTACACGCCTCTAAACGCATGAAATTTGTTGCGGTACCACAAAACCGGGTCTTTTTGTCTTCCAACCTCGATGTGGCAATTTTTAAACAACATTAAAAATATAGGACTATTATGGGTCAACGCAGAATAAAATGAGCTAAATTGTGATGTAAAATATGTTGAAATCCAACTCATAGTTTTGGAGCTGCAAGGGTTCAAACTTGGGTGTCTATGATTATGAAACCGATAGTAGACAAAGTTATCTTTTCTGAATGTTGAATTTCATTATACAGCCAGACCCTGTGATAAATGAATTGAAGCTGTCATTTGGAGAGTAGATGCTTTATTATCATAAATTTTAAGATTTAGTACATTAATTATTTGCCCTTGAAGAATAAAATAATAATAATAATAACAACGAATAACAAAATTTTCCAAAACATCAAGACAGTTTGTTGAACATCCTCAAAAAAGTCAAGGGGGATATGTTAACAGATTGATAACCATGTCGAAACGTTTGTGTAAAACTGTCACACAAGTTTTGAAACACAAATACAACAAACTAACTTGTTAATGCACTTTGAATAAGAAACTAAGGTCAAGAATAAAAAAAAAATCAAAGCGCTCTTTCAAACGTCTTGTCATCATTGGCCAACTCCCATTTTTTTGAATAATAGAAAGATAATTGTGTAAACACCGATTTTAAAGTAAACTTACCCATGTCAAAAAAAAGACAACAAAAGAATTTACTAAGGGTGAAAAGGTAACAGAGGGTGCGTATGTAATTTAAAATTGTATTCATTTTCAGACACAATTACAACGTGGAATACAGTAAGGGTAGACCTCCTAGGAAAAGTTACAATAATACAAAAACTTTACTTTCACGTGAATTGTCAATTGAATTAGCTACTGGATTCTGGATTTTCCCGTAAAAACATACCTTCACCAATTTATTCTTCTAATAAATCGCTTTTAGTAGAGGTTAATTATAATCTGAGATATGATAACTGGCTAAATAAATATATAAATACATAAAACATATCATTCTTAAAATAAACATTAAAAAAATTGGTGTGAAACACTCACACAACTTTCTCTTGCTAATGCAAATAATAATTTACAATAAACCTAACATTAGTAATAATACATTAGATATAAACAAAAAACTAACCCCAATAAACATAACCTAATTTTAATCATGAGTGAATGATGCAAAATGAAAACCTACTTTAGCTTCAATTTCGTAATACGGAAAATCACTCTTTCACGCTAAACTAGGCCCTGTAAAGATAAATGCTTGAAACAAAAGTTGTAGATCTTTTAATTTTCTATAAAGTTTATTATATACACTTTTGTCGTAAAATGCATAATAAGGCTGAAATCGTAAAAAAATCTATTTTTTACACGTTTTCGTGAGAAAAAAAAACAGAAAATCACTAATTACCGCTAATCTAATTGTTATACAAAAAAATGTTTGAAATAAAAGTTGTAGATTTTTAAATTGTCTACAACTTTTATTAATACTCTTTTGCTTTAAAATGCATATTAAGGCCGCAATCTTAACAAAACCATTATTTTCTTCGAAAGAACAGCCTCCCCAAGAATTTCAGCAGAAATGGCGCTCACCCTAACTTGTGGAGTATATAAATATAATAATTGAGGCGATTTTTAAAAAAAAATCGTAGGAGCCGTTTTTGAAAAAATCGCAAAAAGTGAAAAAATGACACGAATGAAGTACTACTTCCGGTTGACCGATTTTGATGAAAATTTTTGTATCGGGTCCTCTAGTGGTACCTAACTTAAGTTTCAAGTTTCAACTTCGTACGATGTTCCGTTCTTGAGATATTTTGTTCACCCATACACACAAACAAACAAACACACGCGCGCGCGCGCGCGCGCACACGCACACGCGCACACACACACACACACACACAGACCAATAGCTAAAAATATGTTTTTTGGATTCAGGGGGTCTGAAAACGTGAAGATCTGGTGAAAACTCAATTTCGAATAATCAACATGAAAACAATACTTTCCTTCCTATATATTTCCTTCCAAGAGAAAGTAAAACACCTACAGTAAATGTTTAGTAATCTAAAATGACGAGAAAAATAACCAGTCAATTTTATGTACAGGCTATTACCTAAAAACAAAAATAATTACAAATATAACACTAAAAAAATAAAACAAATCATACTACCAATGTACTTACGAAACGTTAAAATCCAAAACCGTTACTTTCGAATACAATATTCAACATATTCGTTCGTAAAAAAGTAAAATTGGTTTACAAACAAAACTGAGACCACGCGAAATACGTAAACACAACGTTTTTATGAATAAATATGGCGGTAATAAGAGTGCGTTGAAACATATGTTTTCAACATATGAATGTTAAATTTACGAGGCAATAAAAAATATAATTATCCCTCAAACATTATTAGGTTACATACAAAACTAATAAAAAAATGATTAAATACATTTTAGTATTACTTAATTATTCTGCAACCTCATAAAAAAAAATTCAACGAAAACATAACTTTTTGTAGATATTGAGTTGGGAAATAATTCAAATCAATATTATACAATACTACGTTGCCATATTTTAGCTGAGTGAAACCGGGACCAAGATTTCCCGAGCGGAGGAGGAGGGGCTTATAAACGGAGAAAATTGTGTTTATTAAATATCTACAGTCCAGCCACTCTTAGTTTGCTCCTAATGTAAACAAATAATGACGTCACTGAGCATGCTCATTATATCAAAATGTGTACACGCTGATTAAAAAGTAACAACAAAATACTTTCAAAAGTATTTTAATACAAAATACTTTAAAAAGTATTTTTCTAAATGAAATTGTTAGGCCTACATCATATCATGACTGATGTTTTTGGTCCTTTAAGTATTTATAATTTAAAAAAATAGTTAACTTAATAGGAATACGACATCCGTAAAGTCGTAGACTCTAGCGTGCACCCTGTAGTAGGTGGCTTTTGTTTGTTGACAGTAGGAGCAAACTAAGAACAGCTGAACTGTATATGCTTTTCACGGTTGATGAGCTCTGCTGTTCCACACGTTTAGACCAATCAGAACGTTTGCCAGCGTTGTCAGATTGTAACTGACAAACATTACGCGGGCATGCGTATAAGCGCCCCAATAGTTCACTATCGTCTTGCATCTCGTACTGAAAACATCGATTATAAGCGCGTTAACAAGCATCTTTTTTTTGTAATCCTAATTTGTGTACGTTGCAATCTGTTCAATTCAGAACAATAAGCAACCCCATGACCCAATGAGATGAGGATGATGTGTATGACGTGTGAATGAGGTGTAGTCTTGTACAGACTCAGGTCGACCATTCCTGAGAGAGAGTATGGTTAATTGAACCCCAACCATCAAAGTAAACCGGTAACCACTGTCTAGCATTCAAATCCTTATAAAAGTAACTACCTTTACTAGGATTTGAACCAGGAACTTTCGCCTCCGAAAATCAGCTGTTAAATATTAAATATCTAATATGTTTTTTACGGTTGATGAGCTCTGCTGTTCCACACGTTTAGACCAATCAGAACGTTTGCCAGCGTTGTCAGATTGTACCTGACAAACATTACGCGCGCATGCGTATAAGAGCCCCAATAGTTCACTATCGTCTTGCATCTCGTACTGAAGACATCGATTATAGAGCGCGTTAACAAGCAGTACTTTACAATACAATCAGCTGATTGTATGTTTATAGGTTATAATATTGTTATTGAAAGACCAAAAAAAAAAAATGGCCGACGAAATATTTAACAGAGCTACAAGAGCAAGTACAGTATAATACCGATTATCCGTGGTAATTGGGGGTATAACTATACCGGAAAACCGGAAAACACGGATAATACAGCCCAATTCGGTCGAGACCACTTACGTCATAAACAAAACCACCAGTTACGCGTATGTTTTATTCTACTGATTAATACATGTTAATACTATCGGATATCGGAAATAAATAAACAAATTGTATTGAAATAAAAATATTTACTACATAAATTTATATAAGTCTTACCTTAAACTACGTACCAAAAAAAATCTCAAAAATCTGTTATTTTACTTTGTTTCATTTTATGCCGCAATATTTTTTCTTTTATTTTTCTTATATAACCACGAATATGTAAAATGTCCACGTAATCTGTGTCATCCTGATTTTCCATGAAAGTTAGTAATGTTTCGGCACCGGTTAAAGCTCCTTTGCAACTTATTTTAGGAGCTGGTAACGTGCTCGCCTCTCATCATGCGGTCTTGGGTTCGAATCCCACTCGGGCATGGAATTTTTTCATAATTTACAAAAAATTTATTTCATCCTTCACCGTCTGCATTAGTGTTTAAGTCATCAGCCGAAAGACTGGTTTGAACCTGTAGAGGTTTTACTAATTAAAACGAGGAATGAGGTGGTTTACCCTTGCCTTCGTCACTGAGTGGAAAAGTACGCTTATCAGCATGCCGGGCCCTCTGAAAATCACATATTTTCCACTCTGTAAATGACACCTTCACTTCATTCACCACAGGGTCTGGCTGTTTAATGAAATTCATTACTTTCAGAGGAGACAAGTCTGATTAGTGTCTTTTGCACCAGTAACTCTTCTGTTCTTAAATGATTCAGTCATTTAATTGGCTGACCATGTGATAAGAAACAGTACTATTTATTTTAGCCCTGCAAAAAAATATTATAACACAATAAAGGTTCAATAATGTACTAATTAATTGTTAATCCACAATCTTATTAACCCTTTCAATCCCAAATTTTTTACTTTCTCTTGCCTATATGAATATATAGGAAGGAAAGTATTGTTTTCATGTCGATTTTTCGAAATCGAGTTTTCACCGGATCTATACGTTTTCAGACCCCCTGAACCCAAAAAACATGTTTTTAGCGATTGGTCTGTGTGTGTGTCTGTGTGTGTGTGTGTGTGTGTGTCTGTGTGTGAACAGAATATCTCAAGAACGGAACATCGTACGAACTTGAAACTTGAAACTTAAGTTACATACCACTACCGGACGCGACACGAACATTTTCATCAAAATCGGTCAACCGGAAGTAGTAGTAACTTAGTTTATTCGTATAATTTTTCAGTTTTTTGCGATTTTCTCAAAAACTGGTCCTACGATTTTTTTTTAAATCGCCTATTTTACTCAATTTTTGATTCTCTACAAGATAGGGTAGGCGCCATGTTTGCTGAAATTCTCGGTGAGGCTGTTTTCACGTAAAAACGTTGTTTTTTTAAGATTACGGCTTTAATATAAATTTCAGCGCAAAAACTTATATAATAAAAGTTGTAGAGAATTTAAAAACCTACAACTTCTGTTTCAAACATTTTTTTGTATAACGCTTAGTTTAGCGGTAATTTGCGATTTTCTGTTTTTTTCTCACGAAAACGTGAGAAAAATCGATTTTTTTAACATTTCAGTCTTAGTATGCATTTTACGACAAAAGTATATATAATAAAAGTTATAGAAAATTAAAAGATCTACAACTTTTGTTTAGAGCATTTTTCTCTACAGAGCCTAGTTTAGCGTGAAAGCGTGATTTTCCGTATTTTTAAGCCAAACTGAGTTCGATTGTCATTTTGCGTCATTCACTCGTGATTAAAATAAGGTTATGTTTATTTCTAATGTTTTATTACTAATGTTAGGTTTATTGTTAATTATTTGCATTGGCAAGAGAAAGTTGTGTGAGTGTTTCACACCAGATTTTTAACTTTACACAAACAAATATGTGTACATTGTTTCATACACTTTACTGACATTTAAGTGAAATAAAATCACTTTTAGACCTTCAGCCTTTTTTTGATGGCGTGACAAAAAAGTGTGACACATATGTCACATTGGGCTTGATGGTATCAAAGTTCCCAACAATATGAATAAGTAAAAATCATGTGCAGGCTTCCTAAACAAAATTCTCTTGCTTAGATTTGTAGCAAAGCATTATTTAAGACTTAAAAAAGGTTACAATTCAAAAATATTGGTAAAATGGACAAAATCAGTATTTATAGCCTAAAAAATATACTTGTATGTACATTCAACATACTCGAAGAAATGCTACTTTATTTTAGTAAATGAACACGAATATTTAAGACTAAAACTAAATTTAAAAAGAAACTAATGATCGCGTCCGTGGCGTAGTGGTCAGCATCTTACACTGCAAAGCGGAGGTCTCAGGTTCGTTTCCTGGCTAGGGTACAGAAAATTATTACACTTCACATCCAGCGTTCTAATCAAAAGTAGTCGCTAACAATTAAAGTATTTATGTCTGGTATTTCACTCCAATGTGACTTCTATGCCTCACTGGGTAAGAAAGGGTTAAGCACGATAATACAGTATACACATTTTTTAAAAGTTTATTACATCGTTGTTTAAATAAACAATACGCAATATAATAAATTCATCATCAGAAATTTGTATAGTAAAAAAAGGCTTGCCGAAAGAAGAGGATGTTTGGTATAGGCAAAGCTAGAGAGGTACAGAAGTATAGCATTCCACGGCAGGTTAACAGTGGCTTACTGACGTCACGAACTTTCACTATACAAGTAGGCTGATCGTAGAATGTAGTCGCGCGAGCGAGCACGAAGACCACAGCAGTTTTTACGATACAACACGACAATACAAAAGAACGAATGAACAAGTATAATACACGCGTGATCACACACGAGTAGGGGATCAGCTGTATTAGAGTCACTGAGTATAGAATAACTTCTTATAGAAGTTCTAACTTATAGAATAAGTATAGAATAATAGTATTACTTCTATACTCTGTGATTAGAGTGGTCTGTTTATAACATCGATATATTCGTACCTGTAATACTGAATGTATAAACACATCGATAGTTTGTTTTAATCGACTAAAATAAGGAACAACCTCTACTCTACTAAAATTCCTTCAAACAACCTTCAACCGAATATTATTCGTATTAATTCTTTCTCAAGATATATATAAGTGTTGCAATCTTAACGAGACACAACAAAAATGAAACGTATTAAAGACACGAAATGAAAAGTAATATTATATTTACTTCATATTTTCAAATCTGCCCATAACAGACAAGTGGAGTGTCAAATTATTTACACTCAATCTGTTCGTTGCAGGGCTAAAATAAATAGTTCTGTTTCTTTTCACATGGTCAGCCAATAAAATGACTGAATTATTTAAGAGCAGAAGAAGTAAAGGTGTTAAAGACACTAGTCAGAGTTACCTCCTCTGAAAGTAATGAATTTCATTATACAGCCAGACCCTGTGGTGAATGAAGTGAAGGTGTCATTTGCAGAGTGGAAAATATGTGCTTTTCAGAGAGCCCGGCATGCTGATAAGCATACTTTTCCATTCAGTGAGGAAGGCAAAAGTAAACCACCTCACTCCTCGTTTTACTTAGTAAAACCTCTAGAAGTTAAAACCAGCCTTTTTGCTGATGACCTAAACAACAACATTTTCAAATATATTACTAAAAAAAGTTTTAAAAGATTTTAACTCACCGAATTAGTCTACCCACTGGGTTGGTCTAGAGGTAAAGTCGTCGCCAAAAACAGCTGTTTAACAGCTGATTTTCGAAGACAAAGGTTCCTGGTTCAAATCCTAGTAAAGGTAGTTACTTTTATACGGATTTGAATGCTAGACAGTGGTTACCGGTGTACTTTGATGGTTGGGGTTTAATTAACCATACTCTCTCAGGAATGGTCGGCCTGGGTCTGTACACGACTACACCTCATTTACACGTCATCCTCATCTCATTGGTTCAAGGGTTGCTTATTGATCTTAAATTGAACATATTGGAGCGTACACGCATTATCTTTGGTTCGAATCCCATTCAGGCACGGCATATTTTCATACGTTTCAAAAAATCATTTCATCCATCACCGTCTGCATTAGCAGTAATTGTATAATAGTCGTACGTAAAACAAAACAAAAAACGTCCACGCATTAGGAATTAAAAACTGGTAACATTTATTTAATAAATTCATGTTTTTAAAAGTAAAACAAGATCATTTGGATCAGTTGAACGAATCTTATTACAGGAGTATTTTTTATAATTTAAAACAGCAGGTAATATAGTGTACGGTAAATAGAAATTCATATACTTAGTCATAAAAATTGCTTTGAACGTTTTTTACAGCTAGGTTATGAATCTCATTTATAATTCATAATTGATTAAAAGCTTTAGACGTCACTAATTATTTCAGGACACAACGAAAACAATACAGTGTTGTAAGACATTAGTATTCATTTGTATGTGAACAATGTTAAAGTTAAATTACATAGGAAGGTAAACTGAACCAAATTTTTCGCTAATCTTCAATAAATACTTCGTACATTTAAAACCCCACTCGTTGCACTTGATGACTTAACTAAACTTAAAGGATTTAACGTCTTACACAACATTACACTTAAACCCTTTATAGGGCAGTACTATGCCCAAAACGGGGAGGTGGAGTGCCTGTTATTTTAATTGCACTCTATCTGTTTGGTCCAGGGCTAAAAAAAATAGTTCTGTTTCTTATCACATAGTCAGCCACTTATATGTTTAAGTCATCAGCCGAAAGGCTGGTTTGAACCTGCAGTGGTTTTACTAAGTAAAACGAGGAGTAAGGTAGTTTACCATTGCCTTCCTCACTGAGTGGAAAAGTACGCTTATCAGCATGCCGGGTCCTCTGAAAAGCACATATTTTCCAATCTGCAAATGATACCTTCACTTCATTCACCACAGGGTCTGGCTGTATAATGAAATTCATTACTTTCAGAGGAGATAACTCTGATTAGCGTCTTTTACACCTCTACCTCTTCTGTTCTTAAATGATTCAGTCATTTAATTGGCTGACCATGTGATAAGAAACAGAACTATTTATTTTAGCCCTGCAACAAACAGATTGAGTGTAAATAATTTTACACTCCATCTGTCAAAACATATAAACCAACCTCAAAAAAAACATAACCTAATTTTAATCATGAGTGAATGATGGAGAATGGAAAACAACCTTAGTTTGGCTTAATAATAAATCACTCTTTCACGCTTAGGCTCTACAGAGAAAAATGGTCTAAATAAAAATTGTAGATCTTTTAATTTTCTATAAATTTGATTATATACACTTTTGTCGTAAAATGCATACTAAGGCTGAAATCTTTAAAAAATAGATATTTTTTGCACGTTTTTGTGAGAAAAAAGAAAATCGCTAATTATTGCTAAATTAAGCGTTATACAAAAAAAATGTTTAACATAAAAGTTGTAGGTTTTTAAATTCTCTACAACTTTTATTATATAAATTTTTGCGCTAAACTGCATATTAAAGTAATTATCTTAAGAAAACAATTTTACGTAAAAACAGCTTCTCCAAGAATTTCAGCACACATGGCGTCTACCCTATCTTGTAAAGCTTACAAAATTTAGTAAATAAGGCGATTTTTAAAAAAATCGTAGGAGCCGTTTTTGAGAAAATCGTAAAAAAGTGAAAAATGACACGAATAAACTACTACTTCCTGTTGACCGATTTTGATGAAAATATTCGTGTCGGGTCCTCTAGTGGTATCTAACTTAAGTTTAAAATTTAAAGTTCGTACGATGTTCCGTTACAATATTTTGCATACACACACACACCAATCACTAATATCATGTTTTTTTGGGTTCAGGGGATCTGAAAACGTGTAGATCCGGTGAAAACTCGATTTCGAAAAATCGACATGAATATAATACTTATCTTCCTATATCCATATGGGCAAGAGAAAGTAAAACAACGTCAAAGTAATATACACGTACACAGACGAACAACTTTATAAAAAAAAAACTTTTTTGGCTTCAGGAGTCATGAATTGTGAAAATATTTTAAAATACGGGTATAGCAATTATGCAACATTGTAGTACTTTGCACTCTGTAGCCTACTACGTATAAATAGAACTAGAAAGTAAACAAATACCAGTAAACAATACACCGGAGCATGATTGAAATTACTATAATTATATTAATTTACAAGTTTAACAAACTTAATAGAAATTTCAACAGAAGCTGTACCAGAATAATAATTTAAAATAAGTATTCTGCAGATGATACAACGTAAAATAAAATTCTACTACGTTCTTTAACGTTGAAATTGTAAACAAAAATATTTACGTTAGGGTTCATTCATTCATGAATTCGTGATGCGTAAATTTATGTTGATTTAAATTTAACGATTCTGCAATTGCGTTTTCGTTTTGTAAACAAATTTTGCTTATTCATTACTGTATTAAATATATGTCACTAAGATATTAAATAGAGTATTTTAATAGGCTACATTTCATGGTCAATCGGATAAATTTTCTAGCAATATTTTATTTATATATGTGCCAGATTTTGATGCTGTAATCAAAATAATTTTAAGTTTATATCGGCCTTCGGGCCAGCCCAGTCAGTCAGCTGGTAGAAAGTCGGTATTATTTGTTCAGTAACACCGGTTGGGCAAGCGACTTTGTATGGTGACCAGGTGACAGCCATCCATGAACTAACTCTACTGGCGGTCCCTGTTCAACCTCATGTGTAATCCACATCAAAAAAAAAAAAAAAATGCAGCAAAAAGCAGCGATCAAATTGGGTAGTTGTCAACAATGTACAGTTCCCGATAACAAATAAAAATGCTAAAAAAACCCACCGGGTTGGTCTAGAGGTAAAGTCGTCGCCAAAATCAGCTGTTTAACAGCTGATTTTCGGAGACGAAGGTTCCTGTTTCAAATCCTAGTAAAGGTAGTTACTTTTATACGGATTTGAATACTAGATAGTGGTTACCGGTGTACTTTGATGGTTGGGGTTCAATTAACCATACTCTCTCAGGAATGGTCGACCTGGGTCTGTACAAGACTACACCTCATTTACACGTCATATACATCATCCTCATCTCATTGGGTCATGGGGTAGCTTATTGTTCTGAATTGAACAGATTGCAACGTACACATATTAGGAATAAAAAAAGTTTATATAATCAACATTGCCCATAACAGACAGGAGTGTAAAATTATTTACACTTAATCTGTTCGTTGGAGATCTAAAATAAATACTTCTGTTTCTTATCACATGGTCAGCCAATTAAATGACTGAATCATTTAAGAACAGAAGAGGTAGAGGTAAAAAAAGACACTAATCAGAGTTATCTCCTCTGAAAATAATGAATTTCATTATACAGCCAAACCCAATTGTGAATGAAGTGAAGGTGTTATTTGCAGAGTAGAAAATATATGCTTTTTAGAGGGCCCGGTATGCTGATAAGCGTACTTTTCCGCTCAGTGAGGAAGGCAATAGTAAACCACCTCACTCATCGTTTTACTTAGTAAAACCACTGCAGGTTCAAACCAGCCTTTCGGCTGATGACCTAAACAATAAAACATGATCAACATTTTCGGACTTAATATGGAATTGACCAATTTTGTTGTGGTTTAGGTCATCAGCTGAAAGGCTGGTTTGAACCTCAAGAGGTTTTACAAAGAAAACAAGGAATGTTACTAAGTAGTAGAGGAGGTTTTACCAAGTAAAACGAAGCGGTTTACCATTCCCTACCTCACAGAGTGAAAAAGTATGTTTATCAGCATGCCACGCCCTCTGAAAACCATCTACTTTCCACCTTGGAAATGACAACTTTACTTAATTCAACACCCGGTCTGTCTGGCTGTGTAATGAAAATCATTTGCTCATGATTAAAATTAGGTTATGTTTGTTGAGGTTAGTTTTTTGTTCATTTAAATTCGCATCAACAGCTTGATTGGGTTAAGAAACTGAAATGATAGGTTTTTCCACTTAATAATTTCCAGAGCCTAGCCGGGAATCGAAACTTGGACCTCCGCTTAGTAGGCTAGCGTGTTATCCACAACATCACGGAGGCAGCCATTTTTCCGTTTTTCTTACGTTGTTTAATAATGTTAAACCTACCGGGTTGGTCTAGAGGTAAAGTCGTCGCAAAAATTCGGAGACGAAAGTTCCTGGTTCAAATCCTAGTAAAGGTAGTTACTTTTATACTGATTTGAATGTTAAAACAGTGGCTACCCGTGTACTTTGATGGTTGGGGTTCAATTAACCATACTCTCTCAGGAATGGTCGGCCTGAGTCTGTACAAGACTACACCTCATTTACACGTCATACACATCATCCTCATCTCATTGGGTCATGGGGTTGCTTATTGTTCTGAATTGAACAGATTGCAACGTACACACATTAGAGATTACAAAAAAAAATGTTGGGTTATATTGTTAAATATTTTCATTGTCAAGAGCAAGTCGTGTAAATGTTCACGCCAGATTTATACTTTCTCTTGCCTATATGAATATATAGGAAGGAAAGTATTGTTTTCATGTCGACTTTTCGAAATCGAGTTCCACCGGATCTATACGTTTTCAGACCCCCTGAACCCAAAAAACATGTTTTTAGCGATTGGTCTGTGTGTGTGTGTGTGTGTGTGTGTGTGTGCGCGCGCATGCGTGAACAAAATATCTCAAGAACGGAACAACGTACGAACTTCAAACTTGAAACTTAAGTTACATACCACTACTGCACCCTACACGAACATTTTTATCAAAATCGGTCAACCGGAAGTAGTAGTTTATTCGTGTAATTTTTCACTTTTTTGCGATTTTCTCAAAAACTGTTCCTACGATTTTTTTTAAAATCGCCTGGTTTACTCAATTTTTTATTCTCTACAAGATAGGGTAGGCGTCATGTTTGCTGAAATTCTCGGTGAAGCTGTTTTCACGTAAAAACAAAGTTTTTTTAAGATTACGGCTTTAATATGCAATTTAGCGAAAAAAATTTATATAATAAAATTTGTAGAGAATTTAAAATTCTACAACTTTTATTTCAAACATTTTTTTGTATAACGCTTAGTTTAGCAGTAATTAGCAATTTTTTGTTTTTTTCTCACGAAAACGTGAAAAAAATCGATTTTTTAAAGATTTCGGCCTTAGTATGCATTTTATAATAAAAGTGTATATAATCGAATTTATAGAAAATTAAGAGATCTGCAACTTTTATTTAGAACATTTTTCTCTACAGAGCCTAGTTTAGCGTGAAAGAGTGATTTTCCGTATTTTTAAGCCAAACTGAGATCGATTTTCATTTTGCGTCTGTCAGATATGATTAAAATTAGGTTATGTTTATTGAGGTTAGTTTTATGTTTATTTCTATTGTTTTATTACTAATGTTAGGTTTATTGTTAATTATTTGCATTGTCAAGAGCAAGTCATGTGAATGTTCACGCCATATTTTTTCCTTTACTATACTTTAGACAGACCAGGAGAGAGTACAAAAATAAATAAATAAAATAACTTATAGACCATAGTAAAGCGTATATATTATAGCATGAACGCTAAAAAAGTACAGTTACTTGCCTTAATTTTTTCTTTCGTTTTTTTTGAACTTGTCGATTTAGGAGAAAAGTAAGGCAGACTTGTAAAATAAATAAATAAATAAAAAAACAGATAAACACATAGAAGTTAAACGCTACCTACAACTAAACAACGTTTATACATTTTCTAAGATACCGTTATTATGAAGAAGTTAGTTTGTGGAAATAGAAGCAGAGAACATGTATATATATATATATATATGCTCACTCTCATCAATACAACACGACACTGACATTAATTTAAGATTGCGCGCGCACATAAACAAACGTTCGCACGCACGTAATACTAGCTGGCTTGAATATAATACTTGTTGTTTTAACTTAATAATTGGTTATGACCCACTTCTAAGCACCGAATCTGTATCTGTGTTCTTAAAAAAAATGCGAAAGCCCACTTTGACTGACTGATTGATTCACTCACACATCACACTAATTTTTTTAATCTCCCGATCCAAAAATCGGCGCTATTTTACTTTCTCTTGCTCTATATGAAAGCGCTTTCCTGGTTCAAATCCTAGTAAAGGTAGTTACTTTTGTACTGATTTGAATGTTAGACAGTGGCTACCGATGTACTTTGATGGTTGGGGTTCAATTAACCATACTCTCTCAGGAATGGTCGACCTGAGTCCTGTACAAGACTACACCTCATTTACACGTCATACACATCATATGAATAATTAAATAGGGAAGGAATGTATTGTGTTCATCTCGACTTTTCGAAATGAGTTTTTACCGGATAGTCTATACACGTTTTCAGACCCCATGAAACTCAAAAAAACATGTTTATAGCGATTGGTTTGTGTGTGTGTGTGTGTGTGCGACCTAAATATCTCAAAAACAGAACGTCGTATGAAGTTTAAGCTAAAAAAGTTACGTTAGGTACTACGAGAGGACCTGACACGAGCATTTTTATCAAAATCAGTCAACCGGAAGTAGTCGTGTGATATTTCACGTTTTCACGATTTTTTTCAAAAACGGGTCTTACTTACGATTCTTTAAACATCTGCTCATTTAGTACAGTTTTTATGCTCTACAAGATAGGGTAGCTAAAATTTTTGGGAAGGCTGTGCTCTCGTGGTAAAAAATAGTTGTTTTTTTTTTAAATTGCAGCCTTAATATGAATTCTAGAGCAGAACTATATAATTAAAGTTGTAGAAATTTTGAAAAATTTTAACAACTTTTATTTTAAACATCTTTTTGTACAACGCTTAGTTTAGCAGCAATTAGTGATTTTCTGTTGTTTTTTTTCACGAAAATCCGTAAAAATATGTTAATTTTTCAAGATTACGGTCTTGGTATGCATTTTAAGATCTAGCCCTTTGCCCTTGTAAAAATACAAAACCAACGAATCCTGAAATTTTGTTCGTTATTTCCAAGTCCTCGATAAAAACAAGCTTGTTATTTCCGAGTTCGACTGTAGTATGTTGTTTTTTTGGCCAACGAAATTATATTGCATAATAGAATAACAACCGAAAGTAATAATTAATGCGACAAAAAAATGACAAATAAAACAAAACAGAAAGTGCACTTCATTGAAAGTAAGAAATGCAAGGATTTATTTACTGCGACAAGTTGTAAAAAAATTGTATGACTCCAATTTTATGGTTAATTTACGTCTGTAGGTAGCTAATAAAAATGTTAATAATTGTGTGTGATATATGAAGCAGCCGTAAGTCGTTTAATTTTCCAGACGTATTGTGATAATTTATGTTGAGTCTGTCGGACAGTTGTCTGGCTTAATATTTTATTGCACAATGGCTTTGTTCGGTTGGCAAAGCACCGGAATCTATAGTCTATGAACAACTGTATATCTATTTATTTTATTTACTTTCTACATAAAGTATTTAAGAGTCAATCGTTTTTAGTAACAGTTAGTTATTGTAAATTACATTTTTAATCTGTATTTTTATTACGGGTTTCATAGAAAGTAAATCTCAAAAATATATATTTTTATTTACTTTTAGTTACAGTATTTACAATAAGTTAAAGCATTTAAGTAAAAATAATTTTTTGTCATAAAGTAGAACTTCATAGATATTTACGCCCATTGGCACAACTGCAATTTAAATAATTTTTCAGTGTTGGTTAGGTTAATTTCCAATTTTTACTTTCTCTTGCCTATATGAATATATAGGAAGGAAAGAATTGTTTTAACGTCACTTTTTTTAGTAGAAAATGAGTGCTAGCACCAGTGGGTGACTGCTTAATTATATACATTGGGGGGGGGGGGGGGATAATATTGCTAAAACAACATGTTCGTTAGTTTTAAGTAACTAGTCGCAGTTGCACTACAATAAAATTTTTTTAAAAAATGTCGATTTTTTGAAAGAGAGTTTTCACCGGATAAACCTGTTTTCAGACCCCCTCAACCCAAAAATAACATGTTTTTAGAGATTTGGTCTGTGTGTGTGTGTTTAAAAAAGATATCTCAAAAACGGAACAGCGTACGAAGTTGAAACTTAAAACTTAAGTTAGGTAGCACTAGAGGACCCGACTCGAACATTTTCAACAAAATCAGTCAACCGGAAGTAGTAAGTTAGTTTCTTCGTGTTTTTTTTCACGTTTTTTGCGACGTTCTCAAAAACGGCTCTACGATTTTTTTAAAAATTGCCTCATTTACTACATTTTTTATTCGCTACAGGTAGAATAGGCGCTATGTCTGCTGAAATTCTTGGGGAAGCTGTGCTCTCGTAGAAAAAAATAGGTTTTTTAAGGTTACGGCCTTGCATTTTAGGGCAAAAGTGTATAAATGTATGTAATTAAATTTACAAGAAAATTAAAAGATCTAGGCCTAATACTTTTATTTTAAGCATTTTTCTCTACAGAGCCTAGTTTAGCGTGAAAGAGTGGTTTTTCCGTATGATTAAGCCAAACTAAGGTTGGTTTTATTTTGCACCATTCACACATGATTAAAAATCAGTTATGATTTTTGAGGTTAGTTTTTTGTTTATTACTAATGTTAGGTTATATTAGTCATTACTCGCATTGGCAAGAGAAAGTCATGTGAGTGCTACACAACAGATTTTCGTTTGGCTGTTGACAAAGTGTGAATTTCCATGAAGATCACCAACCATTGGAAACGGATAGGCACCTCAAGAAGAAAAACATGATAGGAACTCACGAACTAGCAATAATAAAAGAAACAATAACAAATGCGCGCGCACGGAGTCACATCAATCGAAAAATAATTGTTTTGGCTTCAAGGGGTCATGAAAGACAAATATCTCCTAAAAATTGGGTATCGGAAATTCTGTGTTAGAGAACTAGTGAAAAATGAGAGTTAAGTCTATCAGGATTTATTTTAGACTGCTTTTCCAACTGAGCAAGTTATTTGTAAACAAGCTAATGCAATGTCATGTCCTTAGTTTTCATTTTTTCGTTTTCCTTTTGTGTTCCTTTCCTAGTATAATTATTATGTTTGCTGGTGGTTACACTGCAATTTTACTTTTACAAGGACGTTCCTGTAATTTATTTATATTAATGTTTTACATACATACAAATTACGCTGTATTTTATTATTCACAATTCCTGGTATTCATAATTTATTAATTTTTTTATTCGTTTTAAAAGAAACCATTAATTTATTTTCTACAACGCTGTAAATGAGTAGAAGCCGTAGAAAAGTTTTCAAACATACAATAAAAAATCACTATCAGTAAACACAAAAATCTTCTTCTGCCTTTCAAGGATTAGGGATCTCTGCCTGTTCCGAACCTCTCAAATCTGCCCAGCTATCTCTCGGGCGTCCTCGTTCTCTCCTGCCCTCCGGCTTATAGCCCAGTGTCTGCTTAGGAACACAAAAATTAACTATTATAAAACCACTTCAAGAACCAAAATCTTATACGGCAGCCAAAACCTAGCGTGGATAGACGGGGAAGAATCAAGGAACCTGCAGAAAAGTAGAACGCAGAACTCAGAACTTGCATAAACAAGAAGCACAAGGTAGACAATCACTACAGACTTTTGCCTAACGATCAAGTCTACAGAGACATAAAACCAATAACAGTGGCCATGCGCAAGAAACGGTTGTCGTACTTTGGACATATACTACGAACACCAAACACCAGACTTTTACGCAGAATAATTGACCATGCAATGAGACAAAAAACAGACGCTGGTATTAAACCTTGAACCGAGGCTTGGGAAGACCTAAAAAGAGATGGCTGCCTGAACAGACCATTGAGCTTAATCCTTGACAGATGATTATGATAATGACTAATTTGCGTTCGCGAAATTTAATATAGACGGGCGTGGTTAGTTCCTTTACTTATGGCATCATGAAATCGTCGTAGAGAGGTTTATTGGTTACATAAAAAGGATTGCCAGAAAAAAATCTTAAAAATTTCGATTGAAAGGCCTGGATCGACTTTTAAGTTATTCGTTGCCGCTACTCCAAAGTGCTGGACACCATAAGTCCAGATTGGTCTCAAAAGAGTTTTGTACATTAAATTTTTGAAAGGAGGTTCGATTTTGATCGGAAGTCGCTTGCCAACCAATGTTGCTTAACAATTAACAACGACTTTCTAACCAGCTGACTGACTGGGCTAGCCCGAAGCCCTCTTACAAAATTAAATTACCTTTAGGCCTACTAGGATTTGAACCAGGAACCTTTGTCTCCAAAAATCAACTGTTAAACTGCTGATTTTGACGACTACCAGGACAAAAACCGGTGGGTTAAAAGTATTCATTTTATAAAATTACTAGCATGCCCCGTTGCGGTTTTGCACGCGAAAAATGGTGTAATCACTTTTTTTTTTAAATATGTAGCATAAATTGTGTAGCTGTTAGATCGACTGTATACTCCAATGTAAAAAATAAAATATCAAAGCAATTGATCACTCACCAATTAAAAGAAAATTAAAACAAATTAAAGAAACACGGAACTTTACTTTTATAAAATACTCAACAATACAAAATCGTATCTACATAATAAAGTACAATAAAATTATCATATGATGTTGTCACCAGCTGATCCTTAGCAGCACGTCGCTATTTGCTAAATCATATGACTTTATTTATATCACATAAGCTGGTTTAAAAGCAGCAGATTATCTAACCTCATAAAAGCCTTAATTTAGGACATAAAGATTATTTTCAACACTTTAGAGCTAACTTTTTAAGGGTTTCAATAGCCTAAAACCTGCACCGGCATCATAGTTACAACATAAAAAAACTGCATGAAAATTGGTTCAGTAATTTAGGAGATAAAGGGGAACATACACACACACACATACATCGAATTTTATATAAATAGATTGGTGAAGTTGGTGAAAGGGCAATAAGGTTTTTTTGTTTATTTTTAAAAGTGGATATTATCAAAATATTTGAGCATATAATACAGAAGAATTTGAGGTCAGTATTCTAATACGGTATAGTAATACAAAGAAGTTAAAATTTTGCGGTTCTTTGATAAATTATGTATAAATATAAAAAAAATAATAATAAACACCAAAGGAAGTCTCGTTTTTAATAAACCACAATAAGATAAACTTTCTATTTTATGTAGTTCACTGTCGTCGTACGGTTATCATTTACAAAACACAGGTTAACTGTTTTCAAGTGTTACGAATTAAACGTTTCTGTTAAAAACTATTCATTTCACGAAAATAACAACTGGTTGGCAAACCATAACGTCATTCTCACGAACCTTATACAGAGTATAAAATGAGAAAGTAATGTACGGAAGGGAGGTACGGACAAAAACAAAAACCCAAGAGCAGAGATTAGATTTTTATGAAGGACTAAGGGATGTACACGCTTGGACAGAATAAGGAATGAGGAAATAAGATCAGAATTGGGTATTTACAACTTGAACGAGAAGATAAAGGATTATCGCCAATGTTTGAGACAGCACATGGCAAGGATGTCAGATTACAGGATACCTAACCAGACGCACTGGTAATCTCCAGAAGGTAAAAAAGATGTGGGTAGACCTACGAAAAGATAAAGATAGATGATATATAGTATGTAAGTTCGGTGTTCCGAACTGCGGCTTAATCCTTGGTTCGAATTAGAAAAATATTAATAATAATTATAAAAATAATTATAATTTTGTAGTACAGTAGACGATGTGTATGAAATCTATATGAGGTGTAGTCTTGTACAGACCCAGGCCGACTATTCTTAAGAGAGTATGGTTAATTGAACCCCAACCATCAAAGTACATTGGCAATACTCTCTAGTATTAAAATTCATATAAAAGTAAGCACAGTAAGTTCAATTTAATAAAACTGTATTATCCAAAACAGGGAACGTATAAAGTGGTTAAAGAAGGAAATTTTTCACAATTTTGTAAATTACCATATTAGCTGTTCACAGCAGCGAGAACAGAATAAAGATTATGTTCTCGCTGGTTCACAGTAGTAATCGATTTATTTACACCACGTATTACAAGAATTTGTAGTTACCATTGTAAAAAAATATAGTTTAAATCGTTCTGAAAACTTAATTCTTAAATAAATAAACTTTTTACGAACATATTTTTTATGTAACATTATATAACGAATTACAACAATAAAAAAATTAAAACTTGTAATAAACAACAATTTAAAAAATTGTAGAGGGAAATTTTAAATTTCAAACAGGGAAATTGTTTAAAAAAATCTGGTGTAAACAACTCACACAACTTTCTTTTGTCAAAGCAAATAATGAGCAATATAACCTAATATTAGTAAAAAACCATTAGAAATAAACAAAAAACTAACCTCACAAAAAACATAACCTTGTTTTAATCATGAGTGAATGATGCAAAATGAAAATCAACCTCAGTTTGGCTTACAAATACGGAAAATCACTATTTCACGCTAAACTAGGCTCGGTAGAGAAAACTTGTTCTGAATAAAAGTTGTAGATCTGTTAATTTCCTATAAATTTGATTATAAACACTTTTGTCGTAAAATGGACGCTAAGGCTGAAATCTTAATAAAATAGATTTTTTAAAATGGAAAAAACCATTTTTTTAAGATTGTGGCTATACAAAAAAAACAGCGGGTACAAGAAAACAGCCTCCCCAAGAATTTCAGCAGACATGGCGCCTACTCCATCGCATAGAGCATGAAAATACAGATGAATATATTGCATAAAAACGCTTACCTGATCACGTTTATATTTGAGATCAATTCAAATACATAAAAACATTATTACCCTTATGGTTTTTCCATATATTTATGAGAGGCTATTTAAACAACTGATAGAATACCAGAAAACTCACCTGAAACAAATCAGAAGACAAACCTAAATTAGTTTTTTTTCAAAGAAACCAAAATAAAATAAAATAAGATATCAGTTTACCAATCAAAAATTATTTAAAAATTACGTAATACCATAAAGTTTATGGAACCATATACCATAACCAATGGGGCAGATAAGAGGGGGATTTAGGGTGTCTCGACACTCCCGAAATGTAAAAAAGGAAAAAATTAGTAAATTTAACTGATAGCAGGAAATCTACAAAGTTAAACTAAATAACTAACAAAAATAATTTAAACTAGCGTCGCTTAACGAACTTCTTTAATAGATACTAATATTTCAAAGACAAATCGTGTTTTTTTGTGCAGACTAACCTCTAAAACTAGAGAACGGATTTTCATGAAATTTTGACATCATATTCGTATTAACATTCACAGCAACATTTTTTTTTTTTTAATTTTCAAAAGGCTTCCGGGCCAGCCCAGTCAGTAAGCTGGTAGAAATTCGCTACTATTTGTTAAGTAACACCGGTTGGGCTACCGACTTTGTATGGTGACCAGCTGACAGCCATCCTTGAACAAACTCTACTGCGGGTCCCTGTTTAAACTCATGTCTAATCCACGTGAAAAAATACAGCGAAAAGCAGCGATCAAATTGTGTAATTGTCAATAATGTACAGTTCCCGATAACAAATAAAAAAAACCCCTAAAGGCCCTAATGAAGATTTTCATAAAAATCTGGTGTGAAACACTCACACAACTTTCTCTTGCCAATGCAAATAATTAACAATAAACCTAACATTAGTATTAAAACATTAGAAATGAACAAAAACTAACCTCAAAAACATAACCTTATTTTAATCATGAGTGAATGACGCAAAATGACAATCGAACTCAGTTTGGCTTAAAAATACGGAAAATCACGCTTTCACGCTAAACTAGGCTCTGTAGAGAAAAATGCTCTAAACAAAAGTTGTAGATCTTTTAATTTTCTATAAATTTAATTATATACACTTTTGTCGTAAAATGCATACTAAGACCGAAATGTTAAAAAAGTCGATTTTTCTCACGTTTTCGTGAGAAAAAAAACAGAAAATCGCAAATTACCGCTAAACTAAGCGTTATACAAAAAAATGTTTGAAACAGAAGTTGTAGGTTTTTAAATTCTCTACAACTTTTATTATATAAGTTTTTGCGCTAAAATTTCTATTAAAGCCGTAATCTTAAAAAAACAACGTTTTTACGTGAAAACAGCCTCACCGAGAATTTCAGCAAACATGGCGCCTACCCTATCTTGTAGAGAATAAAAAATTGAGTAAAATAGGCGATTTTAAAAAAAATCGTAGGACCAGTTTTTGAGAAAATCGCAAAAAAGTGAAAAATTATACGAATAAACTACTACTTCCGGTTGACCGATTTCGATGAAAATGTTCGTGTCGCGTCCGGTAGTGGTATGTAACTTAAGTTTCAAGTTCGTACGATGTTCCGTTCTTGAGATATTCTGTTCACACACAGACACACACACACACACACAGACCAATCGCTAAAAACATGTTTTCTGGGTTCAGGGGGTCTGAAAACGTATAGATCCGGTGAAAACTCGATTTCGAAAAATCGACATGAAAACAATACTTTCCTTCCTATATATTCATATAGGCAAGAGAAAGTAAAAATATGTGTGTGTGTGTGTGTGTGTGTGTGTGTGTACATGTGAGTACGTATTGCTGTTAAAGTAGATGAGGGGTTGATGATGGTAAGAGACGTGCGCGGGGGAAATTATCAAAAATTATCAAATTAGTGTTTTCGTGTGTGTGTGTGTGTGTGTGTGTGTGTGTGTGTGTGTGTGTGTGTGTGTGTGTGTGTGTGTGTACTAGTACGTGTGTTAGTCGACTAACAGCTACACAATTTCTGTTACATATTTATTTAAAAAAAAAATTGTTACACATATGTTCCAGGTACGAAGCCGCATGAGGTATGCTAGTATTAGTTATTAATTTAGATCATTGAAAAATCACTCCTTGTTTTAAGGTCCTTTGGGTTCGGTTGCGCTCGCTTTTTAGGACATTTATAAAAACACTAACCACTGGATACAAGGTACGAGGGGGGGGGTCGTTCTCCTGCACTTAAAGAGTTTCGAGCGATCAAAACCGGCAAATACTTTTGCTAGGATTTTTTTTTTTTTTTTTTTTTTTTTTTTTTTTTTGGTTTAACGTCCGACTGTTTTGCAAATTGCTGCTAATGCAGACGGTGAAGGATGAATTTTTTGTAACGTATGAAAAAATGCCATGCCCGAGTGGGATTCGAACCCAAGACCGCGTGATGAGAGGCGAGCACGTTACCAACATCTAGGGATAGTCGGTAAGGCCGATAGGAAATGGATGACAACCGGTTCACGAAACAAATTTTTAAAACACTAAACCGTGGACCTGAGGTGTCGGATAAATGGTTAAAAGAAGTTAGAAAAGATATTGAAAAAACCCAGAATGATCCGAGAAAACTTAATGAAGCTAACAAATTCAGACAACTAATTACGAACTTTAAAGGCTTCCATGAGGAGCAAACACGGAACATCGAGTGGACAGAAGAAAGGAGAAAAGCCTACAGTGAGCGAATGCTAAGAATATGAGATAGAAAAAGAGGTTCCAGAAACATCTAAAGTCACCTCACGTGATCTAAAATTCCATACGAGGGGAAAAATACGGAGAGCGGAAGATATAAGTTGAATTTTTTCTTGAAAAAACGAAGGAATTTAATTTCTTAAGCACTTCGAAGAAATAGAGATATTATAATAGGTACACTACGTCAAAACCGACAACCCCTTCGGAACAACATTTTTATCTATCACTGACCATAAATAACTATGCCAAATAGTTTACGGTTTGGTTACTCAGGAAGCTCTAAGCTTCCAACAGTGAAAGAATTTTTGAAATCGGTCGAGTGTGTTTCTAATATTACCTAACATTGTTTACTTCAAAAAGTTTTTTGAAACTATAACAAAAATTTAAATTATTTCATCTAACTATAAAAAATGTGTTGTTGTTTAAGTCATCAGCCGAAATGCTGGTTTGAACCTGTAGAGGTTTTACTAAGTAAAACGAGGAGTGAGGTGGTTTACCATAGCCTTCCTCACTGAGTGGAAAAGTATGCTTATCAGCATGCCGGGCCCTCTGAAAAGCACATATTTTCCACTCTGCAAATGACACCTTCACTTCATTCACCACAGGGTCTGGCTGTATAATGAAATTCACTACTTTCAGAGGAGATAACTCTGATTAGTGTCTTTTACACCTCTAACTTTTCTGTTCTTAAATGATTCAGTCATTTAATTGGCTGACCATGTGATAAGAAACAGAACTATTTATTTTAGCCCTGCAACGAACAGAGTGAGTAAATAATTTGACACTCCACCTGTCCGTTATGTGCAGATAAAAAATGTAGTCTACTTAAATTAACATGAATGAAAAGGTTGAAGTTTCTAATAAAAACAAAAACAACCCTAATAAAATGAGCCGTGTTTTATTACACACAAGAGAATGACAACTTCAAACTATTAAAGTTGAGGTTTAAAAGTTGGTCCGTTTTCTTCTTCACACATTGTCCGGTGTGAATGTACGTTAGGCACAAACGTGTGCCAGACTTATGCAAAGACAAAGAAGATACGATTGAGTAAGAAAAAGATAGAAATATCCTGAGTTTGAGTATGGTAGAGAGTTTAGATAGAAAGAAGCAACCAACTTAGGTTTAGCTTTGGAGAAGAAGAAGAAGAAAGGATGACGACCAAGTTGAGTAGCAGTATGTTTTTGTTAAAACTCCGTGGGTGGCCGCAAACGACACTGGCGCCATCTCTGTTAAACTTCACTCTTTCTACCCGGTAATCAACTCTATCTAACACAACACCCCACTACTTCATCCTTTTAAAACCAATTAAAAGAAACCCAATAAAATAATAGCACTAGCTACTAAAACTTCCTTCCTTATTCCCCAATGTAGTTCAACAATAAAAAATACTTAATTTGTTTTATGAAATATGTAGCAAACATCATAAAACAATTTTGTGATCACAAAATTCTTAGAATATTTAAATCGTTATTTACATAATCATTTAAACAATATGACATGAATAGAAAATAAAAAATCTGGTGTGAAACACTCACACAACTTTCTCTTGCCAATGCAAATAATTAACAATAAACCTAACATTAATAATAAAATATTAGAAATAAACAAAAAACTAACCTCAAAAAACATTAGTGAAATACGCAAAATTAAAATCGACCTCAGTTTGGCTTAAAAATACGGAAAATCGCTCCAACACGCTAAACTAGGCACTGTACAAAAAAAAAGCTTTAAATAAAAGTTGTAGATCTTTTAATTTTCTACAAATTTTATTATATACACTTTTGTCGTAAAATGCATTCTAAGCCCGAAATCTTAAAAAAATCGATTTTTCACACGTTTTCGTGAGAAAAAAACAGAAAATCTCTAATTACCGCTAAACTAAGCGTTATACAAAAAAATGTTTGAAATAAAAGTTGTAGAATTTTACATTTTCTACAACTTTTATTATATAACGTTTTGGGCTAAAATGCATATTAAAGCCGCAATCTTAAAAAGAAAATGTTTTTACGTGAAAACAGCCTCACGCAGAATTTCAGCAAACATGGCGCCTACCCTATCTTGTAGAGAATAAAAAATTGAGTAAATGAGGTGATTTTAAAAAAAATCGTAGAACCAGTTTTTGAGAAAATCGCAAAAAAATTAAAAATTACACGAATAAACTACTACTTCCGGTTGACCGATTTTGATGAAAATGTTCATGTCGGGTCCGGTAGTAGTATGTAACTTAAGTTTCACGTTTCAAGTTCGTACGATGTTCCGTTCTTGAGATATTTTGCACGCGCACACACGCGCGCGCGCACACACACACACACACACACACACACACACGGACCAATCGCTAAAAACATGTTTTTTGGGTTCAGGGGGTCTGAGAACGTAAAGATCCGGTGAAAACTCGATTTTGAAAAATCGACATGAAAACAATACTTTCCTTCCTATATATTCATATTGGCAAGAGAAAGTAAAAACTTAAATGTTACATGCCCCACCGGGTTGGTCCAGAGTAGTGGTTCCCAACCTGGGGGCGATCGCCCCCTGGTGGACGATTTGGGTTCGCAGGGGGGCGATAAATTTGTGGGGGGCGATAGGGGGGCGATGAGTATTCAAAGATAGAAAAATAAAACTGTACTACAGGGTAGAATCTTTACTGTCGCGGATACATGATTTTTTTACAAACAAATAAACTAAACTCTTTGTTGACATTTTTTATGGTCGAGCTCCTACACATTAGATGAAGAATTCTGGACACAACTGCTTTGGTTGATCATTTGTTGTGAACATTAATAAACCTTTTTTACAGAATAACATACTTTATTATTTATCAACACATTACTTCAAATTAAATTAGGTATACGATGCTAAGAGAAGGGGGCGATAGGTGTAAGTCATCCTTCACAAAGGGGCGATGCCCCATAAAAGGTTGGGAACCACTGGTCTAGAGGTAAAGTCGTCGCCGCAAGTCAGCTGTTTAACAGCTGATTTTCGGAGACGAAGGTTCCTGGTTTAAATCTTAGTAAACGTAGTTACTTTTATTCGGATTTGAATACTAGACAGTGGTTACCGGTGTACTATGATGGTTGGGATTCAATTAACCATACTCTCTCAGGAATGGGCGGTCTGAGTTTGTACAAGACTACTCCTCATTTACACGTTATACATACGATATACATCTTCATCTCATTGGGTCATGGGGTTGCTTATTGTTCTGAATTGAACAGATTGCAATGTACACACATTAGGAATAATTTTTAAAAAAAGTCACAAAATATTTACACTACCTATTAAAAGTAAACAAATTTGGGGTAGGATTTTTTTTAAACGTCCACTATTTTGCAAATACTGCTAATGCAGACGGTGAGAAGGATGATAGTTGAAGATGAGGGAAGAAAAAATGACTGAACTGACCAGGAATCGAACCCGGGACCTGGCGTAGAAGCCAGGTTTTTTTTGATAGGAAATAGGGAAGTTATACTATAGCCTACTGCACAGAAAGAAAAATGGAGGCATTCCCTAAAAGTGGCAAAGGAAAAGTGCGCGAAAACCTTAACCAAGACAGCTAAACATTACTTTGAAACATGTAACATCTGCTTTCAGATTGTTACGTTTTGTTTTGGTTTTGTTGGCGTTCGCTAGTTGTTTTGGTTGCCGATAACTCGAATCTACTGGCGACGTTAATTAACTCACCGTCCGGTGGTGCGCTCTACCGCTTTTACTGCTAACTGCGTTCCGCCCTCTCATCGAGCTACTCCATTTGCATGACAAGACACTCTTGGTTGAATTTTCGTTGAGTTAAGATCGGTTACTATGTAGTAAATTTTTATTACGTGTATTTTAAATTTATAACTTTTGAATAAAGTTATTTCTTCTTGCCCATTTAAACATGGTAAGTAATTTGTTTTATTTTAGTATTCCGAGAGCTGGAAATTTATCACGTGTTGCATTAAATTATATTTTTGTATTAACGTATCTACGTTGCAATTGTACTTGCAATTTCTTGACTACTAGATTCGATTTTGATCTATGTAAAACTAAATTATGACTTATGACAAATTTATTGTAAATGATGTAAAGCCTTGTAATTGGTAAATTGTATTCTTCTTCGAATTGTAATAGCTTATTTTAATTGTCTAGTTTTTTAAACTTTATTATTGTCTATCTATTGCAACTCGTATTAAGTTTCTATCTTTAAATTCATAACTTTGTTATATTTCGTTCATTTACATTGCATTCTTTATGCGTTAGTGCTTTTGCTTGTGATCGACGCTTATTTTACCTAATATTAACACTAGCTCGATCTTTTCTTCAGGGTTCAAATCCGGGAACGGGAATTGCCGTTCAATAATCTTACTATATCTATAATCAGTACATGGAGTTCGACTCCTGAGAATGACAAATTTTCACCTCGCCAGCATCCCGTAATTGATGTTCAATGTTTCCTGACAATTTCGTTCGTTGAGTTATTTGGAGTCCAATTTGGATGGGAATTTCATCTGGGATCTTCCTTTGATGGTTGCATACGTCAGTTGTGTTTCAAATATAAGTGTTAACTACAAAAGGGTATGTGTTATTATTTTATCTATTATGAGGGGAGTTCATCCATCTACTTAAGGTGTTTTCAAAGTGATAACCGATGCCTTTTGGGGAAAAGATCACGCCAGAAATTAGGATCCATCTTGGTAACTTCTTGTCTTAAACAGGAAAATTAGTGAATTCAAAGTGACCTGCTTGAAAGGTTTTCCTGTTAATTCTTTTGCTAAACTAAGCAATCAGGAACATTGTTCTGTAAAATTTATTTTTCCATTGCATAAAATTTTTAATAATTATTCTATTTTTTTTTACTCTTTATTAAAAGGGTTGAATTTGAATATGTGTATTTTTCTAAATTTAAAATTTTAAAGATAAAATTTAACATTTCTTTTCATAATTTTTATTATTATTCTTGTTTTACACCTTATTGAAAAGGTTGATTATGAATTTAGTTTTTTTATTTTAAAATTTTCTAAAAGTAATAATTATAAAATATGTATATCGAAAAGAAAGCTGCTAGCATGCTAAACAAAAGGGTAAGTTTAAATTCAAAATAATTTGGCCATATTTTTTTGTTGTTCAGTTATTCATTTAATGAATATATCTTTAATTTTTATTGTTTCACTTAATAGTTATAAAATATACCTCAGGAAGTACTTTTTGGACCTGATATTGTATTAAACCTTCCAGCTATTTAAGGTTGGGTAACATTGTACAATTTTGCTGTTTACTATATATATTTCTTGTTATAAAATTAAATTATTTTTACCACTCACTTATTCAGATTTATTTCATTTATGCAGCGAATTACCCGAGTGTTTGTTTTTTTTGAGCTTCCTTAATTTTTTTAAATGTTTTGTTAACACCCTTGCCAACCTATCGCTTTTGTTTGCCGTATGTGTTGCCGGCAGCGATAAGGGGGTGTTACAAACACTTGCACTTAAGAAAAACCTTTACCACAATTTTACCTTATTGGATGAAACTTTGAGGGAGTGCATTATAGGGAGTAAAATAACAAAGGATGGTAGAAGCACAAGTGATATCGAAAGTATGATTGCTCAAGCTAAAAAAACCTTTGAAATGAAAAACAGCTTACTGACTACAAACATTGACTTATAGATTAGGAAAAATTTCTTAAAACCTTTATGTTTGGAATGTAGCATTATACGGGAGTGAAACGCGGGTGATAGGGGCTTTAGAAAAGAAGAGGATAGAAGCTTTTGAAATGTGGTGTTATAGGAAAATTTTAAATATTAGTTGGGTGGACAAAATAAGTAATTTAGAGGTTCTTAGACGAGTGGATGAAAAAAGAAGTATATGGAAACATGTTACCAAAAGAAGTGATAGGATAGTGGGGCATAGCTTAAGACATCCAAGCATTCGTCTATCAATTATGGTGGGTAATTTTGAGAAAGTGAATTGTAGGGAGAGGCAAAGGTTAGAATATCTAAAGCAGATTACAAAATATGTACGGTGTTACTAAAGGGATGTAGATATAAAACGACTTGCGCAAGATATAACAGCTTGGAACACTGCATCAAACCAGTCGAGAGACTGATGACAAAAAATAACACGAAAAACATGAACTAGTGCCAAATTAATGAGAAATTTTTCTTTAAGGCACATACTAAGGACACAATGATTGCTTTTACAAAACCTAAACAGTGAATTTTTTGTAATATTTTAAAAAACTAAACTGGCTTGAATTTTTAAAATACTTCCGTCATTCTACAAAAAATTCACTGTTTAGGTTTTCACCGTTTAGGTCAATGTTTTAGGACATATTTTTAAGTCTTGGGGAAAACAAGTAAAAGAAACAAAACATCACAATAATTCTCACTATCTGTGCAGTGTTTCGTTTACTTTTTTCGGTCGTAGGAAAATGCTATAAATGAAATGAATATAGAAATTTTTTCAGGAAATTCCGCACTACAAAGATAGTAAAAATCCAAAAATGACAAGAAATATTATATTTGGGTAAAAGAAGTCGGACCTCCGCCTTAATAGGAAGATGGATACGTAGTGATGCATGATTTGAATATACAATTTAACCCTGAAAAACTACGATGAAAACTATTCCTCGATAAAAGACATCGTTGGTGAGTTACTCTATTCGTTCAAAGTTGCAAATAAAATCTGTTGTTGTTTAGGGCTTTAGGTCATCAGCCGAAAGGCTGGTTTGAACCTCTAGAGGTTTTACTAAGTAAAACGAGGAGTGAAGTGGTTTACCATTGCCTTCCTCACAAAATAAAATCTATCTAGCGGATAAACCCCAATTACTTTGCTTACAACCGGTCGGCTGTTACCTCTTTAATAATTACGAAGAATTTCAGACGGGAGATTCCAAAAATTCTTATTCCAATGAAAAAACTTGACAGAAATTTTTTAATTTTAGAGTTGTTTATGTACTGTCTTATCTTTATATTTTTGCTGGCGGCAGTAACTTGAGTTAATTTATAGAAATTTTTAGTTAATGAGTTTATTACCATCTAACTAATGACATCCTGTAGTATTTACTGAACGTAATCCTTATATCCGAATAATTAAAACTGAAATTATTTTTTCATTGATATTATATATTTTATCTACTTATCATGATCATCTCTGATTATTCATTTTTAATTACAAATTAATACTAGTGTATTAATAAATACCGGGTGTCTCAAAAAGAGGTTGTTATTTTTGAATTAATATACCGGACGTATCACACACTCTACAGACTGAAAATTTTACAGTTAGTTGTAATAAACCGTAAAAAAGTGAAAAATGACACGAATAAACTACCACTTCCGGTCGATCGATTTTGATGAAAATGTTCGTGTCGCGTCCTCTAGCGGTATCTAACTTAAGTTTCAAGTTTCAAATTCGTACGATGTTCCGTTCTTGAGATATTCTATTCACACACACACACATACACATACAGACCAATCGCTAAAAACATGTTTTTTGGGTTCAGGGGGTCTGAAAACGGGTAGTTCCAGTGTATTAATAAATACCGGGTGTCCCACAAAGAGGTTGCTTTTTTTGAATTAATATGCCGGACGTATCGCACACTCTAAAGGTTCGAAATTTTACAACTGTAATAAATCGCAAAAAAGTGAAAAATGACACGTATAAACGACCACTTCCGGTTGACCGATTTTGATGAAAATGTTCGTGTTGGGTCCTCTAGTGGTATCTAACTTAAGATTCAAGTTTTAAGTTCGTACGATGTTCTGTTCTTAAGATATTCAGTTCTTACACGCACATACACACACAGACCAATGGCTAAAAACATGTTTTTTTTGGGTTCATGAGGTCTGAAAACGTGTAGTCCAGGTGAAAACTCGATTTCGAAAAATCGACATGAAAACAATAATTTTCTTTCCTATATGTTCATATAGGCAAGAAAAAGCAAAAAAACCAAACGATCGTTAACTCATACAACGTGATTTTTAGGAGGGGGGGAAGAATTTCTTACTTTTTTAAAGTAATCGGATTGATTTTTCTTCCTTAAGGACTGTAAATACGATGATCCCTCAGGAATCAATTACAGCTTAACTGAATCTTTTAACCAACAGAAATGAAATAGAAGGATATCGTTAAGCCTTGAAAACTTAAATCACATTCAAATTTCCTTACCCCCCCCCCCTCCCGACTCGTTACTATCGTTCTGTCTTTTACATCTTTCTTGATTTCCGTTCCTCATAAAACGTACACATACTTCACGGAAAATTTTCTTTCCTCCGGCTATAGACTTTTCAATTGATTACATAAATCGTTTCTACTTTATAATTCTTTGCTCAAACTTTTTACATCCCTAACTTATAATGGATCCGTACTCGATAGAATAAATATAATTATATTCTGATACTTGTTTAACAATCGTTATTATTAATTTAAAATAATTTATGCCATTAACAGGCAGGTGGAGTGTTAAATTATTTGTACTCGATCAGCTAGTTCCAGAGCTACAACAAATAGCTCTGTTTCTTATCACATGGTTAACCAATTATAAGACTGAATCGTTTAAAAACAGAATAGACAGAGGTGTAAAATACACTACAATAGAGCGTCAATAATCCGGATTAATTGGGACCGGACGCCATCCGGATTATCGAAACACCCGATAAAATTGCCAGTAGATGTCTCCAAAGTAAGAAAAGTATAGTAGCTAAATTCGACTATATTTTACATGATTTGTTAACAGAAATGTGAAGCGGGTAAGTAGAACTACGAAATATGTTGTTATGTATGAAGAACTAATTTTTATTTAACGAAATTTGTAATTGTAGGCCTACATATAAAAGAGTGATACATAATAAGCTTTAGCGCTATATTGTACTCAAAGGACTCTTATTATTTTGATTTAAGACAATTAATTTAATTTGTGCAATAGATAATGCTTTAAAAGACAATTACAACATGTATACAGCGTTACTTATTATTTACTGTTTGAACTGCAGTAACCTACGACAAATGAATTCCCATTTTTCGCCAGAATTGAATCCGGATTTTCGACGTTCCGGGTTTTTGACGTCCGAATTATTGACGCTCTACTGTACTACTATCGGTTTCATAATCATAGACACCCGAGTTTGAACCCTTGCATCTCCAAAACTATGAGTCGGATTTTAATATATTTTACATCAAAATTTAGCTCATTTTATTCTGCGTTGACCCAAATTAAACGTATATTCTAAATGTTGTTTAAAAATTCCATATCAAGGTTGGAAGACAAAAAGACCCGGATTTTTTGCTACCGCAACAAATTTCATGCGTTTAGAGGCGTGTAACTCGATAACTATTCGACCGAAAAAATTTAAATTTTAACACAACATAGAAAATTGTATTCCTTCAGTGTGTACAAAATTTCAAATTCGTACATTATTTAAATTTTGATTTATTAACAATATTCTGAACTCTTGGTATCTCGGTAACCGCTCGATCGTTCAGCACGGATAAACTATCATTTTATTCAGCGTAAAAAATTTAGTACAGATATGTTAATAACATGAAATATTGATCAGCCAATATTGTGGTAGAATTTTTAGAATTTTGAAAAATAGACCGGGTAATACGGGGGTAGGTGCTACTATCTATGTTGTCAGTTTGTGTACGTGACATCCTGTCGGAGTGTCTACCTGAATTAACAGACTGCTTTGTCAATTTTGGTAGACAGTCAGGTTCAGGGAACATGGATAGTAGCGCACCCCCGAATTACCCAGTCTATTTTTCAAAATTTTAAAAATTCTACCACAACATTTTCCAATCAATATTTCATGTTATTAACATATGTGTACTAAGTTTTTTACGCTGAATAAAACAATAGTTTGCCCGTGCCGAACGATCGAGCGGTTACCGAGATAGCAAGGGTTCAGAATATTGTTAATAAATCAAAATTTAAATAACGTATGAATTTGAAATTTCGTACACGATGTAAGAACCTATAATTTTCTATGTTGTGTTAAAATTTCAAACTTTTCGGTCAAATAATTATCGAGTTACACATAAAATTTGTTGCGGTAGAAAAAAACTGGGTCTTTTTGTCTTCCAACCTCGATATGGCAATTTTTTTTAAATATTAAAAATATAGGACTATTAAGGGTCAACGCCTGCCCATAACAGACAGGTGGAGTGACAAATTATTGTCACTCAATCTGTTTGTTGCAGGGCTAAAATAAATAGTTCTGTTTTTTTTCACATGGTCAGCCAATTAAATGACTGAATCATTCAAGAACAGAAGAGGTAGAGGTGTAAAAGACACTAATCAGAGTTACCTCCTCTGAAAGTAATGAAGTTCATTATACAGCCAGACCCTGTGGTGAATGAAGTGAAGGTGTCGTTTGCAGAGTGGAAAATATGTGCTTTTCAGAGGGCCCGGCGTACTGATAAGCGTACTTTTCTATTCAGTGAGGAAGGCAATGGTAAACCACTTCACTCCTCGTTTTACTTAGTAAAACCTCTACAGGTTCAAACCAGCCTTTCGGCTGATGACCTAAACAACAACAAGGGTCAACGCAGAATGAAATGAGCTAACTTTTGAAGTAAAATATATTAAAATCAGACTCCTAGTTTTGAAGATGCTTTGGGTTCAAACTCGGGTGTCTATGATTATGAAACCGATAGTAGTCACAGTTATCTCCTCACAGGTATCATTAGCCAAGTGCAAAGTAGACGTTTTTCAGAGGGCCTGGCATGCTGACAAGCATACTCTTTCAACTCAGCGAGAAAGTGAATAGTAAACCACCTTCCTACTCGTTTTACTTAGTAAAACCTCAAGAAGTTTAAACCAGCCTTTTGACTTTTGACCTAAAGGACAATTAAAAAAGAAATACATAATGTATTTATATAAAAATGAGTGCTGAAAAAATACCAGACCTGACCGGGAATCGAACTCGGGACCCCGACGTAGAAGCCAGTTGCGCTAACCGCTATGCTAACGGCGTAGCCAATTAATTAATCAAAAAAGCTAAACTGCCTTCATGCCTCTAGCTAACACCCTAAATGCTAATATGAACTCGCTCTCAATTTTTTGGAACACCCTTTCCAGATTTGGTAAAAATTTAATTATCATGAAAAGGCACGATCCCAAAAGGCAAGAAGGGAGTAGAGAACGGAAGAAGAAGGGATAATCATCAAGGTAAGAGAAAGTAAAAATGAGATTATAGAAAACTCAAGCAAGAAAATTAAACGGGTAACTCATGTTTTTAACATAATAATAATAATAAATCAGGCTTATCAGTTTTCATCTTACACTCTCTTTGAATCTCCTAGATGCAGTTAACACAAAAAAACTTTTAAAAATACGAGTTGTGGATATTAAATAATGTGACTAACGTCGTAAATAAAATTTATTTTAATTTTATACATAATCACTTATTGTTACCTTCAATAAACACTCCTCTATCCCTACAACGCTACATGCGAATTTTCTATTGTTGGAAACAGTGCTGGAAGTCATCTTCTGTCAGCTCCTTCAGGACACATGCCGGTTTCTCTTTTACAGCTTCCACAGACTTAAATCTTGTCCTTTTAAATAAAAATTTCACCTTAGAGAACAGGTAGAAGTCACGTGGTGCAAGATCTGGTAAATAAGGTGGATGTTCTAACACTGAGATGCTGTACTTGGCTAGGAACCTCTTGACAGATAATGCGGAATGAGCTGGCGCATTGTCTTGATGGAGAACCCATAATTTGTCCTTCCACATTTCGGGGCATTTTTCCTTACTCTTTGACGTAGTTTAGAAAGTACCTCAAGATAGTAATATTGATTAATTTTTTGACCTTCAGGAACCCAAGAAAGGTACACAATCCCATGGATATAAAAAAAGCAATCATCATTGCTTTAAATTTTGAGTTGCTGATTCGAGCTTTTTTGGCTCTCGGTGAAGTTCGGCTCTTCCAGTGCATGGATTGGCGCTTCGCTTCCCGATCATAAGTAAAAAACCACGTTTCATCACATGTCTTCTACCTGTTCCCTAAGGTGAAATCTGCATTAAGAGGGACAAGATTTGAGTCTGTGGAAGCTGTAAAAGAGAAAGCGGCACGTTTCCTGAAGGAGCTGACAGAAGATGACTTCCAGCACTTGTTTGCAACAATGGAAAATTCGTATCGAGCGTTGTAGGGATAGATAAGGAGTGTATATTGAATGTGACAATAAGTGATTATGTATAAAATTAAAATTAAATTTTTTTACAACGTCAGTCTCGTTATTTAATAGTCACACCTCGAATTACTTGTTGTTGTTTAGGTCATCAGCCGAAAGGCTGGTTTGAACCTGTAGAGGTTTTACTAAGTAAAACGAGGAGTGAGGTGGTTTACAATTGCCTTCCTCACTGAGTGGAAAAGTACGCTTATCAGCATGCCCGGCCCTCTGAAAAGCACATATTTTACACTCTGCAAATGACAACTTCACTTCATTCACCACAGGGTCTGGCTGTATAAAGAAATTCATTACGTTCAGAGGAGATAACTCTGATTAAGTGTCTTTAACACCTCTACCTCTTCTGTTCTTAAATGATTCAGTCATTTAATTGGCTGACCATGTGATAAGAAACAGAATTATTTATTTTAGCTCTGCAACAAACAGATTGAGTGTAAAAATCGTATTACTTATGATCATCAAACTGGAACTGAACCAATAACTTCCGGAATTACAATATAATCCAATGATACAGAATTACATTATTTAAGTTGTTATTTAAGCAACAAAACTAAATTCTTTAACTGGTTAGGCTACCGTTTATATAAACAGCTGAGTTTATGGGAGGAGGCAAAGCCACAGTTGTATCTTGGCCTACTTAATTCACTGAAAAGGAGGTCAACATTGTCAGCGCTCGTTCGCTGGCTGGCTGTGACAAGCAATCGGCTGCCTGCATGGCCAACGCAACTGAATCAAAACATGTTTTTATCTTTCAAAAGAAATACAGTACAGTAATAATGTAAGCCTATTTATTGTATTTATTTATTTATTTACATATATGTTATACATACAAATTAAATAAACCAAAGTTGCATAATATTATGTTATAGTCATATGTACAAAAAGTAATTCGATTGTTACATGTACGTACATAGACGATTTCAGGGTAATAAATAAATAAAATATACATATATATTGTAATCCTGTATAACTTAATAGTATTAATGAATTATAAAACATGTCCGTTTACCGTTTAATAATATTTTTAAAATACAATAACTTAAAAAAACTACCTCTGAAAATAAATAATAATTTTTATTTTGGTTTTACGTCTGACTATTCTATACATTTCCCCAAAAACAGGCAAGTGGGGTGTTAAATTATTTGTAATCAATCTGCTAGTTCAAGGGCTAAGAAAAAAAAATAGTTCAGTTTCTTATCATATCGTCAGCCAATTATACGACTGAAACATTTAAGAACAGAAGAGGAAGAGGTGTAAAAGACACTAATCAGAGTTTTCTTCTCTGAAAGTAATGAATTTCATTATACAGCCAGTCCATGTGGTGAATGAAGTGAAGGTGTCATTTGCAGAGTAGAAAATATGTGCTTTTCAGAGGGCCTGGCACGCTGATAAGTGTACTTTTCCACTCAGTGAGGAAGGCAATGGTAAACCACTTCACTCCTCGTTTTACTTAGTAAAACCTCTACAGGTTCAAACCAGCCTTTCGGCTGATGACCTGAACAACAACACCTCTAAAAGTAATGAATTTCATTATACAGCCAGACCCTGGGGTGAATGAAGTGAAAGTGTCATTTGCAGGGTGGAGCACAGTTTTGTTGTTCTGTATTTCGAATTTTCTTTAACTCGAATTAGTACCATTCGTGGTTCGAGTTATTGAGCTTCAACTGTATTACTTTAAAATTTCTACAGTCGAACGAAACACCAAAACTTATCAATGTTAAAACTAATTGGTCAATGCGCTAGTTTTGTATAAGCAGGCCTATTATATACGTTGACGATCTTCGTTTTCTTCTTGAACTGCCGCGTTATTAATAATGATACGTTAAGGGGAAGATTTTTTTATAGTCTCGAGTGGGGAAGCCGATATATCTTCTATATTACAAAACAGTAAACACAGGGTAAAGAAAACCGTCTTTATCGAACCCTAAAATTAAAACACTTTTTCTCTTTAATCTAGAAACACCGCCAATAGGAATTCACTAAAAAAACTAACAACAAATGTGTAGACAGACGTAAAAAAATCTTCCAATGAACATCTTTGACTAGACGGATCAGATTCTCTTTCTCCCCAAATCTAAAAAAAGGCAAGTCGTACTGATTTTCCTGCTACAAGAATTAACATAAATTGAACTGTTGTTGTTTAGGTCATCAGCCAAAAGGCTGGTTTGAACCTCTAGAGGCTTTACTAAGTAAAACGAGGAGTGAGATGGTTTACCTTTGCCTTTCTCACAAAGTGGAAAAGCACCTTATGCTTATCATTGTGCAAGACCCTCCGAAAAGCATATACTTTCCACCCTGCAAATGACACTTTCACTTTATTCAATAATAAATATTAAATAAAACTTCTCTAGAAAGGACTTTTATATCGAATTCGGTGTCTCTCGGGAAGATTCTTTTTTGATTCACTACATAAAGAGAGCCCCGGGTGCGGTCGAGAGTTAGTATTCGTTTGATCTTTGACGAGTGGCTATCGGTCGTAATGCAGGTACCTTCCGGGCATTGTGTTGGTCAACGGGGGGGTTTCCGAAGCATTGTTATTCAGTCGTATTTGTGCATATTGTATTCAGTTTTATTGTGAATGTGTATTCTATAAAAATTGATTGTAAGTAGTGCTTTTTTTGTCATCAGTCTCTCGACTGGTTTAATGCAGTTCTCCAATCTGTTCTATCTTGCACAAGTCGTTTCATATCTACATACTGTAACACCCTACATATTTTGTAATTTGCTTTATATATTCTAATCTTTGCCTCCCTCTACAATTTACTCCCTCAATATTACCCTCCATTATTAATAGCCCAATACCTGGATGTCTTAGGATATGCCCCACTAGCCTATCCCTTCTTTTGGTAAGATGCTTCCATATACTAATTTTTTCATCCACTCGCCTAAGAACCTCTAAATTACTTATTTTGTCCACCCACCTAATCTTTAACATTTTCCTATAACACCACATTTCAAAAGCTTCTATCCTCTTCTTTTCTACAGCCCCTATCACCAAGTTTCACTTCCGTATAATGCTACACTCCAAACATAATGTTTTAAGAAATGTTTCCTAATCTGTAAATCAATGTTTGTAGTCAGTAAGCTGTTTTTCATTTCAAAAGCTTTTCGAGTTTGAGCAATTCTACTCTTGATATCACTTGTGTTTCTACCATCCTTTATTATTTTACTCCCTAGACAGCAGAATTCCCCAACTTCCTGTATGTTTTCGTTGCCTACTTTTAAATTTCCCATCTCTTCTAAACCACTCTTGCTGCTGCACAACACTTTCGTTTTGTTCTTATTAATTTTCATGAAGTAATCCTTTCTCAAGATCTCAAATAGTACTAAGTAAATTATTAAGTTATTTACTGTATTACTTCAATATACTGTAATTCGTTTATTATTTATTTCAAGATCTCAAATAGTACTAAGTAAATTATTAAGTTATTTACTGTATTACTTCAATATACTGTAATTAGTTTATTATTTATTTTGTAAATCTTTTAGCGTAATAAATATTTGTAATTGTAAACTTTAGTGTATTAATTATTTAATAAACTAGATCCATGCCCAAAACGGGCAGGTGGAGTGTTATTTTAATTGCACTCTATCTGTTTGGTCCAGGGCTAAAAAAAATAGTTCTGTATCTTATCACATAGTCAGCCACTTATATGACTGAACTATTTAAGAACAGAAGAGGTAGAGGTGTAAAAGAAACTAGTCAGAGTTATCTCCTCTGAGAGTAATGAATTTCACTATGCAGCCAGACCCTGCGGTGAATGAAGTGAAGGTGTCATTTGCAGGGTGGAAAGTGAGTGCTTTTCGGCGGGCCTGGCATGCTGATAAGCATACTCTTTCAACTCAGTGTGGAAGGCAAAGGTAAACCACCTTACTCCTCGTTTTTTACTTAGTAAAACCTCTGGAGGTTCAAACCAGCCTTTCGGCTGTTGACCTAAAGAACAACAACCTAGATCCCGAAACGGACCTTAGCCATAAGTATCACAATATAATATGTATTTTATCATAAATCTACAAGTAATAAATATTTCTCTAAGATATTATTACTATTATTAATAATAATATTAATAATTTATCTGTTTACTTATTTAACTTAGTTACTTACTTTCCCCGTAATAATTTTCAGGTTACATAATCACAAACTATATCTTCCGTATTTTAAGCTTACATCATTACTTAACTAACTAACGCGGTAGCCTTTTGTATGTTATTAACTTATTATCAGTCAGAAGTATTATTACTAATGTTAGATCATAAGGTTAGTGTAAGTATTATTTAAATGCCGGAATACCCTACGTTATTATTGTTATTTTTTAATAATAAACAATATGTAATAAAATTTGATTACTTCTTTAATTACATTGTAACTAATTAATGTTCATACGTGTGTGATCTAGGTAACATATTTTGTATCCATGTCTAAAAGTATGCATTTAAGGAGGTCACGTATCGTAAAATTTGAAAAATGTGATTTTCTTTGATTTTTTTGATGTAGTTTGAAATTTCCGCTCTAAAAAATGGTGTAAATATTATATTTCTACGAAAATTGTAAACATTTTTTCGTTAATATCTATACAGCTGATGAAACTTGTAACACCGAAACGATAAATTGGCTGTTTCCGAAAATTAGTTTTTTTATACATTTTTACTTTCTTTTGACTATGTGAATACATAGGAAGGAAAGTATTGTTTTCACGTTGATTTTTCGAAGTCGAGTTTTCACCAGATCTAATCGTATTCAGACCCCCTGAAATCCAAAAACATGTTTTTAGCGATTGGTCTGTGTGTGTGAACAGAATATCTCAAGAACGGAATATCGTACGAACTTGAAACTTAATTTAGACACCACTACCGAACCCGACACGAACATTTTCATCAAAATTGGTCAACCGGAAGTAGTAGTTTATTCGTGTAATTTTTCGCTATTTTGCGATTTTCTCAACAAACGGATCCAATGATTTTTTTTTAAAAATCGCCTTGTTTACTAAATTTTTTATTCTTTACAAGATAAGGTAGGCGTCATGTCTCTTGAAATTCTTAGAGAGGCTGTTTTTACGTAAAAAAATTGTTTTTTTAAGATTGCGGCTTTAATGCATTTTAGGGCAAAATTGTATATAACATTAAATTGTAGAGAATTTAAAATCCTACAACTTTTATTACGATTAGAATATGTTAAGCAAATTACAAAAGATGTAAGGTGTTACAGGTATGTAGATATGAAACGACTTGCGCAAGATAAAATAGCTTGGAGAACTGCATCAAACCAGTCGAGAGACTGATGACAAATAAAAGCAAGAGAAAGTAAACAGAATTTATTTACAACTAACCTATTAAAAGAACTTCGTATAATGAAGAAATATGCCCATAACAGACAGATGGAGTGTTAAATTATTTACACCCAATCTGTTAGTTGCAAGGCTAAAATAAATAGTTATGTTTGTTATCACATGGTCAGCCAATAAAATGACTGAATCATTTAAGAACAGAAGAGGTAGAGGTGTAACAGACACTAATCAGAGTTATCTCCTCTGAAAGTAATAAATTTCATTATACAGCCAGACCCTGTGGTGAATGTAGTGAAGGTGTCATTTGCAGAGTGGAAAATATGCGCTTTTCAGAGGGCCTGGCATGCTGATAAGCGTACTTTTCCACTCAGTGAGGAAGGGAATGGTAAACCACCTCACTCCTCGTTTTACTTAGGAAAACCTCTAGAGGTTCAAACCAGCCTTTCGGCTGATGACCTAAACAACAACAATGAAAAAATAACATGGTAAAATATCTATTTATAAAAAAATACATAGCCTACATAAAAATTTAGGGCGAGGTAAGTACGTTACAATAAATAATTTAA
Organism: Catonia carolina; assembly: GCA_035578175.1. Classification (NCBI taxonomy): domain Eukaryota; kingdom Metazoa; phylum Arthropoda; class Insecta; order Hemiptera; family Achilidae; genus Catonia; species Catonia carolina. Next base: position 12,660,486 of record JAQMRL010000006.1, on the reverse strand, counting down.
CAGTGTAAAATTATTAATAAATGACCAGACTACGTATGTATTTTCCCGACATAATTCTAATTAAACGGGATTTTCCAACAAGAATCATACAATAAAATTTCCACCATTATAGGCTAATAGATCATACGTTTAAAAAGAAAAGAATAAAAATTTGTAGGTATTTTATTTACAATAAATAGCCCAATATGATAATAAAACACTCAGATAAAGACAACAACAAAAATAAATCATGTTACAACGTACAACATTTTCACTTAAAATTTCAAGGCTTGAACAGAATAACTCCCCCACTATTATTGGTATGAATAAACTAGCTTACTTGAACAGGTTATGCCAAAAGTTAATTGACACTAGAAATTTTTACTTTTTCATACTACTCATTAACGTAGCGGGACAAAGTATTACATTAATAAAAAATCTGGTGTGAAACACTCACACAACTTTCTCTTGCCAATCATATATATTTCAATCATATGAAAGACGCAAAATTAAAATCAACCTCAGTTTGGCTTAAAAATACGGAAAATCACTCTTTCACGCTAAACTAGGCTCTATAGAGAAAGATGCTCTAAATAAATATTGTAGATCTTTTAATTTTCTATAAATTTGATTACATACACTTTTGTCATAACATGCAAACTAAGGCCGAAATCTTAAAAAAAATCGATTTTTCACACGTTTTTGTGAGAAAAACACAGAAAATTGGTAATTACCGCTAAACTAAGCGTTATACAAAAAAATGTTTGAAATAAAAGTTGTAGGGTTTTAAATTCTCTACAACTTTTATTATATACATTTTTGCGGTAAAATGCATAATAAAGCCGCGATCTTGAAAAAACAATGTTTTTACGTGGAGAATTTCAGCAAACATGGCGCCTACCCTATCTTGTAGAGAATAAAAAATTGAGTAAACCAGGCAATTTTTAAAAAAATCGTAGCACCAGTTTTTGTGAAAATTGCAGAAAAGTGAAAAATTATACGAATAAACTACTACTTCCGGTTGACCGATTTTGATGAAAATGTTCGTGTCGGGTCCGGTAGTGGTATGTAACTTAAGTTTCAAGTTTCAAGTTCGTACGATGTTCCGTTCTTGAGATATTCTGTTCACACACAGACACAGACACAGACACACACACACACACACACACGCATACACACACACACACACACACACAGACAAATTGGTAAAAACATGTTTTTTGGGTTCAGGGGGTCTGAAAACGTGTAGATCCGGTAAAAACTCGATTTCGAAAAATCGACATGAAAGCAATACTTTCCTTCCTATATATTCATATAGGCAAGAGAGAGTAAAAATCTGGACTGTACTGCCCATAACAGACAGGTGGAGTGTCAAATTATTTACACTCAATCTGTTAGTTGCAGGACTAAAATAATTAGTTCTGTTTCTTGTCACATGGTCTGCCAATTAAATGACTGAATCGTTTAAGAACGAGGTAGAGGTGTAAAAGACACTAATCAGAGTTATCTCCTCTGAAAGTAATGAATTTCATTATACAGCCAGACGTTGTGGTGAATGAAGTGAAGGTGTCATTTACAGAGTGGAAAATATGTGCTTTTCAGAGGGCCCGGCATGCTGATAAGTGTACTTTTCCATTCTGTGAGGAAGGCAATGGTAAACCACCTCACTCCTCGTTTTACTTAGTAAAACCTCTACAGGTTCAAACCAGCCTTTCGGCTGTTGACCTTAGAATTTCTAAAACATTAGAAATAAACAAAAAACTAACCTCAATAAATATAACCTAATTTTAATCATATATGAAAGACGCAAAATGAAAATCAACCTCAGTTTGGCTTAAAAATACGGAAAATCACTCTTTCACACTAAACTATTCTCTGTAGAGAAAAATGCTCTAAATAAAAGTTGTAGATCGTTTAATTTTCTTTAAATTTGATTATAAACTTTTTTGTCATAAAATGTATACTAAGGCTAAAATCTTAAAAAAATCGATTTTTCACACGTTTTCGAGAGAAAAAACAGAAAATCGCTTATTACCGCTAAACTAAGCGTTATACAAAAAAATGTTTGAAATAAAAGTTGTAGACCTTTAAATTCTCTATAACTTAAATAAATACTTTTTTTACGTGAAAACAGCCTCACCAAGAATTTCAGCAAACATGGCGCCTACCCTATCTTGTAGAGAATAAAAAAATTGAGTAAATGATTCGATTTTTAAAAAAATCGTAGGACCAGTTTTTGAGAAAATCGCAAAAAAGTGAAAAATTTTACGAATAAACTACTACTTCCGGATGACCGATTTTGATGAAAATGTTCGTGTTGGGTCCGGTAAGGGTATGTAACTTAAGTTTCAAGTTTCAAGTTCGTGCGATGTTCCGTTCTTGAGATATTTTGTATACATACACTCACACGCACACACACACACACACAAAATCTGAAAATGTATAGATCCAGTATAAATGTAAATGTATGGTAGTACATTATGGTATGTATGGTAGTATGTAAATGTATGTATGCAGTGTAAATGTATGGGTCTGAAAATGTATAGATCCAGTGAAAACTCGATTCCGAAAAATCGACATGAAAACAATACTTTCCTTCCTATGTATTCATATTGTTGTTTAGGTCAACAGCCGAAAGGCTGGTTTGAACCTCTAGAGGTTTTACTAAGTAAAAACGAGGAGTAAGTTGGTTTACCATTGCCTTCCTCACTGAGTTGAAAGAGTATGCTTATCAGCATGCCAGGCCCTCCGAAAGCACTCACTTTCCACCCTGCAAATGACACCTTCACTTCATTCACCACAGGGTCTGGCTGTATAATGAAATTCATTACTCTCAGAGGAGATAACTCTGATTAGTGTCTTTTACACCTCTACCTCTTCTGTTCTTAAATGATTCAGTCATTTAATTGGCTGACCTTATCATAAGAAACAGAACTATTTATTTTAAGCCCTGCAACAAACAGATTGAGTGTAAATAATTTGACACTCCACCTGTCAGGTATGGGCAGAATATTCATATAGGAAAGTAAAAATTATAAATAGGAATTTAAATTTGTCAAAAGATTTATTAGCCACTGTATACTTTGATAGGTATGGTATATAAAATGGCCTTGTCTACATGATTACGTCATGATTTTCTAAAACACCTTCCAGTTGCTGTATAAAGTAGAGACCATTGCAATACTCGACAGCATTACCAATACAATAATATAGCAGTAATAATAATAATAATAATAATAATAATAATAATAGTAATACTGTATTGTAATAGGGTACAATCTACTGAGCATCATTACCCCACTCCGATCCTACCGTTTCACCTTACAGCAAATTATTTATGGATTGAACCAAACTTCCGGCTTAATCAATCTATTATTATTGTTTCTTATTTGTTATGCACATCTTTTCCATTATTTGTACAAAATATTTCGTTTATGGTGGTCATTTAATAATTAATTTCATTCAGGTCATTTATAATAACATAGTGTGATAAAGTACGGTAACCGTGAAAAATTTCGACAACTGGATTGATCAATATGGTTTTTACTTTCTCTTGCCTATATGAATATATAGGAAGGAAAGTATGCCCATAACAGACAGGTGGAGTGTCATATTATTTACACTCAATCTGTTCATTGCAGGGCTAAAATAAATAGTTCTGTTTCCTATCACATGGTCAGCCAATTAAATGGCTGAATCATTTAAGAACAGAAGAGGTAGAGGTGTAAAAGACACTAATCAGAGTTATCTCTTCTGTAAGTAATGAATTTCATTATACAGCCAGACCCTGTGGTGAATGAAGTGAAGGTGTCATTTGCAGAGTGGAAAATATGTGCTTTTCAGAGGACCCGGCATGCTGATAAGCTTACTTTTCCATTCAGTGAGGAAGGCATGGTAAACCACCTCACTCCTCATTTTACTTAGTAAAACCACTAGAGGTTCAAACCATCCTTTCGGCTGATGACCTAAACAACACAGGAAGGAAAGTATTGTTTTCATGTCGATTTTTCGAAATCGAGTTTTCACCGGCTCTACACGTTTTCAGACCCCCTGAACCCAAAAAACATGATTTTAGCGATTGGTCTGTTTGTGTGTGTGTGTGTGTGCGCGCGCGCGCGTGTGTGTGTGAGTGTGTTCTACAGAGGTTATTTTCATTTTGATTCATTCACTCATGATTAAAATTACGTTATGTTTATCATTTTAAATTGTTTACTTATGATTAAACATAGTTTATATTGTTCATACATTAGCAAAAGAAATTGTGAGTGTTTCACACCCGATTATTTATTAAATAAATAAATAAATAAATAAACATCCAAGCAAATGTTGAAGATAACTGTGCAGTGTTAGATAAATATTAGAAAGTGACACACTTATTACAGTAAGTTCGACATCAACACTGGACCAGCTATTTTTTTAT